>CM042263.1:37534302-38004302 GCA_023566225.1 Romanogobio albipinnatus
AGTAGTAAAATCACAAACCTGACTCCATTTTCTTCCAGACCCCTTTATGACCTGCAATAGAACAATTCCACCAGAGTATATCTTTGTATTTTTACATGCTGTGCGGGCATTTTCATATGCCATACATCAAAACAATTCGTACACCCTCAATTCGAAGGCAATGTATGTAATAAATCCATAGTAACTAGATAAAAGTGCAATAAACAAATGTAAGGCCGCTAAAATCGTTCCAATGGAGGTAACGAACGCGGGTGAAGGTGTTTTCAGCTGGGAAAACTGGATTCAATTCCAATTCATCTTTATCTGACTCCATTTATCATAATCTCGAATTTAGGGTAGAATGCCAATTGGTTATTTGATCATTTATATTTAATAGTTAATCGCACATTTAATTATTCTGTTTAACCCTTTGTTGAAATTATACCCGTTCATAATCTACTAGAGATAGTTAATAATTCTAGAGTAAGTCAGAATAGATCAAAATGTAACAATTTATTAACAGTCAGGTAAATGTATAATGCCAATTACATAATCAATTCAAAGATAATTCATACATAACATCAAATACTCTGAAGTAAATAGTGAAAAATGCATACCTGGCTTCAGTACATTTTTGTACCAGTCGCACTGAGACATTTCAAAAGATATCAATCACATATAATACTCTATAGTGAGAATTGACATTGAATCAAATACATTTTGGGCGATTAAATACATTGTAGATTAAAGCCATTTTCAAATGATTCACTCAGTGGGACTTTGTCTCGGATGAGAGTGATGACTGTATGAGCGGATTCAGATGCTAATCTCTATTATTTTCTCAAATAGTCCTTGTTCTTCAGCCAGACAATTTAGCATATCAGCCTTTCCCAGTCTTTCACAAACAAAGTTTTTTTTTCCTACATATTTTACTAAATGCATAAATATCACAAATGCCAACCTCAAGCTTGCCAATGTAAAAAAAAAAACTTGCGTGAAACACTTTAAAACTATACACAATTTATTGGAACTGTTTTCATAAATTAGTTTTTAAGATACACAAATTAGTGTAATTATAAACAGTGCGTTGTGGAGTCGAAAAATATAAAATATTCAGTTACACTACTCTGTTATACACTACAATTAAGTAATAAAAACTGTACTTTTGGGGTAACGGTCTAAGACCCAGGACCAGTAGTGAAAAATGAAGACCAAGAGTCAGGAGTGTAATTAATTAAAGAGAAATTTACTGAAGAATAGTTTGCAGTTTCATCAGCAGAAGCCAGCTTCAAGTCTCACAAGGAGTTCGTAGGCCGCACTCCCTCTACCAGCCTATCGTACATACAATTGTTTCAACAGTTATACTGTTTTTGAGGACATTGATTACATCAACACTGACAGATGGGCTAATCCTGATTGGCTACAAGCACACAAGCACTAGGGCATCACACTTTAGTCAGTGTCAGTGGGTCCTGACCTTTATCAAAAGAACACATACTACCAAAACATAGATACAGCAATCCTTCGAGAGAGAGAGAAGTACACATACAAGATATTCTTTATTCTTTAAAGAAATATAAACGGACAATTATTATGGCTTTACGGCTTCAGTAAAAGGAAATATAGAATTAAATAAAATAAAGAAATAACATGAAAGACAAATCCATATTTAATCTCTGGAAGCCGGGCTAAATGAGCATTCCCTGTTACTGCATTCCTGTCGAGTTAGAGGTGTGTGATGCCTCCAAAATCCAAACACACGACAACCTGTTCTGAAATCAAGTGTTTTGGCGAAACATCACACACGCCTAGGACGGTCCCTCAGTCACCACTCAGAGACCAAATACAAACTTTAGAAAATGTAAAGGGAGAAACAATCATTGGTCCTCTTGATTTAAGCAAAATCATAACTGGAAAGAATCATTAAAATCATAATAATTATATAGGAGGATGAATATTGATTGAGGCTTTGATTTTATATATATATAATTATGATGTGTGTGTGTGTGTATATATATGATTCCAGAATCGTTCAGTACATTATCAGAACTAAACATACAGAAAGGCACCCCTACAAATACACAAGCAACCCTAGCTGTGATTAAGACTTGTGACAGTTCCTGTCCAAAATAACATAGAGGGGCACTTAAAACTTGGCATGCCTCACACATGCATTCCCTGCGCTCGTGTGGCTTTTTTTTTGGAGCCAACTGTATTAAAAATGACAACAGGCAAGTACTGGTTGTAAGGACACCCCACACAGCTCCGCTGACAACTGTTCTTGGAAGGCCTGGTGTGTCATGGGCTGCTACAGAAATTGCTTATGCAGAAAGTAGCTGTTTGTGACAGCAATGTCAATTGAACGGTGCAGCACAGTCATGTACCAATTCTTGCTTTTTTCCATGAGGAATAGTAGCCAATCAACTGATCTGACAGGTCAACTCCCCCCATGAAGTGTTTGTAATCTTTCACAGCCGTAGGAATAGGAACATCAAACTACTTTTACCCACTGCTGGATTTGTACACTCTTTTCCCAGTGTCTACCGAGTACACACTCACCTCTCGTGTGTCCATCCACTTTGTGAAAAGAAACAATCCCTGTCTGATCCACCTTATTGATCCCAGTGGAGATTTTTGTCAGCACATTCACTTTGGTGTCTGGGACACCAGTTCTTGTATTCCTGATGGTTCCACAGGCTCCAAACCCCAGGTCATAAAAGTGATGAAAATGCACTGGGCTGGTATAAAAGTTATCACAATAAATGTGATTTCCAGATCCCAATAACTACTTTCTGACCATCAACATCACAGCATCAAGTGAAAGTCCCTTACCATTTACAACATTGGACTTCCCTGTGTAAATATTGACATATTCTGCAGGGTCACTCATGTTCATATTCCATGTGATGCTGAGAAATCTCTGGACATGACCTGTGCCAGTAATCTCTGAGCTTTGGAAGCTTTAGAAAGGCTTCGCTTTGAATTCCCACCTTTGAGACAACACCTTCTCCACCAGTACCATCCGGCTGACTGGATGCGCTCCGGCCCTGTGCGGAGATCTGCCTCCTCTGATGTCATAGCCTGATTTCTTAGTCCCATATTCTCCGCTAGTCTGTCCAGTTCCCTGGATCTGTTGGTGCCATTGATGGCGCCACCGCTTCTCTGTACAATTCCTCTGCTTTACCTTGGGCTTCCCAACCACTAGCTCCATTTGAGGTGGAGTTCTGGCTTTACATCAGGTCTTCAGGCCCAAGCGTCCACATTGGTCTGTCAGCCCGTTGGCTTCTCCATGGCTCTGCGCTCCCTCGACAACATGGTCTGCCAGCCCTAGGACTCCACCATACTCACTCTTCTCTCCGGATCAGCCTCGGTCAGTCGTCACTCTGCCTCCACCATGGACTTCCAGGTCTCCGGTTACACCTCGACCTTCCATCCCTTCAACTCTACCGGGCTTCTCCTCCTGTCTGCTGATCCCCCTTCTCCGCCTCGGTTCCTCAAGCCAAGAGCTCCACCTTGGGCTTCCGGGCCATGTATGCCGTCCGGGTCCGTCGGCCTCTACTTCACCGAGATTCTACATGCACCTTAGATCCACCAAGATTTGCATGGACATTCTGCCAAAGCTCCACCCTGGCTCCTCCCACCATCAGCTCCACCATGGAACCTGTATCCACTGTCTCCTGGTCCCTGTCCATCACCATCTCCAAAATTAGAGACCGGAGTTGGTTATTATTCACTTGACCTCCTTTTCACTGCTCATCTCTGAACTCATTCCCCTGTTGCAGACTTCGCTTTACCATGTCCCCTCACCACAATTACCAATGCTTTGTTTTATAAAAATAGTTTAATAATGACACGCATTTGTGCCAGTCCTGAAACCGTTTCCGTTTAACATACCTGTCATTTACAAGTTGTTTGCTTTTTCTTTTACCATGCACTGAAGAATAAAATGCCCTAACATCATAAGTTAGTGAGGAGCTTATTTTACCATGTTCATGTAGGAACAGCTTGTTTATGTTGGTACAGTGTTCTCAGAGAAAAACAGTTTAAAGAGACTCATGTGAAAGTTTGTGGATCTGTGGATTCTGTCCCTGTAAAACAACTGTGAACATTGCTGATATCAAAACTAGGGCTTCACAGTTTGAATCTTTTTTTCCTGGTTAAAACTGAGATTTGCACGTTTTGTTATGCACAATTTGCCTCAATATTTATTTGGTTTTGGTTTGTTTTAAGAATAAATATAAACAATTTTGTTATTAAAGGGTTAGTTCACCCAAAAATGAAAATTCTGTCATTAATTACTCACCCTCATGTCGTTCGACACCCGTAAGACATTCGTTCATCTTCGGAACACAAATGAAGATATTTTTGTTGAAAGCTGATGCTGAGAAAGGACTCCATTGACACTCAGTACATTTACACTCTCAAGACCCATAAAAGGCACTAAAGACGTCGTTACAAAGTCCATCTCACTACAGTGGCTCTACAATCATTTTACGAAGCGACGACAATAGTTTTTGAGCGAAAAAAAAAAGTCAAAATAACGACTTTATTCCACAAGTTCTTGTCTTCTGTGTAGGCCTCGGTCGTGAACTCATGAAGCACCGTCACGACGCATGCGCGAGAATATGACGCAGAACCGGCGTTCGGACACGTGACCCAGAAGCGAGGAGGAGATTTGTTTACAACGAGCAGAGGAAGACGCGCCGTATCTAAGCTGTTGAATTCTACATTGATCGTGTTTTAGGTCTCGGTGCAGGGCTCAAAATGGGACTAAAGTGTGCATTTCATGGATTTCCGGTTCTGCGTCATATTCTCGCGCATGCGTCGTGGTGCTTCGTGAGTTCACGGCCGAGGCAGACAAGGAAGACAAGAACTTGTGGAATAAAGTCGTTATTTTGATTTTTTTTTTTCGCACAAAAACTATTGTCGTCGCTTCGTAAAATGATTGTAGAGCCACTGTAGTGAGATGGACTTTGTAACGACGTCTTTAGTGCCTTTTATGGGTCTTGTGAGTGTAAATGTACTGAGTGTCAATGGAGGCCTTTCTCAGCCTCAGCTTTCAACAAAAATATCTTCATTTGTGTTCCGAAGATGAACGAATGTCTTACGGGTGTCGAACGACATGAGGGTGAGTAACTAATGACATCATTTTCATTTTTGGGTGAACTAACCCTTTAAAATAAAATTTTACTTTTACAGAAAACTTTTATTTTATGGGGAAAATGCAGGCAGCCTATTACTATAAATCATTTGAAAGGAACACTTTATTCCAAATATGCCTCACAGAAGTAAAATTAACATGACGTTCCAGGAAATCCTTAATTTGGATAAAGGCATCCAGCTATAACCAATCACTGTAGCTGAATTAAAAGAAGATAGAAACTCTGACTTATTAAATCTGAAGACAATACATTTTTACTTTGATTTACAGACATGATACTGAATAATGGGGAGAGTGAAGAGGAGGAGAAACATCATGTCAAAACTGAAGACACAACTTTCTCACAGACTGAAAGTGTTTCTTTACTGAAAAGAAAAGACAAGAAATGTTTCACCTGCCTTCAGTGTGGAAAGAGTTTAACATGTCAAAAGAGTCTCAAGATTCACATGAGGATCCACACTGGAGAAAAACTGCCCACGTGTGATCAGTGTGGGAAGAGTTTCACTTGTAAAAAGAGTCTAAGGATTCACATGAGGATCCACACTGGAGAGAAACCGTTCACATGTGATCAGTGTGGGAAGAGTTTTAGACAACAAGGACACATTAAGGATCACATGAGGCTCCACACAGGAGAGAAACCGTTTACATGTGATCAATGTGGGAAGAGTTTCACTCACAGAAAAAGTTTAATTGTTCACATGAGGATCCACACTGGAGAGAAACCTTACACATGTAAACAACGTGGAAAGAGTTTTGTACAAAAATGGCACTTTACAGAACACTTAAACATCCACAATGGAGGGAAACCGCACACATGTGATCAGTGTGGAAAGAGTTTCACACACAAAAGCAGTCTCAAGGATCACATGAGGATCCACACTGGAGAGAGACCGTTCACATGTGATCAGTGTGGAAAGAGTTTTGCACATCAAGGGCACCATAACCAACACATGAAAATACACACTGGAGAGAAACCGTTCATATGTGCTCTATGTGGCAAAACATTTTTGAGGGCTTCCTCCCTCAATGTCCACCTGACAGTTCATTCACAGGAGAAACCACATTCATGTTCTTTGTGTGGAAAGAGTTTTTCACAGGTGCAAAGTTTAAAAATTCATCAGAAAATACACACTGGTGAAAGAACATATGTGTGCTATGAGTGTGGGAAGAGTTTTATTACAACTGAAAATTTGAAAGTGCACCAGAGGACTCACACAGGAGAGAAACCTTACAAGTGTTCATACTGTGACAAGACATTCAGACATTCAGGAGGCCTGAAAAAACACGAGATGATCCACACTGGAGAGAAACCATACAAGTGTTCACACTGCGACCGGAGATTCAATCAGTCAGGATCCATGAAAACACACGAGAGGATCCACACTGGAGAGAGACCGTTCAAGTGTTCACTCTGCAACTTGAGATTCAATATTTCAGGACATCTGAAAATACACCAGAGGATCCACACTGGAGAGAAACCTTACAAGTGTTCACACTGCGACCGGAGATTCAATCATTCAGGAGCCTTGAAAACACACGAGAGGATCCACACTGGAGAGAAACCATACAAGTGTTCACACTGCGACAAGAGATACAGTCGGTCAGAATACCTGAAACAACACGAGAGGATCCACACGGAAGAGAAACCGCCTATTGACCAGCCGCCTCTGCTGCAAAACCTGCAATAGACATTGGCTCCAATTTCACCCACAATCAAACTGTCCCAACTGGATATAGTATTTCCTGTGTTATGCATGTCCCTCTGCCACATTATCTAATTATTATACCTTTGTAATTGTGGTAGTGTAAACTCCAAATGCTTATATCCAGGTGTATGCATAAGTGTTTGAATGTTTGCAGACCCCATCTGTTTGGTATTGAAATAATCCTCTTCTCGTGATCGTGCATAGTATGCTTCTATAAAGTGCATCATACTAGTTTACCTTACTTTGGTGTAAAGCTGCACAATTTCTCCAGACCATCGGGAGAACAAACAAACTTTCTTCTGGTTAAAACCTGCACATCTGATTGGATCCACTTACCAAAAATGGGTGTGACTGATAGGGCTTTTTTAACTGATACATTTTTGCCATTCTTTGCTCTTCTCTCTCTTTCTTTACTTTGTTATTTTGTGTGTGTGTATAGCTTAAGTTTAGTCGTAAGTACCCGTTGTTTCATTTATTAAACCCATTCTATCCATGCTTGATTGTTTCTTTTTGTGTGTCACAAATCAAAGACACTTAACCTCTTACGCTGCATTCACACGGGCTGTTGGCGTTAACGCTTCTCATTTACTTTGAATGGGTGACGTCATGCGTTGCCAAACTGAATTGTGGGTTCCGTCGTGACGCTTCACTCGTGTTGCAATCGGCAGAAGTTGAAGATTTCTCAACTTTTCAAGCGCCAACGCAGGCGTCATTCAATCAGATCTCCCTATGCAAATACCCTAGAGCAGACGCTAGCCAATTGCGTTCATGCAACCCCAGAGCAGACGTGTGATTGGCTGTTGTCACTGACGGCCGCATCAGCACGAAGCTTCAATTATTGGACAAAAAAGCTCCACAAGTAGTAACCTAGAATACTGTCTAACACTTGATGGCTGCTCTGTCAAGTCCTCGTGGTCAGTGAGGAACCTGGGTGTGCTCTTTGATACCAATCTTTCGTTTGAAAGCCACGTTTCGAGCATCTGTAAAACTGCTTTCTACCATCTTAAAAATATATCTAAATTACGGCACATGCTCTCAATGCAAAATGCTGAACAGTTAGTTCATGCGTTCATGACCTCAAGGCTAGATTATTGTAATGCTCTACTGGGTGGTTGCCCTGCTTGCTGAATAAATAAACTCCAGCTGGTCCAAAACGCAGCAGCTCCAGTTCTTACTAGAACCAGGAAGTATGACCATATTAGCCCAGTTCTGTCAACATTGCACTGGCTACCTATTAAACATCGCATACATTTTAAAATCTTGCTTATTACTTACAAAGCACTAAATGGTTTAGCTCCCCAATACTTGAGCGAGCTCTTAACACATTATACTCCATCACGTCTACTGCGCTCTCTAAACTCTGGCCAGTTGATCATACCGAGAATATCCAAATCAACTGCAGGCGGTCGATCCTTTTCCTATTTAACTCCTAAACTCTGGAACAGTCTTCCTAGCATTGTTCGGGAAGCAGACACACTCAGTCAGTTTAAATCTAGACTAAAAACACATCTCTTTACCGTGGCATACACATAAAACACTTTTTCAATGAAATGATTGTTAGGCTGCATTAACTAGGTCAGCCGGAACCGGGAACACTTCCGATAACACCTGATGTACTCGTTACATCATCAGAAGAATGGCATCTACGCTAATGATAGTCTCTCTGTTTATCCCGAGGTTTACTGCAGTCAGCCGGATCCGGGCCGTATCCAGAGAAGACCAACGCAGGACCCTGAAGTGTCCGCAGAGACCGTGATTAGACTCCCCCTGAAACTGCCTCATCAACACGGCATCCTCAATAAATCTGTCTCCAGCGTGTTGCCTCCGATTGTTTTAATATTACAATTTAATAATACTTAAATTGATATGTCATCCGCAATAAACCCGTCTCCAGCGTGTTGCCTCCGATCATTCGAATATTCCGATCTATTATGACCTCTGACCTGTAAAGTTGCCAGAATAATAATAATAATAATACGCTGTTTGTTAATTGGCCAGAGGAGAACTGGCACCCGACTGAGCCTGGTTTCTCCCAAGGTTTATTTTTCTCCATTAGGTCACCTGATGGGGTTTTGGTTTCCTTGCCACTGTTGCCTCTGGCTTGGCGTGCTCAGTTGGGGACACTACATTTTTCTAAATTTTTCAACTAAATATCCAAATAAATCTAATTATTAAACTAAATTAACCATATAAACTAAATTACTGATCTAATTACTGATCTAAAGCCCACACTGCCACTGTATGATAATTGAAATGAACTGATGACATCACCATTTTCTCCAGAATGGCTATACGGCTGAATAAAATTATGCTGCATTATTTCCCTGTTTAAAACTGTAAAGCTGCTTTGAAACAATCTGCATTGTTAAAAGCGCTATATAAATAAAGTTGACTTGACTTGACTTCAGCCAAGCGTTAACGCCGACGCCCCGTGTGAGCCCGCAGAGGTTCATTTTCAGGGGGTTGACGGGCGTGTTTGTAGTTCTATTTACTTCTGTTTTATAAAAAAATATTCAATCAATCTCCTATCGTGTCGCATTTTATGAGACTTCAGACTTGACTCGGGACTCAACCTTAAAGAGTCATGAAACCCCGTTTTAGCAGCCGTCAGTTCTCACCAGTTTTAAAAAAATGCTATAAAAGTGATTCAGAGTATTATTTCACTCTCAGTAAAAGCATCAACGTTTCCCAAAAAATTGCATGCTGCGAAATATCATTACGTAACAATATACACATGGTTTTGTAAGCTCACCTTAAACAACACAAATACATAAAATACATATCCTATGACAGCAAATAAATGCACAGCCATTCGCATGTTCTCTGTATAGAAAATATATACGAACACGCTGTTGCACCATTGATAACTTTTGAGGCTTATTTTGCAGTGTTTTATGAGCCGTTTGATCGGTTAATGGGCCGTAAAGAGAGTTTAAACTCACATTGTGGATGAATCGCGTTTGTGTGAAGACTCCGGATCTACTGAAGAGAACTTATGCAACGCAGAAACTAATACAAAGCAAAAATAATCACTCGTTTTTGAACCATTAATGCATCTCTCACTTACGATCTCACTTACGAATGCGATCTCACTGACTTCTGAATTGACTTCTATGATGCTCAACACTCATAACTGTAAAAATCTCAGAAAATGTGGGTTTCATGACCCTTTAAATGACTTCAGACTTGACTCGACAAAAAAGACGAGTCAAGTCTTATTGTAAATGGGAAAAAAACTTTATTTGAATGTTATAATATCTGCTTCACATGTAGGTGACATGGTAGATCGGACTGTCTAAGCACCCTCAAATGCAGGCAAGGCCACCCTCAGTTGATACTGTAATAATATATTGGCAAACGCTCCAGTCCATATTTGTGTATCCAAATGTATCCATTTACAACGTGTTTCTGCAGCGGTGACAGGCTCGCAAAACCTCTCATGAACAAACAAAGTGTAGACACGAATCGATGCAAGTAAGATATTTATTCTGCATTGTTAGCAGCTTCATTGAACTTTGTGAGATCGAGATGAACTGACATAGCGACAGCGTTTAGTAATTGTAAATTGAGCGGTCTTGGCTCGCTTTCGAGTCTACAGTCTATATAAGCCATTGAATAAAACTATTGTTTTTCATGTTGCAAAAAGGATTAATGACCAATTGCACGCTGCAAAGTTTCGGAAGTGACAGTGAAATAGTTACGCATTAAAAGCAATGTAAGGCAGACTAATAGATTAATAGAAAAATATTTTTGAAATTCTAAATAATCTTAAATGTCTGACTGTACACTCACTGCTGTGTTGGAGCCGTTGCTTAGCCTACATCTGCACTTTAATAGAGAACCCTCAGTGATTTGATTATGATACCTGTAGGCATAATAGGCCTAAGATAAAATGGCCAAATAATTAAAAAAATAAATAAATTGAAAAACCATGTTCTGTGTTCGGCTTCCGGTCAAGTTTTTTATTATTAGATCCTCAGTTCTGTTTGTTGACTTCAGCTCCGCATTCAATACAATCCAGCGCCATCAACTCATCAAGAAACTACAGCACCTGAATGTCACCCCTCTCCTCATCCACTGGATAGACAACTTTCTGAGCAACAGGACACAGACAGTGAAAATAGGGACAACAACATCATTAACCATCATCACCAACACTGGAGCCCCCCAGGGTTGCGTACTTGGTCCCTTCCTGTAGACACTTTACACAAATGACTGCCAGAGTTCATTACCCAACACCACTTACCACAAATATGCAGATGACACAGCCATAGTAGGTTTACTTACAGATCACAGCTCCATCACAGCACACCACCAGTCCATCACAGATTTTGCACAGTGGTGCTCTGATAACTACCTCCACCTCAACACTGACAAGACAAAAGAACTGGTCATCCATGCATCAAAATCACTCCCTGGACTCACATCACCATCCATGGCCAACCAGTTGAACAGGTCAGCACTTTCAAATACCTTGGTCTCACCATTGACAATAAGCTTAACTTCAATGAACATGTCACCATCACACAGAAACGAGCACAACAGAGACTGTGATATGCGATACGCAAACTAAGATCACTGCATGTCGCCCCCCATCTCCTCTTACTACTCTACAAAAGCATCATCCAACCTCTTCTACTCTACTGCTGCTCCCCATGTTTTTTCACCATATTAAGTGTCACCAGCAAGAACAAACTCATTCAATTCTCACACTTAGCATCTAAGATAATACAGCTTCCCACCCCCAGCCTCACTGATGTAAATGACACAGCTACCACACGTCTTGCCCGCACCATAGTAAGCAGTCCTGACCATCCCCTGATCACCGGTTCTTTACTCTACTTCCATCTGGCCGCAAATACAGAGCCCTGGACTGGAAAAAGGCCACTTTAAGAAAAGTTTTGTACCATCAGCCATCACTGCTCTAAACAAACTTCGGTGAAAATCATGCATCCCTCTTTTGTGTAAAAGTTATATGTAAATGTTATATGTTATATGTATTTTTGGAAATATGATGATGTGTGAAAAAGAATATCCTTAAGGGACAATAAAGACTATCTATCTATCTATCTATCTATCTATCTATCTATCTATCTATCTATCTATCTATCTATCTATCTATCTATCTATCTATCTATCTATCTATCTATCTATCTATCTATCTATTATTCTGCTTCGGCCAAGAATTTTCATTTCGGTGCATCCCTAAATTTTTACATATACAGCTAAACGTGTCTCCGTGTGGACGGGGCCTAAATGTGAGCAGCACCATGGACTAAAGCCGCGTTTCCACCGCAGGAACTTTACCCCGGAACCAGGAACTTTGGGGGGGAACTCGGTGTGTTTCGACCGCAGGAACCAGGGTCTAAATGAAGTTCCGGGTAAATATTTCCCCCTCCAAACGGCCCTGCTTGCGAGGTGGTACTTTTGAAAAGTTCCCGAACTTTTGGGGGTGGGACTTGGGTGCTGAACATGCTGATTGGTTGAGCTCACGCAGCATTTTATTTCAACCGGCATTTTTAAAAGTCTTTTGCGAGGATCGAACAGCGTTCAGTAAATATCAGTCTTACTCTTTCTGTCCGATGGCGCGCGTTCGTCTCAGCCATCTCACGGTCAATGTCCGTAATAGCTGAAGTAGTTAGTATACTATACCAAATGTCAAAATTTGATTGATTGACAGGTGGGCGGGGCTTCCGGTATAGGGGGCGGGACTTCCGGTGTAGGCGGGACTTCCGGTGTAGGCGGGACTTCCTGTATAGGCGGGACTTCCGGTGTAGGCGGGACTTCCGGTGTAGGCGGGACTTCCTGTATAGGCGGGACTTCCGGTGTAGGCGGGACTTCCTGTATAGGCGGGACTTCCTGTATAGGCGGGACTTCCTGTTTAATAAATCATGTGATTGACATTAGGTTTTGACAGTTGGTTTTTGACCTATTGTCATAATAAATCATATGATTGACAGTTGGTTTTGATGGTTTTTTGACATTAGGTTTTTTGTTTTGATTAATTTGACAGTTGGTTTTTTGTTTTTGAATGCGGTATAAGCGGGACTTCCTGTTTAATAAATCATGTGATTGACATTAGGTTTTGACAGTTGGTTTTTGACCTATTGTCATAATAAATCATATAATTGACAGTTGGTTTTGATGGTTTTTTGACATTAGGTTTTTTGTTTTGATTAATTTGACAGTTGGTTTTTTGTTTTTGAATGCGGTATAATAAATCATGTTATTGACAGAAGGTTTTATCTTTTGAAGTCGCTGTTATCAGAAAATTCCCCTCCCACCCTGCCACATCCCAGAGCAGCGTATATATATATAAATGGGGCCAGTGTGTTCTACAGCTATCAGCAAAAAGAGAAACATGAGCTACATGAGCATGGACGGATTATCAGCTCCTGAAACCCCAGATGCGGGGTTGCGCAGCAGGACGTTCGACAGTCTGATGACCAGTCTACCTATGGCGCCGAGAAAACCTTATGGGCACGTCCGTTTGACAAGCTTTCTCCATGAACTTTCGGAATGGACTAAAGGAGAATTTATGATGAACAGCAAGCGTGTAATCGGGTACAGATTTCATAAAACAACTCAAGTTGTTATACTCTACACCACCGACAGCGCGGGCGAGTTTCACCCCGGGGAAGACGCATGTCTTGTATTTCCTAAAAAAGACTGGGCATTATTTTACAATTTTGTGTGGAAGGATCTGAAGAGCGGCGGTCAAGAACCTCTGTACGTTGGAGAGTGGGACGGGGTCACCCCGAATGTCCGGTACCGCGTGGTAGGTGACCACACTAAAAAGAACCCGGATGATTCTGTCTACATATTCTGCTGTGATGACAAGACAAAGCTCACCGAAGATCGGTCAGGGGTCGTCCTGCCTAACGAGCATAACAATCTGTATGAAATGCAATTTTTGTTCAAGTGGCAAGATCTGAGTCAGCTGGATATTATGTTTTCAATCATAAACAAGCTGTTCAAATGGTGCGAGCTGCACGACGGCTACAACAAAATTAAAGTGCAGCTGTTCCACCCTGAGAGATGTCCGCGCAGCAGTACATACGCGGGGTATTCACCCCCCATTCACTACAGACATCCGGGACCTCGACGGTCAGCCCCTCCCAGACGTCGTTTATAAACCACAGCTGAACCGCCACAACGTCCCCGCCCCTTTACTGCATCTGACATAAAGTCAGCGGCCAAACCCTCTCAAGCAACATTTATAAACCATGGCTGAAGACGGCGCTTCAGAACCCGCTCATGTGTGCAGCTGCGGCATCTCTTTCGGCAGCATTCTCGACCCTCCTGACGACAACCAACGACGCGGTCATTGCTAGATACGACAACCCCCATTACGCATCGATCAACAAGGATCACATCAGCAGCATCGTCATAGAGTTGAAGGACGATCAAAACCACGAAGTACCATTTTCTTACGGGAAAGTCATCGTAAAACTACACTTTAAACCAAAAAATATTTCTATTCTTTAAAAAAATGGTTTATTATAGACCCGGAGAGTCCAATACCGCGGACTATGTGAGCTATTACCAAAATCAGGCCGGTTCCGGTTTGCCGGGGTATTCGGGATCGGGAGTTATGTACGGTGCGGGGTTAGGAGGCCTATTCAGAGGTCTGTTCAGGATGGCCGTACCGTTGTTAAAAAGAGGATTTAGCATTGCGAAACCTCACCTAAAATCGGCTGCTAAAAATATAGTATCCGACGTCGTCTCAAACGTATTGACGCGTTCGCATAACGATAAAGCTCAAGACGGATCCGGTCTCATGGTCATGGCTCGTAAGAGAATGTCTAAGCCGCCGGGTGTGAGGAGGCGTGGCCAACGGGTGGTACAGAAGAAAACAGTGCGCGGATCAAACAAGCGCTCACTCGTACGCAGAAAGCGTAAGAGGTCTGTTAGTCGAAACGTATCGATCAAGAGAGCCGCAAAATCCATATTCTAACATGGCACTACTCCATCGCATGTCGGGTGAATGCATCAAGTCTGAGCTGGACTTATTTTCGGTCCCGCTGACACAGACAGTTATTGAGAAAAATGGCTATTTAGAAGTAGCACCGTTATCGGCCATATCGGGCTCTGCACCATTGGAATTTTTTATCGCAGGCAACGGCGATGATTATGTGGATCTCAATAACACGATGCTCTACCTGCGGGTGAAAATCACGAAACCTAACGGGGAAGAGATTGCACACCCTGCCAAGGTGGGTCTAATCAACTACCCCGGAGCCACTATGTTTTCACAAGTCGACGTGACCCTTGGCGATCGTCTGATATCTCAGAGTTCGAGCACTTACCCTTATCGCTGTATCATCGAGAGTCTGATCAACTACGGTAAAGATACGTTGGAATCTGTCTTCAGCGCCGGATTGTTCCATAAAGACACGGCGGGTCATATGGACGTTCAAGACCCGGCAGGCCATAACGCGGGGTTGACAAAGAGATCAGGCTACACCAGCGAAAGCAAGGAGGTGGAACTACTAGCCCCCATACACAGCGATATATTCTTCCAAGAGAAACTTATGATAAATGGGGTGGATATCAAAATACGCCTAATTCAAGCAAAAGATGAATTCTGTCTGATGAGGGCCGACGATGTGGCTTACAAATTAAATATAGTGGCCGCATCCCTATTTGTCAAGAAAGTTACTGTATCACCGCCGGTGAGACTGGCTCACGCCCAGACGTTGCTCTCGACAACGGCCAAGTACCCTGTCGATAGGGTCAGTCTAAAATCGTTCTCCATACCGGCCGGCTCTCGTGTTTCGAATCAGGAAAATCTGTTTTTAGGAACACTGCCAAAGTCTATCGTCATTGCCATGGTCGACAACGACGCATTCACCGGTTCCTACGCAAAAAATCCATTCGCGTTCAAACACTACGACCTTGAATTCTTAGCCGTCTACGTTGACGGACAACAGTACCCGGCCAAGCCTCTACAGCCCAATTTCGAAGCTGGTTTGGCAGTACGCGAATATTATCAGTTGGTGATGACGACCGGGAGACATCTTAAAGACCAACCGCTCTGTTTCGGCAGGAATGATTTCCTGAACGGATACACGCTTTACGCATTTAACCTCACGCCCGACGAAGAGTGCGGTCAGCACATTTCCCTCATCAAGTCCGGGAATATCAGAGTCGAAGCTCGTTTCAGAAAACCGCTGCCGAATACCATTAATTTAATTGTTTACGCGGTATTTGACAGCATCATTGAATTGTCTAACCGCCGACAGGTACTCATAGACTACTATTGAGATGAACACGCTGCAACTCACCGCCATCATGGATAAAATTACCTGCAGGACTCATTTTCTCGGCGTTCTACCGAGCGATCAACTACCCGAAAAACCCATAAGGATCTTACCGTCGGCCTGTATCGTGAACACCGACCCTGCTAGCATGCCGGGGGAGCACTGGGTCGCCGTTTATTTAACCCAAGACGGGCCCGTGTGTTTTTTCGACAGCTTCGGCAATCCCCCCACCAGCCATCGCTTTCCAACCAGCATCAATGACTTTCTAGCAGCCAACGATGCCGACGTATTATATTCCGGCAGACGAGTCCAGGATTATTCATCGGACACCTGCGGTCAGCACTGTCTGTTTTTTCTATATCATCTAGCTAGAGGATACGGCTATGATCATGTGATGAAACTATACACCGATGATTATATTAAAAATGATAAAATGGTGTCCCTATTTGTGAAGAGATTAAGACCGTATGTTTGTATTGATACAATGTTGTCCTGCGTTCACTGCGTGCAGACATGTCTGACATATAAATAAAAATCTTGAAACCATTATATTTTTAATCGTCTTTTATTTAATCATAAGATACATATTAATGTACATACAAAATGAAAGGATTCGTTAAAATTCCAACCATTGTCTTCGATCGATAGTCGGGGATTTAAACACAGAGTCTTCGGACTCTGGAAACACCGAGCGTGATTGTCTTCGTGCCCTTTTGGAAGGTCTGACACGGGGTGGGCTGGGGGTGTCGGGTTTACTCTTTAGAGATTTAATGGTGCTCCTGACCTGTTGATTCGGCACTGTAGAAAAAGGGATGTTTAATTCGGCAAAGGCGTGTAGAAACTCTGACCATCCTACAGGTCTCCGGTTATCCCGAACCATTTGCGGTGCCGTGACATTTTTTAACAAATCGACCATGTGTGAGCCTTGTACGGCTTTACCCCTGAACACAAACTCCCCCGATTCGTTCCACGCGCTTAGTCCTTTAGCTTTAGACATCTTGTCTAATATGTATCTGCTGTTTTTCACACTTCTCGAAGGTACATTCTTCAGAACTTCATCCACCACATGCTCCTCAGCACCGTTGTCATCTTCGACGCTAGCCGCGGTCGGTACTTCATCTTTAGGCGCGGGATCGGGGAACGACTGCGTTAAAACTCCGCTCTCCCGATCGCTTTGTTTAACGATGGTCAAAAACCTGCTCAGGGTATTTGTGTAAAGTTTTGCTTTTTCGTACGGGTTCAAATCAGTGCGGAGTAAGATATTTCTCATGGCGCCGTCCAAATCGTTTTCCACGCTCTGTCGAATATTCTCGCGAACATTTTCGGTTCTCACCTTATCCAGTTGATGTTGCGGGACTAAATACATCTTCTCGGCGTACTCCATCCTATCTGTTTGCGATCAAGCTCGAAAGAAAGGGTACGGCGACGCTCAGGAGCGGTAAAAGGAATCCACCCTTCTGGATGAAGACTCGTTTCTTTGCCGCTATGCCGATTTTTTTATTGGCTACAAATTTAATTTCGGCTTTTCTCTTTCTCAGTTTTCGGTACTGTTGTGGATTGACCGGAATCGTCCCGTAGAGGATGTTGAGCGCCACTTCACACAACGATAAAATTAATTCGTCGGACGCCGATTGTAGAATAAGACGCCTTTGTTTAGGAGATGCTTTATGTAGCATTTTTAACACTGGCAGATGTTTACAAAGTCTGGCGGACATGGTGATTTGATCACGTTCTTCTTCTTTTTTTCGGGATGTAAACCACTTGACGGTCGGAAAGCAATCCTGTTCTGAGACGGTACTGCTCGGGGGTTTTTGCTTTATAGTCTATCATTATGTAGCCGAAAGGCTGGTTGACCGCATCGTGGTAGCACTCCATAAAGTATTTTGTGTTTCCGGGGTACATTTGGCGTCCCAGCATCGCTACTTGATTGACGTCCCGAGGATTTTTAAACAGGATCATATAATTGGCGTTTAAGCTGATGGTTCGGCTGGATTTACCCTGTACAAATAAATTTTGCACTATATAAATAGCGCTGAGATTACGGTGGTGTACGTACTGCGTAAAAACCCTTTGAAGCTCCAAATTGGCGCTAGCTTGCTGCATCAAATCATCCACGATGAGAAGATTTGTTTTAGTGACAGGTAACAAATCATCATCATTCAGACTCTCTGGTATTCCTTGCACAAATTTAATGTCATACAATTTAAGTACATCGTCGTACAAAGGCTGCCAACAATCATACAACCAGACAATGTTTTCAATTTTCTTGGAAATTAAATTCAAACCTTTTTCCAACAAAAGTTTCACAAAATAAGACTTTCCAGAATTGGAAGGCCCGGAGATAACACAACTAAATGGATGTTGAAGTCTGAAATCAAAATCGGAAGCATCCATTGATCCTCTGTGCATCATCTGATCAGTAGCCATAAGGAAGCGTGGTGAAATCGGGCAAAAGTCTGCGTTTATTATACACCACCTTAAACCTTTTAACGACTGATTTGTTGTGCAATGTGAGAGTCTTTTTATCCCTCACAATGTTTTCCGTGTGAGCCAGGATGTATTCGGTACTATCATACGACGTCACATAACTATCAACCAGACCAATCAGGGTATCCAGGCGGATGGCTTGGGAATTTTTAGCATTCAGCGTTATCCCCTTAGCTTTCATGCATACTTTGCCTTTAGCGGTGCGAAAGCCATACGATTTAGGGCCGCTAGAGCAAAACTCCGTGATAAAATCCCCATCGTCTATTTCGTTCGTCAGCTCGCCCAAATAATCACCCAGAGGCGGCTCCCAGTCACCGTCCCTAGACACGAACACGACGGAGTCTGTATCAGAGTAAAGTATACGACTGCTGAGTCTGTCCATCAACTCGTACAATTCCAGTCGGGCGTGGGCCGTAGTGAACGCCCCTATAAACACGTTGACGTCGCGAGCCTTACAAACATCCTCTTTGTTGGGTTTATGCTGGACGAGAGCCACGTTGTCTGAGACGAATGAGAAATACGACAAGGTGTCGGTATTACCGAAGACGATTCTGGTGAAATCTTCGGGGTCGTTCACCAGAGTCGTTTGAGGTAAATTTGGTTTTAAAGAGAACCGCCCCCAAAGCGAATTCAGACATAGCTTTGAGATAGCTCTCTGCGCGGGGTTGTGCTTGATCTTTTCGGGGTCGAGTTGAACCCCCTCTTTTTCAAAATACTCGCGAATGTAAGTTTCTTTCTCAGCGTCCGTGACGACATTCGACGGGTACCCCGACGCTTGTTGTTTCAAACGCAAAAATGTTTTGACGTATTCGACAAACAACGTGTCTGACCGTTGTGGAAAATGCCAAACCTCGTCAATCTTGGCTACCACATACCCCTTCTCGATGGCTTTTAAAAGCTCGATGGATACCCAGGACCCGGAGAGTGATCTTTCCTCATCCGTGTGGGTACAGCTCGTGGTCTGGTTTTGATTGTGAGCGCAGGTTCTGCATAACGGAAACATGAGTTTTCCTTGACATCTGTAAGGGAGAACCGGATGCAGTAATTTGCGGGGAGGGTAAACGGTCGCTTTGATGAGTCCGTAATAATTTTCAATCGGTTCAAAATCTTTGAAAATGATTTGGGGGTGTTCGATCGGGTAGCTTTTCCTAGCCTGGCAGAAGGGGTAGAGGCTGGTGAAATCGAGATACCTTATTTTCTCATCTCCGCTCACTTTGTGATAGAGTTTATAAGCGTTCGTGCGGCCGCCATACAAGGTTTCTCTGGGATTCAGTCTCTCCGGGGCTGAATAACCGGCCATAAATTCTATCACAGAGGGATCGGTCTTTTTCATTTTGATCCATTCACATTCCCAAAGAACCTCGACTTGTAAACCGTACGCGTTCTGCAGAATTTCGATCTTATCGTCAAACTGTCTCCTGAGAACCCCATAGGGTACTCCCGACAAGGGGTGTGACTCATGGGGTGCAAAGCGGCAGCAGTGACCGTGGAAGATGCACCCCGCGTATTCTAACCCGTGCTGCACACCGTCTTGCTGGTAGACGCCATCTAAAAAGTACTTACCGATCGATACTTCGCCGTGGTTTACGGCGTGGTGAACATCGACGTTTCGAGTCTTTTTGACATACTCGAGCCATTCGATCGAGCCACTTGAGTAGGACTTATTCTGATGGATGTACGCTTTGTTGTGCGTGAGAGCGAGGGTGTATCTGCCGAGATAATGGGTTTTGAAGACCCCCATCGAACAGCTGGGGAGCGTCGTGAACCCAAAAGGGTCAATTTCGGTGCATTCTAGGAACGCCTGACGGTATTTCATACAGCCTTCGCGTAATAAGACGACGTCGTTAACCCCGTACGCGTACAGTTCCTGCCTGAAGTCAAACTGCTCCCCCTCAACCGTGCTGTACCATGCATCAAACTTTTCACGGTCTTTATCCGACATGTTATCGTAGTTGTAGAACTTTTTGTCGGGGTATGGTCCAACATAGTTCTCGTTTTCCACCCTGTTGAAAAGATGGGGGAAGTGGCCTTTTTCAGTCGTCGTCAAGTCTAACGCCGCGGGCATTTTGGCAAGGGCCATTGGAAAAAATGAGTAGCTATCGATGTATCGTTGGCCAAACGATTCGTCGTACATGTAAATTAATTTACAGCCTTGCATTATGACCTCAATCGCAATCCCGGCTTTGCAAAAATACTCGAGAATCAGAAAGGAGTCGAATCTGGAGGCGTAATGAGCTATGAAGCAGTAGCCAATATATCGGGGTTTTCTGAAGCGGTTGATTAGCTTAGCGATGCAGTCGGTACCCTGCGCCGTAAATTTCTTCCCTTTGAAAGTGATTGCGCAAACAAAATTAGCCACGTGGCGCCCGTTTTCGTAACGCGTTTCAAAATCGTAGAAAATATATTTCTCGCATGGCTCCTTAGGCTCTAGGGGCTGTATGAAACATTGGTGCGTCCCGTGTCCCGTCAGATGTTCTCGACAGTGGACGCATTTGTCCGTCGGGCATATGTGTTTTGCTTTCTTGTCACCCTCTTTAATGTAGTAACGCAACCTGCATAGTTTGCAGTATTTGATAATATCACAGGAGGGGGATTCTTGACCGGGAGGAGGGTTCTTTTTATGCATTTCGAAGCAATAGCTCGATTTACAGTAGCGCAAACAATCGGGACAATGTATGGTTCTTTTAGGGTATCTGTGACATTCGGCGTCAAAACAGACATTGCAGACGTGCTTGCATTGGTGGTCTCTGCGGTTGCTGTAACTTTTGTAACAAAATTGACAGACGTATGGCGAACCTAAGAAGCCTGTCAGATTCATGATCATATAATAGTGATTATCATGTAGATAGAGGAACACCGTTTTGGGGTGGGGTTCGTCAGAATTTTTGTACGTTTCTAAGACCATGGCATTCGATCTGTGAAATACAACGATTTTAATGCCTAGCGCTCGTTCAAACGAAGCTATGTCGCTAAGAGCGATTCGGTCTTGAATTGAGAAGCCAACGCTGTTTTGGATGACTGCAGCCAGTTTTTCTAACTCGCTCTCGGGTAGCTGGGGGTTAAGAAAGCGAGCGAGACAAATAGAGAAGCACAATTGATTTGACAAATTTATGGGGCAGAACAAATTCGTCTTTTTTCTTTTGATTACCTGATCAACGGCCAGATCTGTAAGTTTACGTCGTCGACCGCCTCCTTGTCTGTTCATGGCTACGGTAGCGTCGATCTCGACGGCGTCGTCCGATAATAACAGCTGGTTGCTCTGTAAAACTCTTTCAAATTGATCCATAAGCGAATTCACATCATAATCATTACCGGGGGCGAGAACACAGCTGATGGGTGTTTGTAGAGTGGGTGCCGACATGGTCATATTGATTACGGGTGCATCGTGGCCGATTTCTCTAGCGAAGGTGACGATCTCGCTCAGCATGCGATGTAATGAAGTGTGATAAGAGGCCAAATCTGTAGAGTTAATCTCTCTCAGATTCATGCTCCTTCTCAACGACACACTGTTGAAGCGTGGTCGCGGTAAAACGTGATATCCGTTAACGAACCCGCCTTCTCGGATCAGCGTATCAATTTCCGTACGGCTTAATCGACTCTGTCTGTTAGGGTCAGTCTCGCGTAAAGCGTCAATATTACCTGATGTGGGCCTCGTGCTGCTGCTGGTAGATGGCTGTGGAGTATCATCAGCGTCAGGATCGCTGTCGGTACATGCAGGGAGTTGATTATTTAAAACACCACCGTATTGTACAACATGATTGTTGTCTACGGTTAGCACGTGATCGTACAAATTAATATTTGAATTTACGGCTAATTCAAAAAGATCCAAATTAGAGGGGGATTGCGAAGATTCTAGATTAAACAAATACTGTTCTAAAGAATCCGGAAGCCAACTTAGCATTTCAATTTCGTCCGGTGACAGTTCTGCGTCGTCGTCTGAGCAAAAGCTTTTTGACCCATCCATTTTAGATTTCAGACCAAAACATGAAATATTACAAAATCACAAAAAGTATATGGAATAAATCAATACATGATAGATGTAAAAAACATGCATGCATGCATACAACAAAATTACAGAGTATCTGGAATATAAAAATCAATACATGCAATACAAAAGTTTAATGGAATAAATCTATATTGAATTAACTGCAACGTTCCATCTATGATGATGAGAATAATAAACCTGGGTGTCGCGAAACTCTTGACATAATGCCTCTATTAAATTAGTATCGGCGAGTGGCTCGTCAGCCGGGCGATGCTCTGCTGACACTTCTTCAACTTCGATGTCTTCTTCTTCCAACGGAGTTTGGATCGCTTTCGTACTTGTCCAAGTGATGCGTCGAGGTGTATGCCAGCTAGTCATGTGGTCGGGGCTATAGCCCGACCCTGCTGTGTAGAAATATAACACAAAAATTGTTATGGTATGATTCAATTTGTGTTTAAATGAAAATAATAATGTAGATAGTCTCACCATAAAGAAATACGCTGTCAAGACTCGGCGCAGGATCGCTCGGCGTCGTCGGACAGAAAGTTTTCCTGTCAGGACTGTTTTCAGGACTGATTGACGGGATAAAACAAAACGTTTTTCTCTCAGGACAGGTCGGTGAGGTAGGACGATCGGTTTTTCTACCCTTCTTTCTCAAAGGTTCACCGCTGGGTCCAGCGACCTGGTCTAAAGCAGAGCCGGCAGGAACTATTTGATCCACAGCGTGCGTCGGCGTGGGGTCAGGCACGTCATCATTATTCTGTTGAGCGGTGTCAGTCAGTGGGAAGCCGGGTTGCGTGATAAACTGAATGAAATCTAAAATAAATAAATAAATAAATTTTTCATAAATGTTAAGAAAAAAAAAAACATGATGTCGGCGATGGGTCTTGTCTTACCATCAGACGCGCTGTCTGCTTCAACCAGCTGAGGGGTCACTGTGAATGAAAAAAGAGAGACAATTAAAAAAAAATTTTTTTTTTTAAATTATTTATTAATTTTTTATTATTAATTTTTATTTATTTATTATTGTTTAATTTTTAATTTATAAAAGAGCAGTCCTCACATGCATCATTGCTATCGTGAGCGTCACTTTCAACATTCGAACCTGTGAGGCAAAAAATCCTGTTATGAATGGAAACATTTGTGAGTCGCTTTATATGCATGTCTGATGACAGATGCTGAAAAAAAAAATCATTAATTTTCTAAATGTTATTTCACCCCGGTGCTCTAGGGGCGCAATTACACCATAACTGGATGTAGTTTTAACTCCGGGACACCGGGTGTCGCCGGAGAGCATACAATTGTGTCATAACTGGATGTAGTTTTAACTCCGGGACACCGGGTGGTGCCGGAGAGTACCCGTAACAGTAACAGTAACATGCTGTGTTTAAGACACCGATTTTAGTTATAGCTGATAGACCAAAGATGACTCAATGATTAAAACACTGTACCCATGCATGAATGTTTAAAACATCATTAACTCAATGCTAATGTTAGTTATAGTTGATAAATCACATCAATAGCACATTGCATGTTTAAAGCATCATTGTATAACATTATAGCATCAAATATAGAGAAAAAATACTCACCGTTCTGCATTTTGATGAGGGAGAGAGATGATGAGATGCTGTGGTCTAAAAGTTCACTTTTATAATGCATTTCCCCTCGCCTCACACATATATATGTGATGGGTAAAAAATGGAGAAAAACACGCCTGTCCAATAGATGGCGCCATTGCACTACGCATTTTGGGGGCTTATCTCATGACCGACCATGGCCTTTTGGGGCCTACTGAATGCCGCTGACTTTATGTCAGATGCAGTAAAGGGGCGGGGACGTTGTGGCGCTTCAGCTGTGGTTTATAAACGACGTCTGGGAGGGGCTGACCGTCGAGGTCCCGGATGTCTGTAGTGAATGGGGGGTGAATACCCCGCGTATGTACTGCTGCGCGGACATCTCTCAGGGTGGAACAGCTGCACTTTAATTTTGTTGTAGCCGTCGTGCAGCTCGCACCATTTGAACAGCTTGTTTATGATTGAAAACATAATATCCAGCTGACTCAGATCTTGCCACTTGAACAAAAATTGCATTTCATACAGATTGTTATGCTCGTTAGGCAGGACGACCCCTGACCGATCTTCGGTGAGCTTTGTCTTGTCATCACAGCAGAATATGTAGACAGAATCATCCGGGTTCTTTTTAGTGTGGTCACCTACCACGCGGTACCGGACATTCGGGGTGACCCCGTCCCACTCTCCAACGTACAGAGGTTCTTGACCGCCGCTCTTCAGATCCTTCCACACAAAATTGTAAAATAATGCCCAGTCTTTTTTAGGAAATACAAGACATGCGTCTTCCCCGGGGTGAAACTCGCCCGCGCTGTCGGTGGTGTAGAGTATAACAACTTGAGTTGTTTTATGAAATCTGTACCCGATTACACGCTTGCTGTTCATCATAAATTCTCCTTTAGTCCATTCCGAAAGTTCATGGAGAAAGCTTGTCAAACGGACGTGCCCATAAGGTTTTCTCGGCGCCATAGGTAGACTGGTCATCAGACTGTCGAACGTCCTGCTGCGCAACCCCGCATCTGGGGTTTCAGGAGCTGATAATCCGTCCATGCTCATGTAGCTCATGTTTCTCTTTTTGCTGATAGCTGTAGAACACACTGGCCCCATTTATATATATATACGCTGCTCTGGGATGTGGCAGGGTGGGAGGGGAATTTTCTGATAACAGCGACTTCAAAAGATAAAACCTTCTGTCAATAACATGATTTATTATACCGCATTCAAAAACAAAAAACCAACTGTCAAATTAATCAAAACAAAAAACCTAATGTCAAAAAACCATCAAAACCAACTGTCAATCATATGATTTATTATGACAATAGGTCAAAAACCAACTGTCAAAACCTAATGTCAATCACATGATTTATTAAACAGGAAGTCCCGCTTATACCGCATTCAAAAACAAAAAACCAACTGTCAAATTAATCAAAACAAAAAAACCTAATGTCAAAAAAACATCAAAACCAACTGTCAATCATATGATTTATTATGACAATAGGTCAAAAACCAACTGTCAAAACCTAATGTCAATCACATGATTTATTAAACAGGAAGTCCCGCCTATACAGGAAGTCCCGCCTATACAGGAAGTCCCGCCTATACAGGAAGTCCCGCCTATACAGGAAGTCCCGCCTACACCGGAAGTCCCGCCTACACCGGAAGTCCCGCCTATACAGGAAGTCCCGCCTACACCGGAAGTCCCGCCCCCTATACCGGAAGTCCCGCCCCCTATACCGGAAGCCCCGCCCACCTGTCAATCAATCAAATTTTGACATTTGGTATAGTATACTAACTACTAGCTGATGATAACATACTTTGTCATATTTTAAATATAGCTTTACGAATACGCTTTAGTACCAGTGCTCATCTCTTTTCCGCCGTTTTGTTAATGACCTCTTTAGTAAACCGATACATAACCAGCAAAAGCAGCGCTGCTTGCATCTCCTCCACTTGTTATTGTTGCAGACATGTATCGCGCAAAAATTATTACTGTCCGTCGCTGACTGGAAGGAGCAGTCCCGCCGCGCGCAGTCCTACATCACCGGATTTGCCTAATCTTCCCGGTACTTTAGACCGCGGTGGAAACGCAGACAGTAGCAGGTCTGGGGGAGAAAAAGTTCCTGGGAAAAAAGTTCCTGGTACAAATAGTTCCGGGTAATTTCGCTGGAAACGCGGCATGAGTACTTGTGTACTTGTGGGAGGCTCACGCCTCAATAAATGACAACGAACAACGAGCTGGATTCAGCCTCATCCTAGACAAACTTTTCTAATGAAATACAAAGTACTTTTGAGCATTTCATCAACACAATGCTGAGAGCTGTATTGCACCCTCAAGACCATTTCACAGTGTAGTTTCTCTGTCTTCACAGGATGCGTTACATCCCTTTAGGGTCTCTGAATGATTTTGTATAGCCGTTCTCTACTTTAAGGTTCACTTTTATGACCTTTCATGCCTCATATTCTCTCTAATAATTTTTATTGATTGATTTAAAATGTAACTTTTTACTTTAATTACAGACATGATGTTAGAGAATGAGGAGGGAGGAGAGAAGAAACATCATGATGTCAAAACTGGAGAAAAAACTTGCTTGCAGACTGAAAGGATTTCATTACTGAGAAGAAGAGGCCGGAAATGTTTCACCTGCCATCAATGCGGAAAGAGTTTCACAGACAAAACAAATCTCAAGGATCACATGAGGATCCACACTGGAGAGAGACCGTTCACATGTGATCAGTGTGGGATGAGTTTCATGTCCAAACAGAGTCTCAAGACACACATGAACATTCACACTGGAGAGAGACCATTCACATGTGATCAATGTGGCAAAACATTTATGTGTGCTTCAGGCCTGAAGATGCACCTGAAAGTTCATACAAAGGAGAAACGTCTCAGGTTACAAATGTAACCATTGTTCCCTGAGAACAGGGAACGAGACGCTGCGTCAGCTTTGACGCTACGGGGAACGCCTCCAGCGTGACTGGTGCCTGAAATCACATTGAATCACGTCAATCCTATTGACCGGCGACAGCCTATGATGTCATCAAGGTGCGACCAGGAAGTATATAAGGGCGCCTTGCCAACATGACAGTATCTATCGTCTGAAGGGACTGTTTCGGCAGGCAGGCCCTGCGGCATGGCACAGCGACGCAGCGTCTCGTTCCCTGTTCTCAGGGAACAATGGTTACATTTGTAACCTGAGACGTTCCCTTTCGAAAGGGAACTCGCGCTGCGTCAGCTTTGACGCTACGGGGAACGATATACCCACGCCGCCATGCCGACGGGAGTGCATGCCCAATGGCAGTGACAACTGTCAAGACAAGCAAATTCTGCTGAAATGCCTGAACCACTCCCCTTCTGGTCACATTAGGCTGTCAGTGACAGCGCTCCCTACGGCCATAGCCCAAGCTATCGCCTGAGAAGGAAACCTTCACACACATGAGGTCCTTCCCAGGCCTTGCTCGAAGGCCTGGAACCAACCCATTCGACTTAGAAGGGGTTCCTTTAAGGGAACGTGGCAAAGGGAACCCGAGGGAACCCATGCCAGTCACTATTCGGGAGGTTCTCACCGAATGCCACCAGGGAGACCTGACCAGGTGACCCAGTCTGCTATGGGACACGTAATACGGTCAACCCTGTCTGTACAGTACAGAGCCTCTGGTACTCGCCTCCGAAGAGACATCCCGCTAGGGTGCTGCAAGAAAGGCAGTGCCACCGACTAGCCGGACCTCAGAGACGGGTTATCCCGGAGAGCAGCGCTCAGCGAAGTGCTTTCAAACCCTTGCTAGCGAGGGGAGTCAAGCCGCTCGATCCTCGGATCTACCAAGCACTTACTTTAAAACGTGCTTAGGAGGCCAAAGGCCTTACAGGCTGAACGTATGGGGGGGGCCCCTCGGGACCTACCACCAATGGATCAGCGCCAGGCGGCCGTAAGCTCGTAGCAGACCCTCACTTGAGAGGAGCTCATAAGCCTGCCCGGTAGGTAACCATGCCGTAGGCCAACTATGAAGGTCCCGTCCTGTCGGGACCGCATAGCCGCAGTGACACCTCGTCATGCTAGGGTAAGAACACCGCCTTCAGGTCTCGCAAACGGCCAGAGACCGGCGCCTGATAGCGGGTGGCCACTAGCTGACAGCGTAAAGCCAGTTGTGTGTTCCCGCCTGGGGAACTCGTCCCCCAGGGAGGCCGAGAGGGGCCTCCACCTGGTAACCTTTTTAGACCGCTTGCGCATCCCATAGCAGCGCTCGTCCTCAGGAAGGACATACGGGCCTGATACCTGATCGCAGTCGTGCTAGCCCTCGGGGTAGCTGGGAAGACCAGGGACTCGCTTCATCAGGGAGGCCAAGTGGGCCTACCAACTGCAAAGATATCGGGCACTCACAGCCTAGCTGAACGTGCTACTCGTAGCACTTCATGCTCACCACAGCGGCTGGGGACCGGGAGCTCGCTTTCAGGGAGGTACCATGCCTACCATCTGACAGCAGAACGTGCCGCTCACGGCACTTTACACTCACCACAGCGGCTGGGGAGCCGGCCTCTGCTCAGTGACTGGACCCCTCCAGAAGACCACGAGACCAGAGCGTGCCCTTAGAGGAGGCCACGTGGGCCTACTACTCCAAAGCGAATCCCCTCAGGGAAGCCCGTGCAGCTTTGCCTGATAGCAGCCCATGCTACGCTCCGTTACCGAAACTGGGGACCAGGGAACGATTCCAGGGAGGCGCAATGCCTCCACCTAGTAGCAGAACATGCCGTCCGTAGCGCTTTGCTACCCGTGCACCCGCTTTCTCAGCGCCTGCGGATCGGGAGCTCACTTCCAGGGAGGCAATCATGCCTCCAACTGAAAACAGAACGTGCTACTCATAGCACTGCGCGCTCATTGCTACAGCGACTGGGAACCGGGAGCTCGCCCTCAGGGAGGCCACCGTGCCTACCACCTGATAGCAGAAAGTGCTACTCATAGCACATCATGCTCATCGCCACAGTGGCTGGGAACCGGGAGCTCGCCCTCAGGGAGGCGACCGTGCCTACCAACTGAAAGCAGAACGTGCTACTCGTAGCACTTCACGCTCACTGCCACAGCGACCGGGAACCGTGAGCTCGTCGTCAGGGAGGCCATCCGTGCCTACCACCTGATAGCAGAAGGTGCTACTCATAGCACTTCATGCTCACCGCCGCAGTGGCTGGGCACCGGGAGTTTGCCTCCAGGGAGGTCACTCAGGTAGGCCGGATGAGGCCTACTACCTACTAGCACTCGTGCTAGTCATCCAGTGACTGGGACCCAGGAACTCCATCCGCAGAGGAGGTCGAGTGAGCCTGCTTACCCCACAGCAGGCCCATAGGGAGGCCCGGTAGGGCCTACCACCTACTTAGCAGCTCGTACCAGCCGTCGAGGGACTTAATGCCTATGGCGCCCCCTCGGGGGAGACCAGGCAGCGCCTGCTGACCACAGCAGGCTCTCAGGGAGGCCGAATAGGGCCTAGCTCCTGAGTGAAGGTAACCCAGACCGGGAGCCTACCCCTCAGGGAGGCCTGGCAGGACCTACCCCCCCGAATAGGGGGTCTGCAGATTCCAAGGATCCTGCCGAGACTTTAAGAAGGCTGGCTGCTGCTACCTGGGCTGCCGGCAGCTGTCTGCTGCTGACGAAGGCCTGGAAATCCAGTTAACACCTGGGGACTCATCCCCAGGGCCAAATGACGGGTCACTGCTGACGTCGACACCAGTGGAGAAGAGCCTCCGAGGCCCACTCGTGGGCCACGGTGTCGGGACTTTCCTGCAAGGAGGCCGGTTAACGCCTACTACCTGTCTTGAAGTCCTACTGCCCAGACCGTCCAAGCTGGCCACTCACAGCCAGCTGGCTCCTATGCCCGCACCTGGGGCTGGCTCCATACCAGAGGCAGCTAGGGACAACCTGCTTCGCCGTATCCTAGGGCCCCCAGGACGGCGCAGTCTCTCGGGCAGTGCCTACAAACATGGACCTAATCACATTGCCAACAGCAGTGTACTCAGCGGCAGTGCTTAAACAAAGACCCTCTAAAGCGAGGGGAGTACAACTTACGTCACCTGCATCGGTGCGGCTGTCATACTTTCCATGCAGCGGCCAACCGTAAACGCGAGGGCGTCAGCCATCGGCAATGCTCGGGCCTCAGGGGAGCATCCAACCAGAACCGCATTACAGAAGGTTTACCCGATGTTCAGCTCGACCCGGGCCCTAAAAGGAGGTGAAGCAGAGACAAAAAGCAAGGGAACAATATCACAGAAATGTGAAATCCACCGGCCTTACCATCCTCCAGGAAGAGGCCGGGGGCCGCCAGCAGATGGCGGCCACCAAGCTCCGAAAGGCGGAAACAGCGGATAAAGTCTAATCGCCACTGGCGAAAAGACGCTTAGTTCCACCCCACGACCACTGGCGAAGTCGCTGTCTCCTGCACCACCTCGTCTGCATTACTTGTGACCCCAGAACGCAGAGAAGGGGGCGGGCCTTGGCCGGACGACTCTGAAACAGAGGAGGCTGAAACAAGGATGCATAAACAAAGCCATGTTCTTATATAAAAAGACAGGCCAGGGGCGAACAACTTCATTAAAAGGGAACGCCCCCATCCTTGACAAAGCCTAGGCCAAGTGGTGCGACATAAGTCTGCACTAGATCTACTCAGGGCCCGGGAAAGAAATATTATCACCTCTAATATACACAATGAGGCCCCAAAAACCCTTTTCCCAAAGCCCCGCAGAGCTGGGCGCAGATCTCACTACAGCTCATGCGTCAGTGCATACCCGGTCTTCAGCTACTTCCCACTTTTACGCTAGGAAAAACACAGCTCGCCTCTTACACTACAAGCCCTCGGGCAAGAGCGCGATTCAGTTACCCACATAGTGGGGAAAAAACATAGCACGGAGAGGCAGCAGACTCTACTAGCAGAAAGTGAGGTATTCACACACAACCACATAATGTTGCAAAGAAGATCGTTCTTAGCTTACTCACGGGGAGCTGCAGGCCCTGCGAAGATCCAGCGGCGATCCAAATTTCCCCAGAAAACCTCTCAGGCGAGCGAAGGTATAGGAGTTCTGAAAAACATAGTTTTGAAAATGTTTCACCCTCAGAGAGGGGGACTCACCGATCGCTCCCAGCGGTGCTTCCAGTCAGCCATAAGGCTAGTATCCGCCCGCCATCCTGAGGGGGGCGCTTTCACCAAACAAACCAGGCGAGCCGGCAGAATCTTACATTTTCTGCTCACCATAGGCCACCGGCCTGATGTAAAAGCGCCCGGGGGAAAAACCAGAGGAAGGGAAAAAAGGCAGCGTTCATCTCCGCGCTCCTCGGGGGGTGGAGTCTGCTGCCTGCGCTGGTCCCGGTTACCAGCCCTGGCTTCCTTCCTCTTCCTGTCGCGGGTGTCCCGCCTCCCCTGTGCCCCAGTCCTCCGCGGCGGGGCGCTCGAGAGGCGACGCTGGCTCGCTATTCCCGTCTCCAGCCCTCAGACTGGGACGGGCCGGGGACACCCGACTGCCTGGGCGCGGTCCCGGACCTCAGCGGAATGCATGTCCTGAATGCCGCCGAGCGCGCCTTCGCCTCTCCGAACTTTCCCACACCGCCTCTACGTAGGTGCCGAAAAGTTCAGATGGCGAAACCGGGGCATCAGGGAGAAAGGATTTTTTCCTTCTCCCCGATGTCCAAACGGTTTAACCACAGATGTCTCTCCGTGGCCACCCTAGCCGCCATCGGCGCTATCCGTATGGTGGCCCGGAGAGCGAAAAACCGCGGTCCGGCGCGACTCGACTACCGCCTCAGGGGGTCCCTCCCCCCTGATCGAGGTCCCTCAGCAGGTCCGCCTGATAAGCCTGCAACACAGCTGTGGTGTGCAAAGCCGCTGCAGCGCGACCCACTGACATGTACGCCCTGCCATTCAGGCGTTTAGACCGGCAGGGTGGGAGCCACAGTGTCGCCGGCCGCCCAGAGGCGAGATAAACATAACATCTCGACCACGGGCGGCATCGACACATACACAGCCAGGCAGTCCCTCGACATCAGCGACATTTAGCTCGCCGATGTCGACAGATGCGGGGCTGAGTATGGTTTCTTCCATCCCCTCAAGATCTGCTGATGGAGATCTGGAAGGAATGGAAGACTCCCAGGAGTTGGGAGGTCATGGGCGGAGAGAAACCGATCGTCCGAACTGTTTGGACGCTCAGCCTTTCTCCTCACGCGCCGCAAAGGCAGCTGCAGTCTACCCGCAGCGCGTTCCATGACCTCCAGCAACTCCCGTACATGGGACAGGATGGAAAGAAAAGCTTCAGCATTTTAAACTGACTCACCCATCCTCTGCTCGAGTGGAAGAGCAGCAGACGAGGAGGAGGAACATAACTCCAGCTCCTTCCTCCGAGGTCCGCCTCTCGCGATCTGGATCGTCCTCAAGAACCATAACTGTCTCCAAGCGACGAGCCAGATCCATCTGGGAAGCGCTTTTGGTATTTAGACGCCGCTCAGCCTCAGCTCGAGCGTGACCATTCCCAGATGCTGAAACCTCTCCCCTCGAGAAGAGGTCCCACCGAGAGCGGAGCGTTTCCAGAGGACAACGCTCACAAACACTTTCACAAGAGGTTCGCAAACCTCTCATGCATGCTCTTCTCCCAGACAGTAAACGCAAAGTGTGTGTGTATCCAAAGCGCAAGATACACATTCAAAACACACCTGCAGAAGTGGCGTTCTCAGCACACTTCATTGTTATCCTTCTTGTAGACGTTTCACGTGAAGACAGGCAAAAACAGTCCCTGAAGACGAAAAGATACTGTCATGTTGGCAAGGCGCCCTTATATACTTCCTGGTCGCACCTTGATGACATCATAGGCTGTCGCCGGTCAATAGGATTGACGTGATTCAATGTGATTTCAGGCACCAGTCACGCTGGAGGCGTTCCCCGTAGCGTCAAAGCTGACGCAGCGCGAGTTCCCTTTCGAAAGGGAACCACATTCCTGTTCTTTGTGTGGAAAGAGTTTTTCACAACTACAAAATGTAAAAGTTCACCAGAAAAGACATACTGGTGGAAAGGTGTATGTGTGTTTTGAGTGTGGGAAGGGTTTTATTACAACTGCAGATTTGAATATTCACCAGAGAATTCACACAGGAGAGAAACCTTACATGTGTTTACATTGCAACAAGACATTCAGTCAGTCAGAACATCTGAAAACACACGAGAGGATCCACACTGGAGAGAAACCTTACAAGTGTTCACACTGCAACAAGAAATTCAGTGATTCAGGAGCCCTGAAAAAACATGAGATGATCCACACTGGAGAGAAACCTTACAAGTGTTCACACTGCGACAAGACATTTGGTCGGTCAGGAACCCTTAAAAAACATGGGATGATCCACACTGGAGAGAAACCGTATCACTGCACTGTATGTGGGATGAGTTTCAGTCGTTCATTTTCTCCATGCAAGCATATTAAAAAACAATCACAGTAAGTATTTCATCTTAAGATCCAGCACTTTCAAGTGTGAGCCTGCATCCTCACCAAACGTGACAATAATACCCTCGAGCATTAAAATCTATTCAATAGGAGGGTACTTTTACACAACAACGTACACAAAACAGATTTTTTTTCCTTTACTTTTTCCACATATCGGGGACATCACCAAAACGATGCCCATTCACACAGGTCTGTTAAACAAACTAAAAATGCTGTATTCTGCTGTCAAGCCATTAGATGGCGATGTCACTTTGTAAAGAAACACTACACATGTAATACCCATGCGCACAACGTCACCATTTTCTCTCAAAACGTGAAAAATTTGACGAGAGGCATGGCAAAATGGATGTGAGGCTACACATCTCTGCAACACTTTAGTGCAGTGCTTCCCAAACTGTGGGCCGTAACGGTATTGCAGGGGGGCCGTGGCTAGGTTAAATTAAAATATTAAAATAATTAGGGCTGTAATCTCCCAGTCGATTATTAGTCGATACGTTCTGGCTCGACCAAAACTCTGATTGGTTGATTTTTTGCCGCGCTCATTTCATTAGTTTTGCTGCGTTCATTTCATCAGTTTTGCCGTGCCGCGTTCCTTTCATCAGGGTGCAGATCCACTTGTCCGTGCGACACTTCTGTCGCGCCGCACTCAACTGTAATCCTATGGGTGACGTCAAGGCCCATACCGGTAAACTTGAGAAACGCCCATCAACATACACGTCACAACACCACGCTTCTGTCGTGCCGCAAAAGTGGGTCTGTACTGTCAGTTTTGCCATTTTCATTTCATCAGGTGGAAAGCCCTAATTGCTAATGGGGGTGTTTTCAGAGCACCCCTGTTTCACAGGTAACAGTCTGTCTTCAGAACACACCCCTTGTTTTCCCTTATTTTGGATTAGCCCAACCCACTGAAGAAGAGAGACAGATTGAAGTACCGGTAGGCTAGTTTGCTGTATATTATTTATTTAATTGTGAGTGTTTTTTCTGCTCTTGATCTGGCTTGTTTAATAAATATTCCTTTTTTATTAAAGTGGACGTGCCTTTTGTGTTTAAGAGTAAAAGCTTTAAGTTAATTATAGTCTATCCGTGTCTCAGCTGCGAAGCTGAGCTGAGCTTCTATGTTCGAGCTACACAGAGCGGCTGAAATGATAGTGTCTGTCAGTTATTATAATACATATGACAAAAACAATTGTCTAAATTATGTTGCATATTCCCCAAGCAATTGTTGCTTGGGGAATATGGGGTCGGGGGTCCTTTGCTGAGGGCTGTCCGGTCCCTGTATGACCGAAGCAGGAGTTTGGTCCGCATTGCCGGCAGTAAGTCAGACTTATTCCCGGTGCATGTTGGACTCCGGCAGGGCTGCCCTTTGTCGCCGGTTCTGTTCATAATTTTTATGGACAGAATTTCTAGGTGCAGCCAAGGGCCGGAGGGTGTCAGGTTTGGGGACCACACGGTTTCGTCTCTGCTCTTTGCGGATGACGTTATCGTGTTGGCCCCGTCTAACCAGGACCTTCAGCATGCACTGGGACGGTTTGCAGCCGAGTGTGAAGCGGCTGGGTTGGGGATCAGCACCTCCAAATCCGAGGCCATGGTCCTCAGTCGGAAAAGGGTGGCTTGCCCACTTCAGGTTGGTGGAGAGTTCCTGCCCCAAGTGGAGGAGTTCAAGTATCTAGGGGTCTTGTTCACGAGTGAGGGGAGGATGGAACGGGAGATTGACAGACGGATCGGTGCAGCTTCTGCAGTAATGCGGTCGATGTACCGGTCTGTCGTGGTGAAGAAAGAGCTAAGCCGTAAGGCGAAGCTCTCGATTTACCGGTCAATCTACGTTCCTACTCTCACCTATGGTCATGAGCTTTGGGTCATGACCGAAAGGACAAGATCCCGGATACAGGCGGCCGAAATGAGCTTTCTCCGCCGGGTGGCTGGGCGCTCCCTTAGAGATAGGGTGAGAAGCTCAGTCACTCGGGAGGAACTCGGAGTAGTTTTGTATTAACTCTTTTAGACTATTCATTTTGTGCTGCAGACGGAAAAAGGTGAAACTGCATATTGTAAAAATTCAGAATAAGCAGTGATTTTATATTAAAGGTCCCGTTCTTCGTGATCCCACTGTTCAAACTTTAGTTAGTGTGTAATGTTGCTGTTAGAGCATAAATAATACCTGTACAATTATAAAGCTCAAAGTTCAATGCCAAGCGAGATATTTTATTTAACAGAAGTTCCCTCTCAAAGCCTACAGCGAACGGCCGGCTTGGACTACATCCTGGTACTTCCTTCATTAATGACGTCAGTAGAACAGACTAACCTCCGCCCACAAGAATACGCGAAAAAAGGGGCGTGGTCTTGTTGCTGTCCCACGTGGAGAAGAGGAAGTGTCGCGTGGAGAAGAGGAAGTGCTGCGTTTGAGTGTGTTTGTCGCCATGTCGTCGAGACGCTGTTATTTTCATCCCGGAGTCAAATCACCTTTGTTTGGCTTTCCCAGGGACGCTGTAGAGATCATTGAGCGCATACATCTCCCGTTAAGAGGCGTGACCTTTCCACGTGCGCTAAGCTGCTGTCCAATCACAACACAGGAACCGCTGGCACAATCAGAACTCGTTACGTATTTCTGAAGGAGGGACTTCATAGAATAAAGGAAGTCATCAGCCGTTTTTAGGACAGTGAGAACAGCGGAGTACAGATGAGTAAATTGTGTTAAAAATACTGTGTTTTTTTACACACGAAACATGAACACGTTATATTGCACACTGTAAACACAATCAAAGCTTCAAAAAAACACGAAGAACGGGACCTTTAAAGGTCCCATGGCATGGATTTATTTATTATTTTATAAGGTTTCCTGAGGTGTACTTATATTGTTAGTATGATTTTTACATCATAAAATGTCATAATCTAGAAATAAAAAGCATTTTTTCTATACTGATATTAGCCCTCTGGCTTTAATGCTCTGTTTCAAGGGGCATGTCTGATGTGAGACTTCAGTGAAAACGCCCACTGTTGTGATTGGCTGACATCTTTGCATTTGAAATGAGTATTAGATCTTGTGGCGGAGGGGGTGAACAGGTACTGTTCCGGAAAAATCCGGCTTAGTATGAACAGGTACTACTCAAAGAACATTCATCTAAATATTTTATTCTTGTACTTCCTTTTGCATCATACTATTATCCATATCGCTTTATGCTACATGATTTTGTTCATTTTCTTTCATGTCTATCACTTTTATGTCTTTTACTCTCTTTTTTGAAAAAGTAGAATTAAATGTAGGCCACAAAATGTTCTTGCGCTTGAATGTTCAGGAAGCTGAAGAAGAGGTCATAACATTTTTAAGAGAGACGTGTATCTGATATTTGTTTTTAAGTAACTTCTCTAACTTGCTCTGGCTTGCTTGTCAATCAATAAAGAGAGAGATCTGTCTCATTCATTTTCATGGAATCATGGATGAAACTCGTTGCTCGTTTTATCAATAACTTCTATTGTCTATTTTAAATAAAGCCTAACTGCCTAATAATTGTATTTTTTTATTTCTTATTTATTTTTTAGTAGATGGTCAAATTATAAGTACAAATTTGTTTATATTAAATATTTAACACATATATATATATATATATATATATATATATATATATATATATATATATATATATATATATATATATATATATATATATTATATATATATATATGTGTGTGTGTGTGTGTGTAATATTTTTTTAATATTATATAATTTTATTATATATTTTTCTTTTTCCATTACACCAACGTGTTTATTGTCATAACTTGAGGAGTTCAGTAAAGTTGGCAACATATTCACATAATCGAATTTCTCGGATCAATAGCTCGTGTTTGTATAATTTCAATGATTTTTTTTAAATTATGAAAAATATTAAATAATTTCAACATTTTGAAAATATATTCAATAAATTAACGTCAACACACTGAATTAGTGCCAAATTCAGTTCACACGTCATTGCTCTCCTGTTGGTTATACTACAATACTTATTTTGGATGAATATTTTTTTGCTTAATTTTTATGATTTTTCATTAAGAAAAATATGTTTTTTTCCCCACACTTAATGTAGAATAAGCAGCAGGCGAGCAGTGATGTGTGAACTGAATTTGGCTGTAAGTGTATTACAGGGAAGTAATTGAATATATATTTTAATAGCAGTTATTGAATATTGTAGTAATGAAAAATCATTAAAATTATACAAAATAATATTTTTCCAAAAGAAGTGTTGCAGTAGGCTTTAATCAGTAGGATAGCACTGATGTGTGAACTGGTGACTCTACAGGACACTGAACACTGTTTTGTAGTAACACTTTTCGGGTTTGCACAGAGCTTTGGATCAGTCGCCTGCACAGATCATCTACCGTCAATTAGTGATGTGTCGTTCATGAACGATTCGTTCATTTTGAACGAATCCTTAATATGACTCGGGAACGACGAGTCGTCTCAGAGAGCGATTCGTTCATTTTGTATTGACCCGCGCATGCGCATTGCGCAACATCTTAGGCTATTTTTCAGATGTTTGTTGCAGATATCTTTTGATAATTGTATGAGAATTCCTAAACAAAAAATAATATACAGTCAATAATACGACTAATGTTGTATATGTTGCGAGACACTGAACCCGGGAAGCGGTCATGTGACAAAAGAACGAGACTAGGACCCGAAGACTGACTCGAGAGATGAACTAATCATTTCTGTTTCTGCATTCAAGCTATGGGGACTTGAACGAACGACTCAAAGACTCGAGAGATGAACTAATCATTTCTGTTTCTGCATTCAAGCTATGGGGACTTGAACGAACGACTCAAAGACTCGAGTGATGAACTAATAATTTCTGTTTCTGCATTCAAGCCACGGGGACTTGAAGGAACGACTCAAAGACTCGAAATGAACTGTTCAAATCTGTTTCCGGTGACTGGGACTTGTGACTGGGACTTGATGAACGAATGACTCAAACCCGAGACTCGAAATGAACTGATCAACTGATCTGTTTCCGGACGCATGTGTATTACACGGCTGTCACGGCCAGATCAGAGCATCAGACGTGATGACGGAACTAACGGCTCGAACCTGAAGACAGACACGAGAGTAAACGATTTGAAAAAAAAAAGAAGAAGAACGATTTGGATCGGGAGGTGAGGTGAACTAACAGACTGCATACATAGACTAAATCAAGCTAAGCAATTAATTAATCATTTATTTCTCAAAGTTTGGCCATGGCTGCATTAGCTTATAGTTCATTTTTTTATTCCAAAAGTACTAAATGTGCTGAAAAATGAAAAATGTAATATTTTAATTAGATTCTGCTGAAATGAACGAAATGACTTGAAAAAAGATTCGTTCATTTTGCTGAACGAGATTCAAAGATCCGAGTCCGTAAAATGATCCGAACTTCCCACCACTACCGTCAAACCTGTCTCGCGGCGATGACGTCATCACTAGCGCGCCCCTCGGGTCTCGGGTCTTCTGAGGTAAACAGTTCACGCCATTTCGTGCTAAGAGTTTGTTTTAACAACATTTACGATGTAATTTCTAAAAATGTTTTCATTGTGTTCGGCGTCATTTGTGTGTCTGCAAACTAAAACGCTTTTATTTATTTATTTTTAAAGAAGAAGGGTTTGTTTGCCTGTTTCTGTTCACATACAGAACGGTATGATGTTATGAATGTAGTTGTTAGGAAATAATAATATAACTGTATCTAGATTCATATAGACAAATTATTATGTTTGATAAAGTCATTAGTGTCTGACTTTATATTACTGCTGTTTTTTCTGTATCATTTGAGGAATAATAGGAATATATTCTGACTAGGGTTGCCACCTTCAGTGTGGCAAAATAAGGGACACCCATAAAAAACAATTGCATAAAGGACAGAAATAAAGAATACGTCATGAAATTATTTCAACATTGACATGACAGCTCAATAATAAACCATAAGAAAACATGAGATCAACCCTGCTGAAAAATCCATCTTAAACCAGCCTAAGGTGGTCAGGCTGGTTTTGGCTGGTCTCCCAGCCTGGTCATAGCTGGTTTATCAGACTGGTTTTAGAGGGGTTTTGATTTTTTTTTTTAGCTGGTCAAACTGGTCTTAGCTGGTCAAACTGGTCTTAGCTGGATATTGTTGGTCTTAGCTGGTCAAACTGGTCTTAGCTGGATATTGTTGGTCTTAGCTGGTCAAACTGGTCTTAGCTGGATATTGTTGGTCTTTGCTGGTTTTAGCTGGTCTTAGCTGGTAATTGTTGGTCTTCGCTGGTTTTAGCTGGTCTTCGCTGGTTTTAGCTGGTCTTCGCTGGTTTTAGCTGGTCAGGCTGGTCTTAGCTGGTAATTGTTGGTCTTTGATGGGTTTAGCTGGTCTTCGCTGGTCTTGGCTGGTCAGGCTGGTCTTAGCTGGTAATTGTTGGTCTTTGATGGGTTTAGCTGGTCTTCGCTGGTAATTGTTGGTCTTAGCTGGTCAAACTGGTCTTAGCTGGATATTGTTGGTCTTAGCTGGTCAAACTGGTCTTAGCTGGATATTGTTGGTCTTCGCTGGTTTTAGCTGGTCTTCGCTGGTTTTAGCTGGTCAGGCTGGTCTTAGCTGGTAATTGTTGGTCTTTGATGGGTTTAGCTGGTCTTCGCTGGTCTTAGCTGGTCAGGCTGGTCTTAGCTGGTAATTGTTGGTCTTTGATGGGTTTAGCTGGTCTTCGCTGGTAATTGTTGGTCTTCGCTGGTTTTAGCTGGTCTTCGCTGGTTTTAGCTGGTCTTCGCTGGTTTTAGCTGGTCAGGCTGGTCTTAGCTGGTAATTGTTGGTCTTTGATGGGTTTAGCTGGTCTTCGCTGGTCTTAGCTGGTCAGGCTGGTCTTAGCTGGTAATTGTTGGTCTTTGATGGGTTTAGCTGGTCTTCGCTGGTAATTGTTGGTCTTCGCTGGTTTTAGCTGGTCTTCGCTGGTTTTAGCTGGTCAGGCTGGTCTTAGCTGGTAATTGTTGGTCTTTGATGGTTTTAGCTGGTCTTCGCTGGTTTTAGCTGGTCAGGCTGGTCTTAGCTGGTAATTGTTGGTCTTTGATGGGTTTAGCTGGTCTTCGCTGGTCTTAGCTGGTCAGGCTGGTCTTAGCTGGTAATTGTTGGTCTTCGCTGGTTTTAGCTGGTCTGGCTGACTGTCCCTATTTTTTCTGCCACTGGGTGTTTAGACAAATAATGTATATCTGTATATGGACCATGTAATCTGATTAATTTGTAATTAGGTAAAATGTTCATCAGCTAAATTAGGCTGGGAGACCAGCTAAAACCAGCTAAGCCAGGCTGGAAGACCAGCTTGACCAGATAAGCCAGGGTGGGAAACCAGCTAAAACCAGCCGGCCACCAACTTGTCCAGACTGGAAGACCAACTTAACCAGCTAAGTCAGGCTGGGAGACCAGCTAAAACCATCTTAACCAGCTAAGTCAGGCTGGGAGACCATCTAAAACCATCTTAACCAGCTAAGTCAGGCTGGAAGACCATCTAAAACCATCTTAACCAGCTAAGTCAGGCTGGGAGACCATCTAAAACCAGCTTGACCAGCTAAGTCAGGCTGGGAGACCATCTAAAACCATCTTAACCAGCTAAATCAGGCTGGGAGACCATCTAAAACCATCTTAACCAGCTAAGTCAGGCTGGAAGACCATCTAAAACCATCTTAACCAGCTAAGTCAGGCTGGGAGACCATCTAAAACCAGCTTGACCAGCTAAATCAGGCTGGGAGACCATCTAAAACCATCTTAACCAGCTAAATCAGGCTGGGAGACCATCTAAAACCATCTTAACCAGCTAAGTCAGGCTGGGAGACCATCTAAAACCAGCTTAACCAGCTAAGTCAGGCTGGGAGACCATCTAAAACCATCTTAACCAGCTAAATCAGGCTGGGAGACCATCTAAAACCAGCTTGACCAGCTAAATCAGGCTGGGAGACCAGTTTAGCCAGGCTGCTAAAACCAGCTACTTCCATCTTAAACCAGCTAAGACCAGCCAACCAGCTTAGGCTGGTTTTAGCTGGATTTTTCAGCAGGGAAGTATGTGAACTTGCAACAGAACACATTTTATATTAAGTTACATTTGATTATTGTATAACTCTTTAGTAGCCTATTTGGTGCACTTTAAAGGGATAGATCACCCAAAATGAAAATGATGTCTTTGTTCTGCTGAACACAAAAGAAGATATTTTGAAGGAAGTTTGTAACCAGGCTGCTTTGGGGGCACCATTGACTTCCATTTAATCTTCCTATGTGTTCAACATAACAAAGAAATGTGTACATGTTTGGAACAACTTGAGGGTGAGTAAATGATGACAGGATTTTCATTTTTGGTGAACTGTCCCTTTAAGCAGTCATTCTGAACCAGTAATCACTTTTTTTGAATTTCAAAAATGTATATATTTTTTAAAATTAATTTTATTAAATTATGACTATATTTACATGTAATTATTTGTCCCATTTTTATCTAAATATTATTTTAAATGTCATAAACTTTATTTGTTGGCCTGAGGTTCATCATGAGTTACTGGACAGACCCATTGATACCTTTTTGATATTCAGCTCTATATCTGGAGATCCTCTTGCGTTCAAACGGTGGACGTGACGCGAGCTCGACATGTTTTTAAAACACCGTGCAAGTTTACAGGCACACGGCACAGCGCATGTCCTCGAGACTCCGCCGCTATGACAACAAAGCCGCTAAAACGCAATCACGCACAAATGAGCTCCTGTACTACTTATTGTGAAATTGATTTCTTTATATTTGCTACGAGTAGGCTATTCTCCACACTCCACTATGTGTGGACCTATGTAAAATACGGAACAAATCGCGCAACGAGTCATTTTGCTTGTAAATACGGGACGATTCCGTATTTTACGGGACGGGTGGCAACCCTAATTCTGACTCCATCAATCTAGCAGCACCCTTGTCTATCATATTATGGAAACGTTCTTATAGGTTTCCGTTATAAATAGTCATATAGGATATTTATGTCTTGTCCTAAGATTCTCATCTGATTCCTATTGGATTCTGTGGGAATTGTCTTATCCAATTGGGTCTCTCTCTTTCTCTCTCTCTCTCTCTCTCTCTCTCTCTCTCTCTCACACACATACAATGTTACTCTAAAAAAGTATGTAAGTGCGAATATTATCGAATATTACAATTAAATAATACTTAAATCGATATGTCATCCGCAATAAACCCGTTTCCAGCTTGTTGACTCCGATTGTTCGAATATTACAATTAAATAATAATTAAATCGTTATGTCATCCGCAATAAACCCGAATATTGCACTTTAATAATTATTTAATCAACATCATCCGCAATAAACCCGTCTCCAGCGTGTTGCCTCCGGTCCTTCTATTATGATTCTCATCTATTATGACCTCTGACCTATAAAGCAGCCAGAATAATAATAATAATAATAATAATACGCTGTTTGTTAATTGGCCAGAGGAGAACTGGCACCCCGACTGAGCCTGGTTTCTCCCAAGGTTTATTTTTCTCCATTAGCTCACCTGATGGGGTTTTGGTTTCCTTGCCACTGTTGCCTCTGGCTTGGCGTGCTCAGTTGGGGACACTACATTTTTCAACTAACATCGTAATAAATCTAAATAATAAACTAAATTAACCATATAAACTAAATTACTGATCTAATTATTGATCTAAAGCCCACACTGTCACCGTATGGAAATTGAAATTAACTGATGACCAAACGGCTATACAGCTTAATAAAATGATGCTGCATTATTTTCCTGTTTAACACTGTAAAGCTGCTTTGAAACAATCTACATTGTTAAAAGCGCTATATAAATAAAGTTGACTTGACTTGACTATTTAAGTGATTTTGTCGTCTTACTGTTTTGTTGTTGTGCTTTTCATTAAGGATGATAGCCTAATGATTAATGAACCCAACATTAAAGCAACCTGCCCCCGAACTAGTGCTAATTAGAAGCCGAAAGTAAAATGAGCACGGCTGCAATATTATTCAAGGTCCACTGGCGCAGTTAATTCCTATGGAAGCTCAACTTTGCTTTTGGTCCGCTCCGTTAGCCGCTGTGCACATTTTACTTTCGGTTTACAATTATTGATTTAAAAGCCCCCGTCGGTGATAATACCCCGCCTAATCAAAATAGACATTGTTTGTGGGCACTATGCACATTTGATAAAGGGCTACATATGAATGCTACAGAAGTTAGACTGACCTTTTACATTCACACACAGCTATATTACACGCTGCATGAAAGGGACTATTCGAAAACATGAAATACTTTGATAGATAGATAGATAGATAGATAGATAGATAGATAGATAGATAGATAGATAGATAGATAGATAGATAGATAGATAGATAGATAGATAGATAGATAGATAGATAGATAGATAGATAGATAGATAGATAGATAGGTAGGTGAACATACACTCACCTAAAGGATTATTAGGAACACCATACTAATACTGTGTTTGACCCCCTTTGGCCTTCAGAACTGCCTTAATTCTACGTGGCATTGATTCAACAAGGAGCTGAAAGCATTCTTTAGAAATGTTGGCCCATATTGATAGGATAGCATCTTGCAGTTGATGGAGATTTGTGGGATGCACATCCAGGGCACGAAGCTCCCGTTCCACCACATCCCAAAGATGCTCTATTGGGTTGAGATCTGGGGACTGTGGGGGCCATTTTAGTCCAGTGAACTCATTGTCATGTTCAAGAAACCAATTTGAAATGATTGGAGCTTTGTGACATGGGGCATTATCCTGCTGGAAGTAGCCATCAGAGGATGGGTACATGGTGGGCATAAAGGGATGGACATGGTCAGAAACAATGCTCAGGTAGGCCGTGGCATTTAAACGATGCCCAATTGGCACTTAGTGTGCCAAGAAAACATCCCCCACACCATTACACCACCACCTCCAGCCTGCACAGTGGTAACAAGGCATGATGGATCCATGTTCTCATTCTGTTTACGCCAAATTCTGACTCTACCATCTGAATGTCTCAACAGAAATCCAGACTCATCAGACCAGGCAACATTTTTCCAGTCTTCAACTGTCCAATTTTGGTGAGCTTGTGCAAATTTTAGTCTCTTTTTCCTATTTGTAGTGGAGATGAGTGGTACCCGGTGGGGTCTTCTGCTGTTGTAGCCCATCCGCCTCAAGGTTGTGCGTGTTGTGGCTTCACAAATGCTTTGCTGCATACCTCGGTTGTAACGAGTGGTTATTTCAGTCAAAGTTGCTCTTCTATCAGCTTGAATCAGTCGGCCCATTCTCCTCTGACCTCTAGCATCAACAAGGCATTTTCACCCGCAGGACTGCCGCATACTGGATGTGTTTCCCTTTTCACACCATTCTTTGTAAACCCTAGAAATGGTTGTGCGTGAAAATCCCAGTAACTGAGCAGATTGTGAAATACTCAGACCGGCCCGTCTGGCACCAACAACCATGCCACGCTCAAAATTGCTTAAATCCCCTTTCTTTCCCATTCAGACATTCAGTTTGGAGTTCAGGAGATTGTCTTGACCAGGACCACACCCCTAAATGCATTGAAGCAACTGCAATGTAATTGGTTGATTAGATAATTGCATTAATGAGAAATTGAACAGGTGTTCCTAATAATCCTGTAGGTGAGTGTAAATAATTGAAATGTGTGAAATAGTATAAAACCAAACTCAGTGATTTGTTTGATTTTGTCAGATCTGCTCCTCGTCCTTCAGTGAAGCTCCTCCCACTGCAATTCACCAATAAATGCTGGAATATTCCCATCAGCCTACAAGTGAAGACGAGCATCAGACCATCAGGAAGAGCTGAAACCTGCAAAGACAGAGTTTATTGAAGGACAGTGAGAACATGAGAGATCCAGAACACACTGAAGAACAAAGAGGTTGGTGTTTATTCCTGATCCTTCATTCATGAGCCTGAAGAACAGTAAGGATAGAAAGCAGTTCAGTCTGTCTAATAGGAATATTGCTAGAGAAGCCAATATACTTCGAGTGTAACAAAATGAGCCAATGCACATTGGTTGCAGGTGCTTGCATTTAATCATGTTTTCGAATCAGAGCCGAGCGGTGGATGTTTCCTGCTATCTACAAACGTGTGTTAAAATTATAACGAGTCATGATCTTCAAGTAGACATCAAAACTGGTTTGCTGTGCTGTTAAGAGCGCTGAAAAGCCGTTCTCGTGGCTGGTTAGAGCTGTGCCTTCTATGAGAGAGAGAGCACAAAGGAGAGCAGCTGCCGCGCTCCACTGGGGAAAACCTGGACAGACTTCTCGCTTGTCATCGTGCCGGGCGGCAATCCAGCGCTCGCTCTGCGCTGTCCCCTTGTCTATTTCCCGTTGTAGCGCCCTCCCTGGTGGCCACCAGGAGATGTCTACTTCAGTGAAATAGCTTGGGTGACCTCCTTCGGGGAACCAACCTCTCATGGCCCCTCCCCCTCTAGTGCATCGCAAGCTGTGCAGCTTCCATATGGGATTGCTGGTCCTTCTCATGGGGGAACCTTGCGTTTCATTCGGGGTTCCAGCTGAGGATCAGATGTCAATCACTGCATCCGAGAGAGGGCTGTTGTGGATGATACTGAGCCCACTGTAATGGTGTGTGCTTAAGCTGAATCAGATTCAGAGTTAACAGCCATGCTTTCCTGGGGTCTTTCCTGGATGTGCTTGGAAAACCTGGCAGTATTGGGCTGGGTGACACTTACGTGGTACCGAGACCCAGGCCTGGCTATGTGCCCAAGGTTCCTACCACTCCCTTCAGGTACCATGTGGTGAACCTGCAAGCTCTGCCTCCCTGGCTTTGCTCTGTCCCGTCCCGCTCTGTGTCTGTATGTGGATGGAACACAAAGCTTCAGGACCTCAGGGCAGCTCTTTGTCTGTTACGGAGGCCAGCAGAAGGGAAAGGCTGTCGCCAAGCAGAGGATAGCCCACTGGATAGTGGATGCCATCGCTTTGGCTTACCATGTATAAGGTGTGCCCTGCATGCTCAGGGTGCGAGCTCACTCTACTTCTGAGCGCTGGCACGTGGCACATCGCTGACAGATATCTGTAGAGCTGGGCGACACCCAGCGCGTTTGCTAGATTCTATAGCCTTCGTGTAGAGACGGTGCCCTCCTGTGTTCTCACCTCAAACGGGTAGAAGCACAGATAGGCCCAGGCTCTTTGTCGGCTTACTGAGCCCTGAACTGTGGTGCTTATATTCTCCAGAGTAAATCCTGGCACCAGGCCTATTCCCGTTGAATCCTTGAGAACCGGTATTAGGCTGGCTAAAACCTCCTTGTATATATTCCACATAACTCCTTCGGTGTAGGATGTGGCAATCATTGCATGCCAATGTGCATTGGCTTGTTTAGTTACACTCAAAGTAGATTGGTGAGATTCCCATAAAAAAAAAATTACTTTCATTTCAGACATGATGGTGAAAAATGAGGAGAGTGAAGAGGAGGAGAAACATCATGTGAACACTGAAGAAAAATCTCGCTCACAGACTGAAAGTATTTCTTTTCTGAAAAAAGACGAGGAATGTTTGACTTGCCGTCAGTGTGGAAAGAGTTTCACATACAAAAAAAATCTCAAGGTTCACATGAGGATCCACACTGGAGAGAAACCGTTCACATGTGTTCAGTGTGGAAAGAGTTTTGTAGAGCGAGGAACCCTTAAGACACACATGGTCATCCACACTGGAGAGAAACCTCACAGATGTGATCAATGTGGCAAAACATTTTTGTGGGCTTCAGGCCTGAAGAGACACCTGAAATGTCATTCAAAGGAGAAACCACATTCATGTTCTTTGTGTGGAAAGAGTTTTTATTATCTGGACAATTTAAAAGTTCATCAGAAAATACACACTGGTGAAAAAGTTAATGTGTGCTATGAGTGTGGGAAAAGTTTTATTACAACTGCAGATTTGAAGCGGCACCAGAGAATTCACACGGGAGAGAAACCTTACAAGTGTTCACACTGCGACCAAACATTCAATCAGACAGGACATCTGAGAACACATGAGATGATCCACACTGGAGAGAAACCGTTTATATGTGATCAGTGTGGGAAGACTTTCACTCAATTGTCTTCTTTACACAGTCATATAAAAAATAATCACAGTAAGTAGATCATCTCCTCAGATCCAGCACTTTCAGGTCTGACGACACGTCTTCATCCAACCTGACACAATAATACCGTCGAGCAACAAAGTCTCTTCAATATGAGGGTTTGTTTCAGGGCCGGTCCAAGCCTTTAAGGGGCCCTGAGCAGAATTTTATTTGGGGGGCCCTCAATGCCACCAATACGATTGATTATTGTCAATTCTTGAATTTGCAATTTTGTTAGTTGTAGCTGAGTTGCTTATATCATGTCTGCCATGTTTTTACCCTTATACGGTTTGTAAGTGTAACAGTAGCAAACCCATAAGAGTGCTCAGGTGTTCATTTGCACTTTAATATTCAAAGTCTTACAGTACTACATTTATGCATTTGGCAGACGCTTTTATCCATAGCGACTTACAGTGCCCTTATTACAGGGACAATCCCCCTGGAGCAACATGGAGTAAAGTGCCTTGCTCAAGGACACACTGGTGGAGACCACTGGGATTGAACCAGCAACCTTCTGCTTATCAGTTCCATGGTTTAACCCACTGGACCACCATCTCACATGTAAGGTTCAAAAGAACAGCATTTATCTGAAATAGAAAGCTTTCAAAGAATCCTAAAAAAAAAAATTACACAACTGTTTTCAACACTGATAATAATTATAAATGTTTCTTGAGCAGCAAATCATCATATCAGAATGATTTGTGAAAGATCATGTGACACTGGAGACTGGAGCAATGATGATAAATTCAGCTTTGATCACAGATATACATTTCAATTGATAATCTCATAGAAAACAGCTATATTAAATTGCAATAATATCTTACAATATAACTGTTTTTATTGTAGTTTTGATCAAATAAATGCAGCCTTGGTGAGTAGAAGAGACTTTTAAAAACAAGAAATTACGATTTATTTTAAACGTTAAACAGAGCTTTTATTTTGGCGGAAACACGCAGATAGACCTTAGTGCTTCTTTTAACAACAACAGATTTATAAATGATTCTTATTGCGAATTTGGGAAGATGTTTGCTGCATGTTGCGTTCCCAAATTATCATTTTGAGCGACTCAAACATATAGCACTTGCAGAGAAGCATTTACTGTGAACAGAAACTGAAAGCTATGCTCTACTCTGTCCAGTCAGATAAGATATTCTCACTAAACCATATCACGTTCTCAAAAAAAAAAGGTTACCGGGCAGCTGACGAGTAGCACAGGTTTATTTGTCGCTAATAGTGTCCCGCCGATGGCACCGCAAGGTTGTGCAGTGCTGTCAGAATCAATCCATGCTTAACATTTGAAAACGTAACATTTTGCAGTTTATTTAGTAATTGTTTAAGGCCATTTTGCAATTTCAATCATCATAAGTTAACATGCAGCAACAAGTCATTTCATGTGCTCTTGGGGACCCCGTAGTGGGCCGCTTGGTTCGCTTATGCCTTGGGCCGGCTCTGATTTGTTTACACGACAACGATGTGCTAAAAATAGAAACGTTTCATTTTTGCGCATACAGGGAACAACATTTTCAAACGATCCCCGTAGACACGGATCCGTGTAAATGACTAAACACACTGTATTCTGCTGCCAGGCCAGTAGTTGGCGATGTCACTTTGTAAAGAAGCACTACGTGCCTATAGACTGAACACGTAACATGCACGCACACGGCGTCACCGTTTTCACCGGGTATGCCGCACAAGTCCTGAAAAGTGAAGCCAAAGTATTCTGATCGCCACCAGGTGTCTGGTCCCAGTATAGCTCATAAACCCCGCCCTCTCCATGTAAACAAATGGGACGTGAGCCAAACTAAACAATCAAATTACATTTAAAAAAAATTTTTTTTTTTCAAAGATGGTTTGGAACATTGGAAAAGGTCACACTGATGTAAGTCCAAGTGTTTATTTGCTCTCATTGACACATTTCTGAACAAATTTGATCTCCAGGGTTCCCATACCTTGGTTAACTTCAAATTCAAGGACTTTCCAGGTCCAGTACCCACAAATTCAAGGACTTAATGTGGGAACACATTTCAAGTAAGAGCAAAGTTACATTGTGTTTCCTTGTAAGATAGATTGTTACCGTTTTGATGTATCAAACACAACTACTCAAAAAAACCTTTTTTTGGCCATTTGACAGAGATCTGATATTCAATTTGTCATATTTCTGTTTTGCATAAAACTGAAGAATATTCGGTACATCCTGTACTGTAGTATAAAATGATCTGATATTAACTTTTGCATGGATTTTATTGAAAAGTGTTACCAGAAGTTTTAAGATGTATGAATATGCTTTTATGTTTTTCTTGCATCATGGGTTTACATTATCTTAACAAGCAAAGCAATTCACCATTACATTGAATAAAATATTTGGGCAACAGATTATCACAAATGTTTTGTTTATTGAACACAATATACAGTCGTTGACTGAACATATTTGGGTTCGGTGTAAGCACTGAAAACTTTGAGGTGCCATCGGAGTAGTTTTGTGCACACGTGAACGTCATGGCAATGAACAACACAAAGTACCTCACGCAGGAAACACTTACGAAACGTGTAAATGCGTGTAACTAATGTAAATCAAGCAAGATAGTATGCATAGGCCACAAAGTGTTGGTGAAATAAACACTAGGGCTGTGACAGTGACAGTATTTTACCACCACAGTGGTAATGAACTAACTACTGGTGGTGGTTGGGGGGTGGACACACACACACACACACACACACACACGTGTATATACACTCACCTAAAGGATTATTAGGAGCACCACTAATACTGTGTTTGACCCCCTTTGGCCTTCAGAACTGCCTTAATTCTACGTGGCATTGATTCAACAAGGAGCTGAAAGCATTCTTTAGAAATGTTGGCCCATATTGATAGGATAGCATCTTGCAGTTGATGGAGATTTGTGGGATGCACATCCAGGGCACGAAGCTCCCGTTCCACCACATCCCAAAGATGCTCTATTGGGTTGAGATCTGGGGACTGTGGGGGCCATTTTAGTCCAGTGAACTCATTGTCATGTTCAAGAAACCAATTTGAAATGATTCGAGCTTTGTGACATGGGGCATTATCCTGCTGGAAGTAGCCATCAGAGGATGGGTACATGGTGGGCATAAAGGGATGGACATGGTCAGAAACAATGCTCAGGTAGGCCGTGGCATTTAAACGATGCCCAATTGGCACTAAGGGGCCTAAAGTGTGCCAAGAAAACATCCCCCACACCATTACACCACCACCACCAGCCTGCACAGTGGTAACAAGGCATGATGGATCCATGTTCTCATTCTGTTTACGCCAAATTCTGACTCTACCATCTGAATGTCTCAACAGAAATCGAGACTCATCAGACCAGGCAACATTTTTCCAGTCTTCAACTGTCCAATTTTGGTGAGCTTGTGCAAATTGTAGCCTCTTTTCCCTATTTGTAGTGGAGATGAGTGGTACCCGGTGGGGTCTTCTGCTGTTGTAGCCCATCCGCCTCAAGGTTGTGCGTGTTGTGGCTTCACAAATGCTTTGCTCATACCTCGGTTGTAACGAGTGGTTATTTCAGTCAAAGTTGCTCTTCTATCAGCTTGAATCAGTCGGCCCATTCTCCTCTGACCTCTAGCATCAACAAGGCATTTTGGCCCACAGGACGGCCCCATACTGGATGGTTTTCCCTTTTCACACCATTCTTTGTAAACCCTAGAAATGGTTGTGTGTGAAAATCCCAGTAACTGAGCAGATTGTGAAATACTCAGACCGGTCCGTCTGGCACCAACAACCATGCCACGCTCAAAATTGCTTAAATCCCCTTTCTTTCCCATTCCGACATTCAGTTTGGAGTTCAGGAGATTGTCTTGACCAGGACCACACCCCTAAATGCATTAAAGCAACTGCCATGTGATTGGTTGATTAGATTTTTTTTTTAATTGCATTAATGAGAAATTGAACAGTTGTTCCTAATAATCCTTTAGGTGAGTATATATATTTGCATGCATGTTTATTTTAGTACTTCCGTCACTGAAACAACATACTAACTACAGCCTGTAAAACATTTTAATACATCAGTAAATAATGGTAATATAAATAATATAAGAAAGTTAATTATTAATTATTGGTTTTATATTTCCCTACAGAGGAGCTCATGTGCCGCTTGCGCAGAAAGGGAGGTGGGACACGTGCAGGAAAGAGCATCTCTTTTCTAATATCTTCGTTTTCTCCTGATGTTCCTGACACTTATAGTAAAAGTTGTGAAGAGTGAAATTATCTTCCGCAGGGTCAAGAACTTTAGGGTTTGTTTGATTATACACTGCGAGGGAAAGTGAAACTAAAAATCTCTGGCGTGTATAAAATGCGCTATACACATAAAGTTGACGCACCTTAAGTCTAATAAGCACAAACTGTGTTAACGTAGAATACCATTTAAATTTACTTTTAAATAGAATTTGAAGTAAAATGTATCTGTCCTACACCATTTTCTACTTTACCACAGTAAATGATGTGAATATACTCATAATTAAAAGGAAACAAAGGGAAGAAACGTTTATAATCCCGTGAGAGACGAAAATGAAGATTTGGGAAAATAAACAAAGACAGTCTTAGTCAAGTCAAGTCAACTTTATTTATATAGCGCTTTTAACAATGCAGATTGTTTCAAAGCAGCTTTACAGTGTTAAACAGGAAAATAATGCAGCATAATTTTATTCAGCCGTATAGCCATTCTGGAGAAAATGGTGATGTCATCAGTTCATTTCAATTATCATACAGTGGCAGTGTGGGCTTTAGATCAGTCATTTAGTTTATATGGTTAATTTAGTTTAATAATTAGATTTATTTGGATATTTAGTTGAAAAATTTAGAAAAATGTAGTGTCCCCAACTGAGCACGCCAAGCCAGAGGCAACAGTGGCAAGGAAACCAAAACCCCATCAGGTGAGCTAATGGAGAAAAATAAACCTTGGGAGAAACCAGGCTCAGTCGGGGTGCCAGTTCTCCTCTGGCCAATTAACAAACAGCGTATTATTATTATTATTATTAATCTGGCAACTTTACAGGTCAGAGGTCATAATAGATCGGAATATTCAAACAATCGGAGGCAACACGCTGGAGACGGGTTTATTGCGGATGCCGTGTCGATGAGGCAGTTTCAGGGGGAGTCTAATCACGGTCTCTGCGGACACTTCAGGGTCATGCGTCAAACCGCTCAAGCCAGGGATAAAGCTGACAAGCCATTGCGTGGTCAATGTTGAAATAAAATGCTTTTGTTGCGTGGCAAAATCACCTTCATATAAAATAAAATACTGAAGTAGAACATAAATGGGCATTGACATTACCTGAGCAGCTGAAGTAAAACCCTGCTTTTTCAAGGGCACGTATTTATGGCATTAACGTAATGTACGTGTCTAAAATTCATACGCACAGTTCTCATGAATGGTAAGTGAAATCTAACTTAATGTTGTTAAACTGAACGTACGAAGGAAACTGCTGAAATAACATTAAAGGTCCCGTTCTTCGTGTTTTTTGAAGCTTTGATTGTGTTTACAGTGTGCAATAGTATTTTTAACACAATTTACTCATCTGTACACCGCTGTTCTCACTGTCCTAAAAACGGCAGATGAGTTCCTTGTTCTATGAAGTCCCTCCTTCAGAAATGCGTAACGAGTTCTGATTGTGCCAGCGGTTCTTGTGTTGTGATTGGACAGCAGCTTAGCGCACGTGGAAAGGTCACGCCTCTTAACGGGAGATGTATGCGCTCAATGATCTCTACAGCGTCCCTGGGAAAGCCAAACAAAGGTGATTTGACTCCGGGATGAAAATAACAGCGTCTCGACGACATGGCGACAACACACTCAAACGCAACACTTCCTTTTCTCCACGCGACACTTCCTCTTCTCCACGTGGGACAGCAACAAGACCACGCCCCCTTTTTTCGCGTATTCTTGTGGGCGGAGGTTAGTCTGTTCTACTGTTCTACTGACGTCATTAAAGAAGGAAGTACCAGGATGTAGTCCAAGCCGGCCGTTCGCTGTAGGCTTTGAAAGGGAACTTCTGTTAAATAAAATATCTCTCTTGGCATTGAACTTTGAGCTTTATAATTTTACAGGTATTATTTATGCTCTAACAGCAACATTACACACTAACTAAAGTTTGAACAGTGGGATCACGAAGAACGGGACCTTTAAAAACACTGAAATAAGAGCGCACAGTTTATCATGCATTAAAGTTGCGTCCGTTACTATAGCAACAGTAGACACCTGGCACTGTTTCTTTCAGAATCATCATAAGGAAAATGATCCGTATACAGAGAACAAAGAGGGCTGTTCTTACTATTGCGTGAAGAAAAGTTTGCTTAGGATTAGTTGGGAAATTTTATTCTAGTCTCTCCATGGAAGCATGGCATGTTTAATGTTCCTGGAACACTTTAATAAGGTTGTGTTGCCATTAACACTATCCTAAAGGTGCGTTCACACCGGACGCGATTCGCGCGAGTGATTTACATGTTAAGTCAATGCAGAGACGCGAAATGGCATTCTGCGGCGCGATTCGCGCGAATGACGCGGCGCGAATGACGCGAATTGAGCGTTTTGAACGCGCAATTCGCGTGAATCGCTCAGGTTGCAAAATCTGAACTCAGGCGGATATTTCGCTCCGCGTTAACCAATCACGAGCTTGCTCTAGTAGTGACGCATTTACAAGCGGAGGCAGAAATCCCAACAACAATGGAGGACAAGATAATCGTGGCCGTATGTGGATACCCGGAGCTGTATGACACATCATCCTATCACTACAGGAACAGGAATAAAAGGAATAAAAAGGATCTTGCTTGGAAGAAAGTGAGTTATTGTGAGCCAAGTGAGCCATTTCACAACGAGACTGGAGCAAAAAAAGAGAGCCAGAGCCAGCGGCAAATGTGAGAAGGACTAGCCGAGGAAAGGCGGGTCTCGCCGGGTAAACGAGCGCTGAGCGCCGCTGATCGCCTGGATCTCACAACTCCGAAAACGCCAGATAAAATGCTCAAATAGGCTCTTTTTATAAATTAACCACAGATTTGAGCTTTAAACAACTATATCATCGCCTGAAAAAGTCTTTAAACTACGTTTTGTCACACATTAATAGTAGTATTTTTTACAAAAAAGACGTCAAGTGACCGAGACGAGCTGGCTCATATAGGCTCATATAGAAGCCCCTCCCATGACGTGAATTCACGTCTGTTGTGTAGTTGTCACACGCGGATTTCACGCGCGAATGAAGCGAGTAAACTCAAAATGTTCAAGCGTCCACCTTCGCGCGAATCGCGTCCGGTGTGAACGCCACATAATAGTTCACATGAACTAACAATGCTTTTAAAGCCTTTTTAAATATTGGCTTGACAAATGCCAATTTTATAGGCTATCAAAATAAAGTTAATAATCTCTTTTTTTCAGCAGGGCAGCCACAACGAACAACACGTGAAAGAATTTGTCACAGAATAAAGTTAATCTTCAAGATTCAGATCAACTCGAAATATGGAACATATAACTTGTATTGTTTATGTTTTTTGCTTGTATGTAATTTTGCTTCATGATAGAAATTATTTCATTTTGCTTTATGATTTTAATGTTATGTTAAATTGTCTTTTACTGCATATGCATCTAGGTTTTTTTGTTAAATACGCAGATGTAAGATATACTGTCATGTAGGTTTGCAACTGTCCTTCACTTTCATTCTCTTGAGATGCTTTATCTTGTTGGTCAATAAAGAAATTAATCTCATTTATTCTCATTTTTTACTTTTTTATTTGTTACACCAAGTAGCCTATTAATCATGTTATCAGAAACATCTGTTGTCTGCTGATTCTTCTTACATCAAGAATAAATCATTTCATAATTTTAATTACGTCTGAAAATGCGTTTTTGATAATCTACCGTTGATCGCGTGTCGCGCTGATGACGTCATCACCGCGCGCTCCTTCAGTCTCCTGAGGTAAACAGTTTCACGCTAATTTGTGGTAAATTAGTTTAAGCAACAATTACGGGATAATTTCTAAAATGTTGGATTTGACGCTATGTGTGTGTCTGCTAACTAAACGATTATTTTCAAAGAAGGTTTTATGATGTGCCTGTCTCTCTTCACATACACAACGGTAAGATGTTAGCAAACTACATTGTTGTTATAAATTGAACTATATTTAGATTTATATAGACAAATTACAATGGTTGATAAAGGTGTCATACGTGTCTGTCTTTATATTAATGCTTTTTTTTCTGTGTAATTAGAGGAATAATAGTAATATTACAGCACTTTCGTCATATATTCAGACTCCAATAATCTGCTTCTATCAGCAAATAGTGTGAATAAAGTGCTGCTGCTGATCCTGAATGGCTTGTTTAATGAGTGTTGATAGTCTATGGCTCATCTCTATTATCAGAGCAGCTGAAAAGCCTCTTTATTTCATGTCAATAGATCCTGTTTTCCCCTCATTCATTATGCTGATGTCTTCACATCCGTACATTCACACATTAAGCTCATTTTATTGCTGTCAACAGACTTAAGAACACGACACCATCAGCTATTGAGACATCTACAAGATATTGGTGAGTTTCATAGCTAGGAACATTTTTGAAGATAGTCTAATTGTTTTTTTATTTTATTTATTTTAATACCAATATTGCGATTGCAATTTAATGTGATTTTTGTTTTAAGCTCTTTAACAAATGTATTATTCAACAAAGATGAGTAATAAATCATTGTATAGTAATAGTGGGAATCTTTAGGCACCTCACAATCTAATTCCAAAACAATTCTTTAATTGTTTTCTTATTAAATATATGTAATTATAAGTACTTTTTAAAATAATTACACATTAAAAAAAATAATTAAAACTTTAAAAAAGAATTTTAAATATATAAACTAATATAGCTTCAAAAACTAGTAAATAATAAAGAGGAACAAAAAACATATTACAAGCAATGAACAAAGAGTGCTTTCAGGTTTTAAGAGTATCTGAATGTTTTCCATTCAAGAGCTGTGAGTGATTTTTCTCTTTCTCAGCTTTACTGTTGCTTTATTATTAAAGGGTTACTTCAGCGATTTAGCATTAAGCTTTGCATCAGTAGAAACCCGGTTGTGTATTCAAATGATCATACTTTCCCCCTCATGCTAGTCTGGATGCCAGCCGAACTTAGCCCCGCCCACAACATTTTAACTCGGGCAGTTCGGTCTGGACTTGATCCATAGAGGAGTAATTATGCCTGAACAGAAACTGTTCGGACCAATGAAATTGTCAGGGCGGGCTTTAGACGATGATGGACAGATGATCAACAGTAACGTAATCATCCACGTCATCAAAGGCGCTTGGGTTGAATTTGTTCTAATCCTAAACGGAGAACTTGTTCGTATATGCGTTTGCTTTTACTATTTCTCTCAGAAATGATGATGGTGTTGGTCAGTACTCTGTGTGTCCTTAAATTGTTTTTTTACAACACCGGCAAAGATCGTTTACACTCATCTTCTTCTTCTAATGTTACTCATTTCAGCGTGGGGGCAGACAGGGTTGCCAAGTTTTTACAGCAAAACTCGCCCAATTGCTACTCAAAACTAGCCAAAAACAAGCCCAATAGCTTACCAGGGGGGTTCGCCGGAAAAAAATGGCATTTGGGGGGTAAAATATGTGTTATTTTGGCACGGCTGCTAAATTTCGCATTCCTGGGTCTGTATATCACATAATTGGGGTCGCTTCAACCCGCGGACTTGGCAACACAGTGCAGTTGAGTTCTGTTGACATTTGACAACTAACGTTATGCGTCGCTCCGTTGCTCTGATTGGTTGTAGGTCTATCCAATCGAGGTCTTTCCTGGTTCGGTTGAAACACGCCCCATAATCACAGCCCAACGGAGCAGAATCAGACTCATATTCTGACTAGAATTGAGTATGACGACGTCAGGCTACCCTCATGTCCCCCTGAGACGAGAGAATTGTGCATTTTATCTCTGGATTTTATTTTTTATCGTCATTTTGCATCATCTGAGGATTTTTTTGGCCAGAGGCTAAAAACTACAGCCAGTAGTAGAGCTAGTTCCGCATGTTTTCAACCCGCCCACAGGGGAGGGATCTCACCCACAGAATGTAAATGCGCTCGGCTCTGGCATTAATAACGGAGCGATGAGTGAGTGTTTCAACTTTTCAATGAATTGCTATGAAGGTTTAGCTTCCATAGGCATGATCTGATAACGCGGCAGACTGGACACGCACTGTGAATGACAGCCGCGCTTACCTCAGCTCTACTCACTTGATGCAAACGTTCGTTTTTGTGATTAAAATACATCAAATATTATCATAACATTTGTCTCCCTGTGTGCGGAAATTTGTTCATGTAGCCTTGACAACGAAACACGTGCATGTGCGCCTGTGTTAAGGGCGCTAGTTGCTCCGTGCGTGCTGATGCGCTCATCCTGTTGACATTTCCGAATGCCTGCCTTCCTGCAGTTGCTTAATAAAAGTACGAATTCCACACAAACAAACGTACATGTGTCATTAGTATGAGAAAAAAAAATTTGATTTTAACTGTCGGTCTCGGACATAAATATCTTCATGCCTGTCCGGCTCGGGTCGGGTTCGGTTACTGCTCTGTTGGACGCGAGCCGGGCTAGGACATATCACGGAACTGTTTCCTTTTAAATGAAAGAATTCCCATAATTTAGAGTAACGAGTGCATGCCGCCTTGCACTTTACACAAAGTCTGAAAGTCCTGTCCCACTCGTGTTGTTACTACTCTCCGGCGCCGCCATCTTTGTTTTGGGTCTGAGGAATTGACGTGCATATTTTGTGTCAATGTATTTTTTGTCGTTGTCCCAGCCCTAATTACTATGAATATCCAAAACGATGGTGGGGTGGTGCCGCGGTGGGCAAGTGATAACCAGGGGCCGGATTCACGAAACATTCTTAAGAATAAAATTATTCTTAACTGCCAATTTCTTCTTATTTTCTAACTTACGAAAAAAGATAAGAATATTTTGTATTCCCAAAAACTTTTCGTAAGATTGTTCTTAAGATAAAATTGAAGAAGTATTCATATTCACGAATAGAATGTTCTTAAAAATCATCATAAATAGCTTCTTACATTTAGGATGACCTCCAACCTATCTTAATATAGTTTATACCCAAATGTAAAATGTTTAACGAATGTATTGGGTTGTTTCAAATATTAAGCATTATAACATAACAGTAGCTAGCTAAATTTAATATTTATAACTTATAGTACCATATGGACGAGTACTCTGAAGTGACATGGAGAGAGAGAGCGCAAATGAATGGGAAAGACTGCTGCACCTTGAGACAGGGCCAACCTGCAAGCGTCAATAGCGGACGAGAAACCCTGTGTATTTTAAAAATACTTCTGTTAATTAGGGGTGGGAGAAAAGGTCGATGCATCGCGATTCGTTATCTGACGATTCAGAATCGATTCTCAAAAATACAGAATCGATTCTGTGTTCAATTCAAACGGCCACTTCACCACTGTGCGTGCGCACGGTCACTGGCCAAACAGAAAAACCCGTTGCTAGATGAACGTTTGTATGCTGATGAATTTGACCGTTCGCAAAGACCCGCCCCCTTTAGTTACTGTTGCTATGTCCGACAAGCCGTGGACCTCTCACGGCCACACACACATATTCTCACGTAGAGAAAATACATCTCGGGGCAAAGAGGATACTGACAACATGCCGAAACACAGGAGAGAGCAATTTACTTTTGATATGAAAAAAGTCTCAACTTTAAAATGTTGAAATGTAAACCACAAACAGCATTTTTTGGCTCTTTAATGTGTTGTGATCGCTGTAGCGCCTCAGTTAAAGCTGCTCGTGAACCCATCATCTCTCCCTTCTAGTTCATTGATAAGCATCTCATAAACATGAATGAACACTAAAATACATTTTGTTTCAACGTGTCATTGTAATTCGCTTCAATCTTTCCGAACGTTATGAAATATTATTTTATGGTTCGAGTGTTGTGTGTGTGTGTGTGTGTGTGTGAGAGAGGCAATGGAAGCAAGCAAAATAACGGTTGTTTCTAAAACACACACAGCGTCATTGTGCACCTGCAGTTAAAATCTAAGCTCAGAATTGATCCAGAATCATTGGAGAGAGGATCTTTTCTCCCACCCGTATTGTATAGTATGACCAACACAATTTTAGATAGATTAAACACAAACAGTTCTTTGCTTTAGGCCAGGCCTGTAGGCATAACGTGCCAAGTTAAAGCTTGTTTTGCAGACTGTTTTACTCTTTCGTGTCACGTGACCAGAGTGTTAAAAAAAAGTGTATTATCATATCGCAAATGGAATTAATCGTTCAGCCCTAATCATAACAGCATTTATTTCATTAATCCGTAATAAAACATATCAAATAAAACACAACAAACAAAAACAAGTCAAGTTAAAGTGAATCTGTGCCTTATTTGTTTCTTTCAAATTTGTACATTTATTTTTCTACGTTTATTCTTTCTTTTTTTATTCTTACATTACTTATATGTGGTATCTGTTAATTGTTGTACTCCCTATTTTTTCTATAATTTTTGCCTGAATGTTAATGAGAGGTAAGATTAATGTAGGGGGAAAAGTATGTGGATAAAATTCTTAGAAATAAAAAAGTACAAAGCACTTTGCCATTAATTTACTTTTTAAACAAGTTTACTTTTGTACTTACAAGTTTTTTTTACTAAATAGATGCATCAATGTGTGAGTTCGTATAAAAACAAACTCAGTGATTCGATCTTGATTTTGTCAGATCTGCCCCTCCTCCTTCAGTGAAGCTCCTCCCACTGCAATTCACCAATAAATGCTGGAATATTCCCATCAGCCTACAAGTGAAGACGAGCATCAGCCCATCAGGAAGAGCTGAAATCTGCAAAGACAGAGTTTATTGAAGGACAGTGAGAACATGAGAGATCCAGAACACACTGAAGAACAAAGAGGTTGGTGTTTATTCCTGATCCTTCATTCATGAGCCTGAAGGACAATATGGATAGAAAGCAGTTAATCAGATTTAATGTTTGTAGTAAAAAAAAAAAGCAATAAATAATATTGAAAAAGTCACATAGAAAATATGGTTTTACATAATAAAAAAATAATCTGGTCCTTGGCAAGTCTTAAAATTAGGCAAATACAACCCAAATGAACAACAACACATGACATATTACACTGTGTCAATATTTAAAGGTCCCGTTCTTCGTGTTTTTTTTAAGCTTTGATTGTGTTTACAGTGTGCAATATAACATGTGTTCATGTTTCACGTGTAAAAAAACACAGTATTTTTCACACAATGTACTCATCTGTACACCGCTGTTCTCACTGTCCTAAAAACGGCTGATGAGTTCCTTTATTCTATGAAGTCCCTCCTTCAGAAATACGTAACGAGTTCTGATTGTGCCAGCGGTTCCTGTGTTGTGATTCGACAGCAGCTTGGCGCACGTAACTTGCACGGAAAGGTCACGCCTCTTAACGGGAGATGTATGCGCTCAATGATCTCTACAGCGTCCCTGGGAAAGCCAAACAAAGGTGATTTGACTCCGGGATGAAAATAACAGCGTCTCGACGACATGGCGACAAACACACTCAAACGCAACAATTCCTTTTCTCCACGCGACACTTCCTCTTCTCCACGTGGGACAGCAACAAGACCACGCCCCCTTTTTTCGGCGTATTCTTGTGGGCGGAGGTTAGTCTGTTCTACTGTTCTACTGACGTCATTAATGAAGGAAGTACCAGGATGTAGTCCAAGCCGGCCGTTCGCTGTAGGCTTTGAAAGGGAACTTCTGTTAAATAAAATATCTCGCTTGGCATTGAACTTTGAGCTTTATAATTTTACAGGTATTATTTATGCTCTAACAGCAACATTACACACTAACTAAAGTTTGAACAATGGGATCGCGAAGAACGGGACCTTTAACAAAAAACTTGGCCCCTTAGTTCCAGTGAAAGAAACTCTTTAATGCTTCAGCATACCAAGACATTTTGGACAATTTCATGCTCCCAACTTTGTGAGAAACAGTTTGGGGACGGCCCCTTTCTGTCCCAGCATGACGTGGCGGGACATTTAAGAGCTGTGCATAAACAGATGCCCCCAAACCTCAATGAAATGAAGAAATGTTGCAAAGAAGAGTGGGCCAAAATCCCTCCACAACATTGTGAGACTAATAAAGTCTTAAGTTATTGATCATAGGGTGTACTTAGATTGTCACATTCTCAATGTTAAGTACATAATGACAGTGTGATATGTCGTGGTGTTGTTCATGTGAGGTTGTATTAATTTAAAGGTCCCGTTCTTCGTGTTTTTTTTTAAGCTTTGATTGTGTTTACAGTGTGCAATATAACGTGTTCATGTTTCGCGTGTAAAAAAACACAGTATTTTTCACACAATTTCACGCCTCTTAACGGGAGATGTATGCGCTCAATGATCTCTACAGCGTCCCTGGGAAAGCCAAACAAAGGTGATTTGACTCCGGGATGAAAATAACAGCGTCTCGACGACATGGCGACAAACACACTCAAACGCAACAATTTCTTTTCTCCACGCGACACTTCCTCTTCTCCACGTGGGAGAGCAACAAGACACGCCCCCTTTTTTGGCGTATTCTTGTGGGCGGAGGTTAGTCTGTTCTACTGTTCTACTGACGTAATTAATGAAGGAAGTACCAGGATGTAGTCCAAGCCGGCCGTTCGCTGTAGGCTTTGAAAGGGAACTTCTGTTAAATAAAATATCTCGCTTGGCATTGAACTTTGAGCTTTATAATTTTACAGGTATTATTTATGCTCTAACAGCAACATTACACACTAACTAAAGTTTGAACAATGGGATCACGAAGAACGGGACCTTTAATATTCATAAGTAATAAAGTAATAAAGACCAGATGTTTTTTATTTTGTCCTGATAATTCTAAAGGGGGGACTGTCATAACTGTAGCACTATTGTAAAGTTTTTTTTGAATGATTTAATGTATACTTTCACTTTACAATTCTCTTTGATATTTAATGTTTTATTTCAAATGTATATTTTAACTTTCGTTTCAGATGTGATGCTGGAGAATGAGGAGAGTGAAGAGGAGAAACATGTCAAAACTGGAGAAAAAACTTGGTCACAGACTGAAAGTATTTCTTTACTGAATAGAAGAGACGAGAAATGTTTCACCTGCCGTCAGTGTGGGAAGAGTTTCACGCGCAAACAGAGTCTCAAGGATCACACAAAGATTCACACCGGAGAGAAACTGTTATCATGTGATCAGTGTGGGAAGAGTTTCACACGCAAAAAGAATCTCATTGTTCACATGAGGATCCACACTGGAGAGAAACCGTTCACATGTGATCAGTGTGGGAAGAGTTTCACTCACAATCAAAATCTCAAGGTTCACATGAGGATCCACACAGGAGAGAAACCGTTCACATGTGATCAGTGTGGGATGAGTTTCACACAACAAGGAAACCTTAAGGAACACATGAACATCCACACCGGAGAAAAGCTGCACGGATGTGATCAATGTGGCAAAACATTTTTTTGCACTTCAGGCCTGAAGAAACACCTGACAGTTCATTCACAGGAGAAACCACATTCATGTTCTTTGTGTGGAAAGAGTTTCTCACATCTGCAGAATTTAAATATTCATCAGAAAATACATACGGGTGAAAAGGTTCATGTGTGCTTTGAGTGTGGGAAAGGTTTTATTACTACTAAAGATTTGAATCGGCACCAGAGAATTCACACTGGAGAGAAACCTTACAAGTGTTCACACTGCGACAAGACATTCGCTCAGTCAGAACATCTGAAAACACACGAGAGGATCCACACTGGAGAGAAACCTTACAAGTGTTCACACTGTGACAAGAGATTCAGTGAGTCAGGAGGCCTGAAAAGACACGAGAGGATCCACACTGGAGAGAAACCGTATCACTGCACTGTATGTGGGAAGAGTTTCACTCATTCATCTGCTCTACACAGTCATGCCAAAAACAATCACAGTGAGTAGATATCACCTCAAGATCCAGCACTTTTAAGTCTCTTTGTAAAGAAACGGGTCTTTTGCCCACTATCTGCTCTGGCTGCAGAGTTGTGAATGTATTGAAGTTTATTGAGTGTCGTAGTTGGTAAACCTGAAAATAGAGAATTACAGTAATCTATGCGTGATGTAATTAAAGCATCTACCAGAGTCTCAGGATCATTGGTATTTAAGAACAAATGTAAACAAGCAATATCACAGAGGTGAAAAAAGGCAGATGGTAAGTAAGGAGAAAGAGAGGGAAGAATCAAAGTCTATGCCGAAGCTTTTTGCTGAAAGTCCCAGAAAGAAGTGAGGAATTTGCCACTTTAAGAGATCTGCATCTAAACAATTACACACATTTTTGAGAAAAAGAAGTGGCCAGTGTGTCAAGGGTGTCAAGGGTGCAGGTTGATGTTTTATGGTGCTCTACCATTTCTTCAAAAATGTTACCCTAAATTACTTCGAAATCAGACATAGTAACTTTCTGAGGTTGTGGTCTGATCTGTCTGACCCCAGAGCAGGAAAATCCACATGCTGTACAAGATTAAAACATTCAAACGCTGACATAAATTTGTGGGATTTTGCATAATCAGTATCAACCTGGATATTGAAATCACCTAGAAATAAAACAGAAGAGGACATAGCACAGGTAAAGGGTTAATAGAGTTAAAATTTCCCCCTCAAATAGTCCCTGGCCGTGAGGAAGTACATTTAGGGACCCTGAGCTAAATGACCCATTGACCCCTGACGACTGGTGCCCACATATAATCCACGGTATTATGGTCAGCAAAATTTTATTCAAATATAGTTCCAATTTATTAGGGAAGAAATGGTACAACGGACACAAAATGAAACAAACGAGCCAAACAAGGGAAGAGAAAGTTCCAGTGAGATGGTGCGTGCAGTGTTTTGAAATATTATTATTGGTAGAATGTATAACATTTCATTATATGCTTTTCAGTGAATTACAATTATATGTCAAACTCTAAAGCGCGGGGGAAAAAATCTGCATGTTCAGCAGTTCATAAGTAGCCAAACTCTCAGGGGAAAACCACAATCTTGGCAACACTCCTGCTGAAACCATTAGGGGATGTTTTTTTTAATGGTTAATTCTTGATGGTTTGTAATGGTATTTTCAGTAGGGGTGTAATGATACATCATTATATCGAGAGATTGCGATATTAAAATGATATAAAAATATATATATTGTTAATAAAATTTACAAGGCTCAGCTTACTGTATTTATAAAGTATAATTCACCCAAAAATGTATATTCTGTTATCATGTATTGACCCTCATGTCGTTTCAAACCTATAAGATTTTCGTTCAACTCCCAAACCTGAGATTTCTGTCCCCCCATTTTAAGTCCATTCCTCTAAAACTTAAAAGATCCAAAAAATGTCATAAAGGCATCGTAAAAATAAACAATCGAGTGTTTTAATACAAATCTAAGCCTTCTGAAGAGACACTATGGCTTCATATGATGAACAGATTTACAACGACGCACATAAACACGGACATTCAAATACTTGTGTGATGCGCAAAAACAGTAAATTCAGGAATGTAAATGTTTGGATGAGAATTTGTTTTTTAGTAAAATAAATTAAATATTAATATGAGAGACTGTCAGAACTTTTATCCAAAGCGACTTACATTGCATTCAAGGTACACATTTTACATTTGGTCAGTTCTTGCTTTCCCTGGGAATTGAACGTTGCTAGCGCCACACTCTTCTGTTTGAGCGACAGGAAAGCTACAGTACTAGTACTATTGAATAGTTTTTTTAAATGTTAATATTATGTTAGAAAATTGTGGAGTTGATCTAACATTTAATAGCTCTCACTACAGAAACATAAGATTTGAGCCAAAAATGTTTTAAAAGTAAGAGATTAGTGTACCTCGTTCATGGAAGGAGATTTATAAAAATGCATTAAAACTATGCATTAAGACACTGGGGTGAAGAGAGGGGCGGAGCTGTCAACTGATCACCACCTGGTGGTGAGTTGGATCCGATGGCGGGGGAGGAAGCTGGATAGACTCGGTAGACCCAAACGTACTGTGAGGGTCTGCTGGGAACGTTTGGCCGAGTCTCCTGTCAGAGAGATCTTCAACTCCTGCCTCCGGCAGAGCTTCGACCGGATCCCGAGGGAGGCTGGAGATATTGAGTCCGAGTGGACCATGTTCTCCACCTCCATTGTCAAAGCGGCTATTCGGAGCTGTGGACGCAAGGTCTCCGGTGCCTGTCGAGGCGGCAATCCCCGAACCCGGTGGTGGACACCGGAAGTAAGGGATGCCGTCAAGCTGAAGAAGGAGTCCTATCGGGCCTGGCTGGCTTGTGGGACTCCTGAGGCAGCTGACAGGTACCGGCAGGCTAAACGGACTGCAGCCCGGGTGGTTGTGGAGGCAAAAACTCGGGCCTGGGAGGAGTTCGGTGAGGCCATGGAAAAGGACTATCGGTGTGGTTTTCAGTGTGCAACAGTGTGGTTTTCGTCCTGGTCGTGGAACACTGGACCAGCTCTATACCCTCTACAGGGTGCTGGAGGGTTCATGGGAGTTTGCCCAACCAGTCCACATTTGTTTTGTGGATTTGGAGAAGGCATTCGACTGTGTCCCTCGCGGCGTCCTGTGGAGGGTGCTCAGGGAATATGGGGTCCGGGGTCCTTTGCTGAGGGCTGTCCGGTCCCTGTATGACCGAAGCAGGAGTTTGGTCCGCATTGCCGGCAGTAAATCAGACTTGTTCCCGGTGCATGTTGGACTCCGGCAGGGCTGCCCTTTGTCGCCGGTTCTGTTCATAATTTTTATGGACAGAATTTCTAGGCGCAGCCAAGGGCCGGAGGGTGTCAGGTTTGGGGACCACACGGTTTCGTCTCTGCTCTTTGCGGATGACGTTGTCGTGTTGGCCCCTTCTAACCAGGACCTTCAGCATGCACTGGGACGGTTTGCAGCCGAGTGTGAAGCGGCTGGGATGGGGATCAGCACCTTCAAATCCGAGGCCATGGTCCTCAGTCGGAAAAGGGTGGCTTGCCCGCTTCAGGTTGGTGGAGAGTTCCTGCCCCAAGTGGAGGAGTTCAAGTATCTAGGGGTCTTGTTCACGAGTGAGGGGAGGATGGAACGGGAGATTGACAGACGGATCGGTGCAGCTTCTGCAGTAATGCGGTCGATGTACCGGTCTGTCGTGGTGAAGAAAGAGCTAAGCCGTAAGGCGAAGCTCTCGATTTACCGGTCAATCTACGTTCCTACTCTCACCTATGGTCATGAGCTTTGGGTCATGACCGAAAGGACAAGATCCCGGATACAGGCGGCCGAAATGAGCCTTCTCCGCAGGGTGGCTGGGCGCTCCCTTAGAGATAGGGTGAGAAGCTCAGTCACTCGGGGGGAACTCGGAGTAGAGCCGCTGCTCCTCCACATCGAGAGGGGACAGCTGAGGTGGCTCGGGCATCTGTTCCGGATGCCTCCTGAACGCCTTCCCGGGAAGGTGTTTCGGGCATGTCCAACCGGGAGGAGGCCCCGGGGAAGACCAAGGACACGCTGGAGGGACTATGTCTCCCGGCTGGCCTTGGAACGCCTCGGTGTCCCCCCGGAAGAGCTGGAGGAAGTGTCTAGGGAGAGGGAAGTCTGGGCATCTCTGCTTAGACTGCTGCCCCCGCAACCCGGCCCCGGATAAGCGGAAGAAGATGGATGGATGGATGGCATTAAAACTACTTTCACTTTACATTTCTCTTTGATTTTTAATGATTTGTTTAAAATGTATTTTTTTAACTTTCGTTTCAGATGTGATGCTGAAGAATGAGGAGAGTGAAGAGGAGAAACATCATCATGTCAAAACTGGAGATAAATTTACCTGCCATCAATGTGGAAAGAGTTTCACACGCAAACAGAGTCTCAAACTTCACATGAGGATTCACACCGGAGAGAAACTGTTCACATGTGATCAGTGTGGGAAGAGTTTCACACGCAAAAAGAATCTCATGGTTCACACGAGGAGCCACACTGGAGAGAAACCGTTCACATGTGATCAGTGTGGGAAGAGTTTCACACACAATCAAAATCTCAAGGTTCACATGAGGATCCACACAGGAGAGAAACCGTTCACATGTGTTCAGTGTGGTATGAGTTTCGCACAACAAGGAAACCTTAAGGAACACATGAACATCCACACTGGAGAAAAGCTGCACGGATGTGATCAATGTGGCAAAACATTTTTGTGCACTTCAGGCCTGAAGAAACACCTGACAGTTCATTCAAAAGAGAAACCACATTAATGTTCTTTGTGTGGAAAGAGTTTTTCACATCTGCAGAATTTAAATATTCACCAGAAAATACATACGGGTGAAAAAGTTAATGTGTGCTTTGAGTGTGGGAAGAGTTTTATTGCTACTAAAGATTTGAATCGGCACCAGAGAATTCACACTGGAGAGAAACCTTACAAGTGTTCACACTGCGACAAGAGATTCAGTGAGTCAGGATCCATGAAAACACACGAGAGGATCCACACTGGAGAGAAACCTTACAAGTGTTCACACTGCGACAAGAGATTCAATGAATCGGGAGGCCTGAAAAAACACGAGAGGGTCCACACAGGAGAGAAACCTTACAAGTGTTCACACTGCGACAAGAGACTCAGTCAGTCAGAACATCTGAAAACACACGAGAGGATCCACACTGGAGAGAAACCTTACAAGTGCTCACACTGCGACAAGAGATTCAGTGATTCAGGAGGCCTGAAAAAACACGAGAGGATCCACACTGGAGAGAACCCATATCAATGCACTGTATGTGGGAAGAGTTTCACTCATTCATCTGCTCTACACACTCATACAAACAAAAATCACAGTAAGTAGTTCGCCTCAAGATCCAGCACTTTTAAGTCTCTTTGTAAAGAAATACAAAACACTTAACACTCATGCGCATTACGTCACAGTTTTCTTGAATTTGCACATTTTGTAGTTTACCCAGAGATAACTATCTTTTTAAAGTCCCAGTGAACCGTAAGTTGCAGCTGATTTTATTTCAGTGCTGCGACATATTTCCAAGTGAAACGGAATATTGAATAGAGGGCAGGGTTTTACTTCAGTGCTCCTCCTCTTCATCTCTTGGTCATAGCAGACTAACGGTTCGAGGGGAGTGGTTAAGGATATTCAAACCCAAGCCGTCAAACTGCCGTCATCGGAAAGGGAACTCCATTCCAGACCGGAAGTTACTTTTCAGATTTTGGTTAAAGATCGGCAAACTATTAATTTTCTGTGTATTTACGGATTAATTGTTCACCCTAAAACCTGTAATGTGTGCTAATAAAGTAAATAAGATTGATTTCATAAGGACTTTTTAAAACTGTGTTTTAAGGCACCCAAAACATTGTCATGCAAATAAATGGAAAACACATAAAGTTTTTAAATCTGCCCCCCAAATCTGTCCCAACTTCTCTTCTGAAAAAAAGCAAAAAACAATAGAAACCTTTATAGAATTTGTAATGGTTTTACTGGTTATAATGGGAATTGTATTGGTTTTAATGGAAACTGTAATGGTCCCTTATCTCTACTGATAATTTGTGGCCTTCTATTGGTGGCATGTTAAGAATATTACATTCTAATGGAATATTGCCCAAAATAGGACAAGATCTGTGTAACATAACCAGCCCAAAGGCCAGTCAAAAATAGCCCAAAACAAGCAAAATGGCCCTATAATATCAAAACTCAACATATGCCAATCCTGTACCTAAAATACATATTTTGCAGTCACTGTTATGTGTTATAAACCATTTTATCTTGAAAATCACTAGTAGTAATCATAAACAGTCTGTTTTCATAAGGGAGCTCAAAGGCCACTTTCTTACAAAATGAATCTAGTAAAATTGTATCATTGGTAGAATGTATAATATTTCAATATACACTGTATTGCCAAAAGTATTGGAACGCCCCTCCAAATCACTGAGTTCAGGTGTTCAATCCCTTCATGGCCACAGGTGTATAAATCAGGCAAGCAGGCGCTTCTACAAACATTTGTGAAAAAATGGGCCACTCTCAGGAGCTCAGAGAACTCAAGCGTGGTACCGTGATCGGTGGTCACCTGTGTAATAAGTCCATTCGGGAAATTTCCTCACTACTAAATCTTCCACGCTCAACTGTTAGTGGTGTTATAACAAAGTGGAAGCGATTGGGAACAACAGCAACTCAGCCACGAAGTGATAGGCCACGTAAAATCACAGAGCGGGGTCAGCGCATGCTGAGGGTCACAGTGTGCAGAATCGACAACTTTCTGCAGAGTCAATAGCTACAGACCTCCAAACTTAATAATAATTTTTATTTAGTGCCTTTGAATATCCAATGTCGCTTTACAAAGATAGGTCAAAGAATATAGCAAAATAAACATAACCAAAGCACAAAACTTTGTGTGGCCTTCAGATTAGCACAAGAAGAGTGCTTGGCCCCTTAGTTTCAGTGAAAGGAACTCCTAATGCTTCAGCATAACAAGGCATTTTGGACCATTTCATGCTCCCAACTTTGTGGGAACAGTTTGGGGACGGCCCCTTCCTGTCCCAACATGACTGTGCACCAGTGCACAAAGCATCGGCCCATAAAGACATGGATGAGCGAGTTTGGTGTGGAGGAACTTGACCCGATAGAACACCTTTGGAATAAATAATTTCATAATTTTAGTTATATCTAAAAAGCCATGAAGTAGCCATGTTTTAAATTTCTAAATGAATGCCAATATATTTCACCCCACACATGACAGAGGGAATGAGACGGCCGTCTGTCTACTAGGGATGGCTGACGCGAAACTGACGTTTCGGTGCTTTGTCGAGATCCCGAAGCGCAGATGTTTCGAAACACCCATGTCACGTGATATGGCTAAATGAAGCTTCAAAGTGTTTCATCAGGTGGCGGGAACAAACCACACAGTCACACATCTGTATGAACCTAATTCTCCACAGTTTAAAAGTGACGTTAATCCATCTTCACCTCGTGGGATTCAGTGAGAGGAGAGATTTTGTGATAGCAGTGATTTTCTCATTTGTATGTACTTGCTAAAAATATTTGGATTTTTTTCAAAGTCTGGAAAAATTATATGTAAAAAAAAGAAGTCGGCTAAGTCCTTCAACAGCAGAGCAATTAATATTTTTGATTAAAAATGTTATGTAAAAAATGTGACACATTGTGGCTTTATTTATTTTATTAATGTTAATTTCTATGATCAAAAAAATCACAATGAGGAGGCTACAGGTTACAAAACCAAAAGCATGTAGTTGTCAGAAAGATATGAAAAACTTTCCTTTGTTTTTTACATGGTCATTGTGAAGGTAATTTCAGATCAACACATGCAAGTGACCATTAGGTGTCGCTGATTGCTTCGAACTACTGTCTACATCAGTAACTGTTTTACCCTTATTTTTGTTTGATATGTTTTATCGATGTTTTGCAGTACCAGCAAACACAGTACGTTGTGACGACGTCATCAGTTAGTCGTCATTTGGTCAGCGTGACATTACTTTATGACAACGTTGTGAGGATGTCGTGGTAAAGTTCCATTTTTTTAATATTGGCTAACGTTCCAGAAACGTCGTGGGCACGTCTTCAAAGGACGTCGCTGGTTTATCCCACAGGGAACGATCCGTTTCTGTGAGAAACACAGCAGTATTTATGCTTTTAATTTACCTCTTATCAGACGAACGTGATCATCTCTGAGCTCAGCCATAACTTCCGCTAAGTGAGGTCAAATATGAGCCTGGTCATAGATATATTGATTGTAGATGCCTCATTCTACTGATCCGTGCAGGCGCTAATGAGGCATCTACGTATACATCTATGACCACGCTCATATTTGACCTCACTTAGCGGAACTTATGGCGGAGCTCATAGATGATCATGCTCGACTGATAAGAGGTAAAATAATAGCATAAATACTGCTGGGTTTCTCACAGACACTGATGGTTTGGCTAGATAAGACCCTTATTCATCGTCTGGTGTCGTTTAAAGCTGCACTGAAACTGTCATTTGGACCTTGCACCGTTTGGAGCCCATTGAAGTCCATTATATGGAGAAATATCCTGGAATATTTTCATCAAAAACCTTCATTTCTTTTCGACTGCAGAAAGAGAGACATAGACATCTTGGATGGCATGGGGGTGAGTAAATCATCAGCAAAGGTTTATTTAAAAGTGAACTAATCCTTTAAGGCACTATGAGTAAAACCTCAAACATACACTAATGTTCAAAAGTTGAGTTTTTGTACAATTGTTTATGTCTTTGAAAATAGTCTCTAATGCTCACCAAGACTGAATTTTGTTTGATTAAAAAATACAGTAAAAATAATAATATTCAAATAATTGTCTCATGATCCTTCAGAAATCATTCTAATATGATTTGTTGAAAACAGTTGTGCTGCTTTATATTTTTTGGAAGACAATGAAATAAAATACATTAAATTGATCAGAAGTGACAGTAAAAACGTTTATAATGTTATAAGATTTTTAAACTTTTAAAAAAAAAACGTTTTATTCATCAAGAATCCTGAAAAAAGCACAATGGTTTACACAAAAATATGTTTTCAACACTGATAATAATCATAAATGTTTCTTAAGCAGCAAATCCTCATATTAGAATGATTTCTAAAGGATCATGTGACTGTGAACTAACCCTTTAAATATAGAAAACAGCTATTTTACATTATAATTATATTCATTAAATTACAGTTTGAACTGTATTTTTGATCAAATAATGGCCAAATAATACAGGAGAGATGCTAGGAATGTTGTGTTTTTTTTTACATATCCCTTTATGAACATTATTTTCTTTATTTGTTAGCTTAAGAGAAGGTCAAGGACTATATATCTTTGATAATTGTCACAGTGTTCAAGTTTAGCTACAGGTAGTGAAGCAATAAAGCACATCACCACTAGACATTTGTAGCTGGTGTCTCACAGGAAATTTCTTCAAAAGTAATAATGAAGAAACTGATTAATCTTTTTTCATGTATTTTTTGTGCTAAATTATAGAGAGTAGCTAAGTATCGGTGATAAAATCATTATTTAACTACACCCATCCCTAATGATAAGACAATCAAATATTTTAATAATTGGTTACATTGTTCATTGATTAATAAATTGATGTGTTACATTTCTGTACTAATAATTAGTTAACAATGTGTTGGCTTAGTGTTTGTACAAAGTAACACTGAATAAATGCTGATTAATAAATGAATGCAGTTTGGTTTTGGGCCATTTTCTATTATAATTTATTAGGGGTTTGTATTGGTTTCTATTACATATTGATCCATAAATGTATTAACTAAACTAAACAAATTTATTTATACGGTTTTACAGCAGAGAATGAAATGTTTGAGTTTATCAGTTCTATGTGGATTTCAGGTTTATGGACCAAGCACAACTTAATTCCCCGAACTAAAGGTGAGAAGTATATTTAAATAAAGGTGGACGTGGTATTTTGGTCGTACCTGCCACGTTCCTGCAACGTATCACAATAACGTTGCCATGACGATTATGGGAATCACAAAGTTACGACCCTGAATTCCTATCAAACTCTCAAATTTTCACCAACAGGCATGGGTTCTAATATATAAACATAATTTTACACCCCATAAATGTTTTATTTGGAACAATCAAAATATTTTATACAAAAATAGAATGTTATTTTTTTATAAGTGGTTCAAAAATGGTTTGCTTTTAGTAAATCAGTTGTTTAATAATCAAGGTTTATTAATGTCCTATACTGAATTTCTTTCAGAATATAACTTGCCAGTTACCCCTAAAGAATTTGCCATAGTTATGGGAGCGATACCATCAGGAATAAGTATGCTCTTAAAGCTACACTGTGTGATATTTTCCCCCATCTAGCGGTGAAAGGGTATATGACCATCCAGTAAATATTAGTTTCTTTTCCTCCCAATTCCGATTTTGTTTTAACTCCTACGGTGGCCGATTTAGTCCAAGATTAACATGGCTTCCAGTTCGATCCAGCAATCCCCCTCTTCACATTCGCCATCGAGTTGTAACGCGTGTGTCCGGGTGAAAAATACGGATAGCTCACTCAACGCAACTGGAGTCGATGCAAACACGGAGGCGATTGACATCAAACAGCCCGCACTTTATTCCCCGCGGAACCCCCACAAGAGTCCGGCACAAACTCCACTTCCGTCCACAGCATTACCCAACAAAACAACAATAAATGAATGTTAGCAACAGAAGACAGAAAATAATCCGCACACATGGGAGCTCGAGGCGCAGTGCACACACACACACACACACACAGAACGCTGGTGCTCTAACCGGGGCGAACGCTCTTAAAGGGGCCACACTATTTTCCTACAAAACGCGTTAAACGTGTTAAAACGTGAAAGGCGAAGCTTGAATTTACAGGTATGTCCCTCTTTGGCTAATGTACTTTCAAGATGGAGGGGCAACATGGCGGCCCCCATTCGAACCCCTTACCCGTATGTATTTTCAATGGCATATTATAAACTTACGAGAATACTTTATTACTTGAAAGAAGTTAATATACATTAATGAGCACATATTTTTGAAAGAACTAAGTGTTTTTAGCTAAGAATAAACTAAAAAAGTTACACAGTGTAGCTTTAAAAAATAGCAATCGCTCTCCTCCTACGACTATTACTGTTCCTCAACCAACAGAAACTCCTATAGGTCAAATAGGTTTTTCTGGAAAAAAGGATAGAAATTATAAAGTTAGATCCCTTTTTCTTGAGAATATCATCTCTGTATCTCCTGCAATTTCTTATTGGAATAATTTATTTATACATTTAAATTGGAAAAAGATTTGGTCCTTGCAACAAAAATACTTTCTCACTAATAAAGTAAAAGAAGTGTCTTTCAAAATAATGAATACATTTTACCCTGTTAAACATTTCATGAAGAGATTTAAAACTAATATTGATACTAGTGGTTCATTTTGTCAAGTCCACACAGAAACTGTTTATCATTTATTCTGGTCATGTTATTATACTAAACAACTTTGGAGAAATATTGAGGCTTTTATTAATGATAATATTCAGCAAGGCATATCCATAACTTTTAAAGACATTATTTTCGGTCATTATGGTTGTGACTCAACTAAAAGCAATGCTTACTTTGTTATAAATGTAATATATTTTCTTTGTAAATTTTATATCCACAAATGTACATTCACCAATAACAAACCAATTTTTTGTGTCTTTTTGAAAGAATTTAACATCTTAACACTATTTCATTCTCTGTGAATAAGAAAGCAAGTAAATCGATGTCAATTTGTGATGACTTTAATCTGTATAACCCAAGTGATGTATAATCATCTACCCTCATGTTCTTATGTTCTTTTTTTCTATCTTTCCTTTTCTTCTTCTTCTTCTTTTACCTTAATCTTTAAATCATTTGTTCTAGCCTTTATATTCTGATGACATTGAACATATTATTGATACATTTTGTGTATTGTATTACCAACTTGTGTCCAGGGCCGTATTTAGGCATAGGCAAACTAGGCGGTGGCCTAGGGCGCCATCAGTAGGGGGCGCCAATAAGCGCATATCTGGCACTGATGTGTGTGTGTAAAGGGTGTCACGGCCACCCTAAAGTGTTATTGCCGCCCTCACTGGTTCCCCCACACTATTGGATCAGAGAACTGTCAATCTGACGATTCCTATATGCCATCAGATCAGAGTCGGCTACGGTCAAAAGAGTTCGCGTTTGGAGCCTCAACAACACCATCAATGAACTCGCTCAATGCTTTGGCAAGGTAACACTTTTTTAAACCATAAAATAAAGCTAAATTCAAACTATAGGCCAATTAAAATAACAGGTACAAATCTGTATTTTGATAGGGCAGTATTTGTGGCAGTCCAGAAATCCCGCTGTGAATGGGCAGATAGCATTGCTCGGTGTGTATGTTAGAGGCAAAATATAACTGCACACTTACTTCAGCATTTCATGATGATCAGTTATATTTTGACTCTATAAAGCTTTCTTCTCTTAATTGCACCTCCAAAATGTTTTTGCGCCAATGCATTGTTAAAAGAATCAGTGTGTTTTTTTAATTGTCCCATATAAAACTTTAGCGGGCAGTTTAAAAATGGTATAATAAAATGTGCAAATTCACAACATGAATACATCCTTTATTAAATCACGTTGTCGAATTGATCTTATCTTTACGGATGGTGTTGATGATGAATCGATTCATTCAGTTCTAATAGTGCTTAATGCAAGCAGTGTCACACACACAGAGGGCAAAGGTCGCGTTCTTAAGTTCACGCATCAATGAGTAACAAAACCCACGCTGAATCAGTATTTATTCTTATTACTTTCATGTGAAATTTACTAATAACACATAATAATTATGTAGTTATGTCTGAGAACAATTTCTTAGCAACTAGGGACTGCACAAATATCGGCTATATATTATAGGCCTACACTCTAAAAAAAAAAAAAGGTTCTATATGGCACCAAAAATGGTTCTTGGCTCGTAATCATAGGGGAACCTTTTTTAGTGCTATATAGCACCAATTTTGGTGCTTCAGTGGTTCTTCACCGGTTCTTTGACTAAGGTGCTATATAGCACCTCTGAAGAACCGCTGAAGCACCAAAATTGGTGCTATATAGCACTAAAAAAGGTTCCCCTATGATTACGCCCTTACGAAAATAAACCATGGTTTTACTACAAATAAAACCAATAAACCATAGTTATTGTAGTAAAACCATGGTAACCGCAAGTGAACCATGAAGAAGGCTCATCAGCGCCTTTTCTTCCTGCGACGGCTGAGGAGGTTTGGAATGAACCGCCACATCCTCACACGCTTCTACACCTGCACCATAGAGAGCCTGCTGACTGGCTGCATCACCACCTGGTACGGCAACAGTACCGCCCGCAGCCGCAAAGCCCTGCAAAGGGTAGTGCGCACGGCCAGCTGCATCATCGGAGGTGAGCTTCCCTCCCTCCAGGACATTTACGCCAGGCGGTGTGTGAAGAGAGCTCAGAGGATCATCAGAGACTCTAGCCACCCGAACCATGGGCTGCTCTCACTGCTGCCATCAGGCAGACGGTACCGCAGCATCAGAACACGCACCAGCCGACTCCAGAACAGCTTCTTCCCACAAGCAATCAGACTACTTAACTCCTGATCCATCAGGATCATAACACACACTGGACAGAATATCACTCAGCACAACCCACTGTAGATACACACACATTACATACACATTTATTTATCATTTATTATTTATCATATAGCACCTATTGTACATTGGATCTCTACTGTGAATAATATTGTATACTGTACATTGTATATTATTACTATAGCTTAATGTATACTGTTATTGTTTAATGTATGTTTAGTGTATATTGTTTAAAGTATATGTATATTGTAAGTATGTGTATATTGTTTAAAGCTGTGAGAACTACACTCACATTGTGTAAATTATTTATTGTTCATTGTAGTGTATACTGTGCTGTGAGTAATTGTGTGCGCATCAGATGTGTAATCTGATGCTGCTTTAAATGTTGTACATGTCATGTCATGACTGCTATGTTGCTCGGAACTGCACCTAAGAATTTCACCTACTGTTGCACTTGTGCATATGTAGAGTGACAAATAAAGTGATTTGATTTGATTTGATGGTCTTGCTTCTCTAACCACAGTGTAACCATGGTATTTGTGGTAAAACTGTAGTTATATAAATGGTATTCAATTAGCCAAAAAACCATGGTACATTTTTACTACAATAAAACCATGGTTCATTTTCATAAGGGCGAGCCAAGAACCATTTTTGGTGCCATATAGAACCTTTTTTTTTTTTAGTGTAGGGCTATACAGGCATCTGGCTATTAATTTGAATCCTTATTAACAAATATATACAAATATAATTTGGTACATATGTATTTGTTAATTAATACCAGTAATACCAAAGTTGCAATGGGGGCACCAATAAAGATTTCGCCTAGGGCGTCAGAATGGCTAGAAACGGCCCTGGTTGTGTATCATAAACATGTCATCTCTGTATCTTTTTGCATAAAAAGAAAAAAAAGAAAAAAGTTACGACCCTGAAACGTTATTTGGTCCGGTTTCGTCTTCACAACGCAACTGATAATCTACCGTTGATCGCGTGTCGCGCTGATGACGTCATCACCGCGCGCTCCTTCAGTCTCCTGAGGTAAACAGTTTCACGCTAATTTGTGGTAAATTAGTTTAAGCAACAATTACGGGATAATTTCTAAAATGTTGGATTTGACGCTATGTGTGTGTCTGCTAACTAAACGATTATTTTCAAAGAAGATGGTTTTATGATGTGCCTGTCTCTCTTCACATACACAACGGTAAGATGTTAGCAAACTACAGTGTTGTTATGAATTGAACTAAATTTAGATTCATATAGACAAATTACAATGGTTGATAAAGGTGTCATAGGTGTCCATAATTTGAGGAATAATAGTAATATTACAGCACTTTCGTCATATATTCAGACTCCAACAATCTGTTTGTATCAGCAAATAGTGTGAATAAATTGAGATGATCTGCTGATCCTGAATGTCTTGTTTAATGAGTGTTGATAGTCTATGGCTCATCTCTATTATCAGAGCAGCTGAAAAGCCTCTTTATTTCATGTCAATAGATCCTGTTTTCCCCTCATTCATTATGCTGATGTCTTCACATCCGTACATTCACACATTAAGCTCATTTTATTGGTGTCAACAGACTTAAGAACACGACACCATCAGCTATTGAGACATCTACAAGATATAGGTGAGTTTCATTAATCTGTGATAAACCATGTGTCAACTGTTGTTTCTTACAAATTAGTATTTACGTAGGTTCATACTGTTTTTATTTAGATTTGATATCTGTTAATTGTTGTAGCTACTCTGTTACATAACTACCCGTCTAGGGTTGATAGTCAATAACAATATGACAAAAATAAGTAAAGTTTAAATAAAAGAAAGCTTGGAGAGAGAACCAAGATTATTCAACCTCCCAGAATAGAATCAACCAATTCAAATTAACATCTTTTAATTTGAAAAGATAAAGGATGATACAAAATCCCATGAAAGGGTACAAAAATACAATTCAAAGAACAACAAATAATCAAAAACAGGGGATAATACTTCAGGGGAGGCCAAAATAACAAACATTTACATTTATGCATTTGGCAGACGCTTTTATCCAAAGCGACTTACATTGCATTCAAGGTACACATTTTACATTTTTGTCAGTTCTTCAAACAGAACATAAGATAACTAACCCAAGAATCTACATAAATTCCCTAGAAAAAGATCATAGAAATAAAAGACATCAAACTTCCCTTACTCCCTACCTACCCAAAAACAGGAGAAAAGAGAAGTACAAACATAAATGGCACCCTCCCCCTACAATCAAAAGTTACAAATAAATTAAGAAGGATATACAAACATACTTAACATAGGATCATAAATTAAATCAAAAGGTACCACTTTAGTTCTCTTCCCACTAAAGAACTCACAACAGGATCCTGAGCTCACTCACTCAATCAGAATCAAGACAGACAGGAGGAAGAATTCAACTTGGCCAAAAGAAAGTCTCTCGCTGCGTCCCAATTCGCATACTATCCGTACTAAATAGTATTCAAAAAAAGAATTAGTATGTCCCAAATCGTAGTATGTTGAAAAGAGTATTCCAAAGATTCCCGGATGGTCTACTATTTCCGGTAAGAATCCGAAGTGCAGATTGGTGCGCACTCTAACGGCTGATATTGCCCACAATCCATTGCAAGATGGACGAGGATTCGATTAGAACTACAAACGCGGATAAAAAGTGTTAAAAAAACTACAAACATGACGGTTATGCGAGTCCGACGGTTAAGTAGAGAGGATAAGATAAAGGGGTTTGAGTGAGCAATTATCAGTCTTTAACCTGACAAAAAGATATTTATTCAGTGTTATCCACATTATATTTCACCTGCAGCAGCATTGAGAACTTTTGTAATGATACGTTTGGCCATTAACTTTGCAAACACATGAGAGGAGTCTCTGCATTAAAGACCCATGAATGGCAGATCAAAGTGCGACTACATTTCTCTCCGATACGGTAGGAAATTAAATTGAATGTGGAGGATTTGAACTGTGATGATGATTGACAGGGCAGTTTAAACGGTGACTGGACGCACCTGCAAGTCCGTTAAAGATGACGAAGTAGTATGTCCCAAAGCTTGCATACTCTTCTGCTACACACTCAAAAGTATGTACTTTTTCTTCACAAAAAGAGTACACACTTTTAGGACGTAGTATAAGTAGGCGAATTGGGACGCAGCATCTCTCTCCTCTGAATTGATCCGCTTCTACTTATATCTCAGCTCCTCCCCTTCATTCTCCAATCACGTCAAGCACCGTTCAATTGAATACAGCTGGTCGTTACACCTGTTGGAGTAACGAAAGAGAACAAGAGACAAAGAGAGCAAAACACATACACAAATGCATGACACACTGCAGTAACAAATAAACATACGTCCTTGGACGTAACAACTCCCTATTTTTGTCATTTTTTTATGATGGGATAAATGTAGGGATAAAGTATGTGGTTGAAATTCTTGTGAATAAGTATAAAACGCTGCCAGTAATTTACATAAGTTAATTTACATAGATCAATAGATATGTGAACATAAGAATACTTTAACTTAAATATTTATTCTTGATTTTATCAGATCTGCTCCTCCTCCTCCTTCAGTGAAGCTCCTCCCACTGCAATTCACCAATAAATGCTGGAATATTCCCATCAGCCTACAAGTGAAGACGAGCATCAGCCCATCAGGAAGAGCTGAAATCTGCAAAGACAGAGTTTATTGAAGGACAGTGAGAACATGAGAGATCCAGAACACACTGAAGAACAAAGAGGTTGGTGTTTATTCATGAGCCTGAAGGACAATATGGATAGAAAGTAATTGCAAATGACAGACATTATAATTTTCAAGTCATCAACCATTAGGGCTGTCAAAATTGCTCAAAAATGACGTTCGAATATTCCCTCTAAAAAAAACACGAATATTCGAACTATTCGAACATCTGGTTGCGCATTTTGTCAATGACGCGCATTACGTCAATAACAGGACAAATGAATACAAAGAGACATAACTACTTGTATAGGTAGTCTATTTAAGTTTAAACATATTTGACAATGTATTACCTACACAAAAACAAGTAAATCAACTAATGGCCAAGACCGCAGACCTCACACTCTCTCGCCCTCACCCTCACGCTCTCTGCGCATAATGGTTTAAATGAACAAACACATTTTGAGCTGATCAAGAGTTTTGTGCAAGCAATTTAAGGTCGCGACTCTTGTCCCAAATATAGCAGGCTTTATTCAGTGATTGAAACAAATATTAATTGACGTTTTACAGCATATTGAACGCTCCGAGCTGTGCTGTGGTAAACATGGAACTTTTCCTTGTCATGAAACGGTAAATAATCAAACCAGTGGAAGCAGTGCATTTATCCTTTATTCATGCAATATCTCTTCAGTCAGTACAGTAGCCTACACTTTAGTAATGTTAGGGTTATGGTACCTCGGCTCCACTGCTCGACAGAACTCCTGAAGCCCCATCCACCACACTGATCGCTCTCATGTCCTTACAAATGAACGAAATTAATTTCTCCGTTACGGCCTCTTGTCGTGTTGCAGACAAAGAGCTTGTGGCGGGCGATGCAAAGTAAGGGTGGTCCAGTTTGCACATACAAATTAGTTGCTTATATTTACAAAATGAGCCTACAAAAGCATAAACAAGCTCGTTTAATAAAGAAAAGCTCACGAAACAAAGTGAAAACTCACGAAAGTGTTTAGTGAAATTAGGAAACATTTAAGAGATCATAAATTTAGTTGTACAAGTTAACATTACATTTCTACATACATTTTGTTCTCATGTCACAAGTAATATCAAGGTTTACTTTGATCTGTTTCTCATGATTCTTCTGTAGTGTGGTTTTCGGTGAAGTGTACTAAAATAAATATCGTCACCTGTGTACATTAGCCCACTTCTTCTCTACGCTTTTTCCTGATGGTTTATAGAACAATTACTCCGAGTCGCCCTCTGTCGCTTCAAAGAATAGCACAATGGTCAAGTATAAACTAAACGCCTCGTCCGTTTGGGGAGGAGCGCGCACAGTCAGCGGGGGCTCGCGCCATAGACAGTAAAGGCTCGCGCTGCGGAGCCAGGCGAAAGTATAAAACAAGGCTTCAGGCCGCTAGCGCGCCCACTCGCAAAGCAGACAGCCACGCCTCTACTATCGCGGGCGTTTTTTTTTTCACTTTTTTTTAAAATTCGAATATTAATTTTCCCCTTCGAAATTCGTTTTTTAAAAACTATTCGAATATATTCGAATTTAGAATATTCGTTGACAGCCCTATCAACCATTAGGGTATATTTGGAATTGTATTGAACAAACCTCCTAATGATAACAGTATTTATTTCAAAAGTAAAAAACTGAAAATGCACTGTTCCAAATTATCACCTTCACAATTCTTGCATCCATTGAGCTTGTGAGCTTTTGGAGAGTTTCTGCTTGAGTTTGTTTGCAGGATGTCCGAATAGCCTCCCAGAGCTGCTGTTTTGATGCGAACGGCCTCCCACCCTCATAGATCTTTTGCTTGAGGATGCTCCAAATGTTCTCAATAGGGTTGAGGTCAGGGGAGGATGCTGGTCACACTATGAGTTTCTCATCTTTTATGCCCATAGCAGCCAATGACACAGATGTATTTGTCATGCATAAAGATGATGTTGAAGATGAGTCAGAAACTCCACATACTTTGCCGAGGTCATTTTCACATCTTCAGGGGCCCTTCCAGGTCTCTCCTTATGATTCCGGCCCAAAGCATGACTTCGCCACCTCATTGACATTGACGTTGCAGCATTGTTGGGACATGGTGGCCATCCACCAACCATCCATCTGGACCATCCAGGGTTGCACGACACTCATCAGTAAACAAGACTGTTTGAAAATTTGTCTTCATGCATGTCTGGGCCCACTGCAACCATTCTGCTTGTGAGCACTGGTTAGGGGGGGCAGAATAGTACGTTTATGCACAACTGCAAGCCTCTGGAGGATCCTACACCTTGAGGTTCGTGGGACTCCAGAGGCACTAGCAGCTTCAAATACCTGTTTGCTGCTTTGTGAAGGCATTTTAACAGCTGCTCTCTTAATCCTATGAATTTGTCTGGCAGAAACCTTCCTCATTCTGCTTTTGTCTGCACAAACCATAGACCGTAAAAAAATATGGACAACACGACTTCATTGACTTCCGCTGACCAGAGTTGAAGCTTTCGTAGGCCCGCACACGGCGCTGACATCTTGGGACCGAGTCTGTGCAGTAGCGATCTCGGGACCGGAGTTGCACAGTAGAGAGCAGGAAGTAGAGGCAAGATGATCAAAAGCCCGCCCACACTCTCACAGATGCAGAATAATTCATTATGTTGGTGTGAAATAAACAGTTATAGAAATGTAGAAATTAAAGCTAAAGCTCCAGTCTCCTCCCAAAAATCCAGAAAAAAGTCAGTTAGTGCCTTAGTGCCAACTTCACTCAGAGAAGCCGTCAATATCAGCTGTCAATCATGACGTTTTTATAGGATCAAATAATTAACTAAAACTAAACCTATTTAAAAACGAACACTTGAAATGAAATCATCGGGATAAAAACTGCATAAAATGACAGAAACCATCTTATGGAAACAATTTGAAGTGTAATTTAATTGTTTATTGTTTCTCGCGTTCATTCTAATACATAGAGAGGTGGGGTTTAGGAGCTATACTGGGACCAACCACCAGGGGGCGATCAAGGCGCTGAGGCTTCAGTTTCTGAGAGGAGTGCTGCAGGCTTAGCACAATCAGCCACAAATCTCTCCACAGTACAATGATCACGCTTAAGTTTTCGTGAAATATCATGTTTTCATACCTTGTCCAAGGCATTGCACTATTGATGCTCTTCGGCAGCAGAGAGATCCTTTTTCTTTCCCATATTGCTTGAAACCTGTGGCCTGCTTAATAACGTGGAACGTCCTTCTTAAGTAGTTTTCCTTTAATTGGGCTCATCTGGCAAACTAATGATCACAGGTGTCTGAGATTCCTTTCAGTGATCAAATGAGCCCTGAGACACGATGCATTCCATAAGTTTAATAAAAAAAACATTTAATGTTTATGACAAGTACATTCAATTTGCATAATAATTTGGATTGAGGTGTACTTCTTGTTAATTTAGCCATCGTATCAAATAAATTCCTAGGGTTGTGTTTGTTTTCTTCTGATGGAATCGAAAAATAAGCAGATCTAGCTGTTTATTAGGCCTTTCTGTATGCAATCATGCTCTCTTTCCATGAAATGCGAAAAACTTCTAGTTTTGTTTTCTTCCAGCTATGCTCTATTTATCTGGCTGCTCTTTTAAAGGGCATATTGCAGGTTAGAGACCCCAGTAAGTCAAGGTATAGAAAAATAATGTTGGAACTAGATTTTCTTTAAAATATACTATTAAGGCTTTTGAAGTTGTTTTTGTGAGAGAATTTCACTTCCGCATCTAAAAATGCCAAATCCGAAAGTGAAGTAATGAGAGGGAATGCAGTGAATTTCAATGATAGGAAAACAATGCATTGCAATGACAGTTCGGACGCTGAGGGAATTATAAATGTGTATTAATACTCATATGGCAGACCACAGCCATACAATTATGACACACAATTAGGGACAGACCAGGATTAGACAGAACAACAATTAGAGGAGACAAATTGAGTTGTTGTGTGAGGAGAAACAGTGGAGAACAGAGCAGGTGTCTCCGTGAGAGTGTTAGCTTATATACGATATATATATACGATAGCTAACGATATGTGTACGCTGTGCTCAGATTACAATACTGTACTGATTATTATCATGTATCAGGCAATAGGGATAATTGTGATTGTTAATTACAATTATATCTGCATTTATGTTAACCTAGAGACTTTCAAACATCAAAATGTAATTTATTAATATGTATTCGTGTCAAAATTACATATAAACAGCTTTTCCTATATTCTATTTTGCCTGGAAACCCTTCCAACACGCTTGCATGTCGCGTGAAAAATAGGCGTCGGTTCTATTTCTAGCATGCACACGTTTTCAGCGGTGCTTGAGACGCACATGAGACGCGCGTCACGCAGGCAGTGTACAAGCTCAAACCTGTTAACATGAGAGCCGAAATAAAAACAGACATGCCACGCAGCCAGTGGCTAGTGTTTCTACGAGCTGAATCTCTGACGGATCCGTGACCGATCCATTTACCGTCATGCCGACGACGGAATCACAAACAGTATAGTGCTATTGTGTGCGTTTCATGTTATACTTTATTCATTAATTCTGTGTTATGGGTTTATTTCGTGTCGATTCACCGATAGTGTGAGACTGTGAGGATTTATGACGTGATTTTAGTGAACTTGAAGGTTTCCTCAACTTTTTTTTAATAGGAAACCTGCGGACTCGATGTCCTGATAGGCTGGACACAATAATTTACCATGACAATGATACAGGGAGTGCAGAATTATTAGGAAAGTTGTATTTTTGAGGATTAATTTTACAACATTTCAATTATTTATTTTTACCAGTGAAACCAATATAACATCTCAACATTCACAAATATACATTTCTGACATTCAAAAACCAAACAAAAACAAATCAGTGACCAATATAGCCACCTTTCTTTGCAAGGACACTCAAAAGCCTGCCATCCATGGATTCTGTCAGTGTTTTGATCTGTTCACCATCAACATTGCGTGCAGCAGCAACCACAGCCTCCCAGACACTGTTCAGAGAGGTGTACTGTTTTCCCTCCTTGTAAATCGCACATTTGATGATGGACCACAGGTTCTCAATGGGGTTCAGATCAGGTGAACAAGGAGGCCATATCATTAGATTTTCTTCTTTTATACCCTTTCTTGCCAGCCACGCTGTGGAGTACTTGGACGCGTGTGATGGAGCATTGTCCTGCATGAAAATCATGTTTTTCTTGAAGGATGCAGACTTCTTCCTGTACCACTGCTTGAAGAAGGTGTCTTCCAGAAACTGGCAGTAGGACTGGGAGTTGAGCTTGACTCCATCCTCAACCCGAAAAGGCCCCACAAGCTCATCTTTGATGATACCAGCCCAAACCAGTACTCCACCTCCACCTTGCTGGTGTCTGAGTCGGACTTGAGCTCTCTGCCCTTTACCAATCCAGCCACGGGCCCATCCATCTGGCCCATCAAGACTCACTCTCATTTCATCAGTCCATAAAACCTTAGAAAAATCAGTCTTGAGATATTTCTTGGCCCAGTCTTGACGTTTCAGCTTGTGTGTCTTGTTCAGTGGTGGTCGACTTTCTGCCTTTCTTACCTTGGCCATGTCTCTGAGTATTGCACACCTTGTGCTTTTGGGCACTCCAGTGATGTTGCAGCTCTGAAATATGGCCAAACTGGTGGCAAGTGGCATCTTGGCAGCTGCACGCTTGACTTTTCTCAGTTCACGGGCAGTTATTTTGCGCCTTGGTTTTTCCACACGCTTCTTGCGACCCTGTTGACTATTTTGAATGAAACGCTTGATTGTGCGATGATCACGCTTCAGAAGCTTGGCTATTTTAAGACTGCTGCATCCCTCTGCAATATATCTCACTATTTTTGACTTTTCTGAGCCTGTCAAGTCCTTCTTTTGACCCATTTTGCCAAAGGAAAGGAAGTTGCCTAATAATTATGCACACCTGATATAGGGTGTTGATGTCATTAGACCACACCCCTTCTCATTACAGAGATGCACATCACCTAATATGCTTAATTGGTAGTAGGCTTTCCAGCCTATACAGCTTGGAGTAAGACAACATGCATAACGAGGATGATGTGGTCAAAATACTCATTTGCCTAATAATTCTGCACTCCCTGTATATTGGAATAGAAAATCTACCGAAAATACACGGACTCCAACTGAATACCAACCTATTCTGCACTGAGCCAACGCAGAGCTCGGCAAGCGACTCCCTCTCGTGACGTAATATGACGCGATGTTGAAAAAAACAAACATTTTTTTACAAGCGGCCAATGAAACTGCCTCTTTATCTACTAAATTTGTGCTCTTATGTCTTTTTAAAACATTTTAAATCCTGCATTACCTTATCATATGGTATTTTTATAAATATGAAATATGCCCTTTAAGGGCCCGAGTGTGCTCATTGTACCACGGCGTTGGACTATTTTCTTTAATCTTCTTTAAGCGCAGGGGAGCAACTGTGTCTAAAGTGCTTGAAAAAAGAGTGTCAATAGTTTCTGTTGCAACATTGAGTTCCTCTAGGCCAGGGGTCGGGAACCTTTTTTGACCAAAGAGCCATTTTTTCATTTTTGGTTAATGCATTTTTCCAAAAGAGCCACAGTAAAAAATAATATTAAATTATTATTAAAAAACATGCTTTTTTTTCCCAATAAAATTTGAACAATAGTAATTATTAGGTCCATAACTAAAAACAAACACATATGCAGCAAACAATAAATAAGTTGCAATATGGAATTAATTGTGCAGGGCTTTGTGAGGTTGAGTTATAAATCCTCTTAGTGTTTGTGAACGCACACAGTGCTTACATCTACTGTGTTTACGTGAATACTCGACTTGGCATTTTGATATATTTCTGTAGCCTATTAATTTGACGTGCAGCCGAGGACAAAGCTGTGCTTGTCCGTGTTGCACTCGGAGCATGTGCACAGCATCCTGTCAGTAACTTATCACGCTTTCGCGACTTATCACGCTTTTATAATTTATTTCCGTCAACTGAAATCTGCGTGGATTATCATAAATACACATTTATTTATCACAAGGGTCTCTACGGCAAAAGCGAAAGTACCTGCGAGTGAAATGTTTCGAAATGTCTCTTTTCACAGCAGACCACCAGTTTCAATAAAAGGACATATTAACGTTTATATAGCCTACTTTTACATTTTCGCTGCTGTTCTAAAAATGGTTTTCGGTTACCTTTAACAAGCCACAGCTGCTTGAATCCCAGAGCAGAAGCTGTTACCACAGAAACGTAAGTGGGTATTGATTGCTGTCGCGACTCGTGACACTCGCGAACAGCACTGAACACGCGCGGCCGGTACAACTTGAATATTAACTATTATCATACGTTTCATTAACGGTAGGCTGTACAACAAGGGAATTGTAATTGGCTGCTTTTTTCTGCAGAGAGCGGATCTCTGTTGATGTGTCTCATTTTTTTTTCTATCGATCATTTGTTGGTAAAGGGTGAGAGACCTGAGCCACATTATTTTTGTCAAAGAGCCAGGTGTGGCTCGCGAGCCATAGGTTCCCGACCACTGCTCTAGGCTATCTGACATGCTGAGGAGATGAAACTGATCAGGAAGATTATTTTTAAAGCAATCTTTAGTGGTTGGAGTGATAGTTCTACAGTATTTGTAACAAGGAAATTGCTTTGCAGCCTTTGCTAAATGATGTATACACAAAATTAGATAATGAGATGTCATCGTTCGGCTGCAGAATTTCAACAGCATCAACATTTATTCCATGTGACAATATTAGGTCTAAAGGATGTTTACGACAATGAGTGGGTCCTGACACATGTTGGCTAACTCCAATAGAGTTTAGAATGGGATTGCGATTTAGAGACAATACGTCTTTTTCGTTGTCTACATGGATATTAAAATCACCAACAATTAGGACTTTATCTGCAGCAAGTACTAACTCTGATAGAAAATCAGCAAATTCTTTGATAAAGTCTGTATTGTGGCCTGTAAACAGTAGCCAATACAAATTTCAAACGGGATTTATCAATTACACTACATAACGTTACGTAAAGCACCAAAACTTCAAAATAATTATATTTGAAACTAGACTTCTCAGTAATACTGAAGATATTACTATAAACTACAGCAAAACCTCCCCCTTTTCCTTTCAGACACGGCCGTGTTTATAACAATAAACTTGGGAGGTGGACTCTCTCACTCCCTTTTCTCACCATAAATTTGTTTCAACGCCACAGCCAAACCATTTGAGATTTCAAAAATCTGCTTGCAGTTTAGCCTCCTCAGTGTCTTGACTTCAAGCTGATTGTGTTATGTGGCGATTTGATGAATCCCCTTGGAGGAGGATATTAAATTCTAGAGCATGCATTTTTCAAACAACTCTGAATAGCCCACTTCCTGTTGGGCAGAACTAATGACACAGAGTGCGGAAATTGTTCGGCCTGATGAGCTCTATAGTGTACTGAGTTTCATACACCTACATGCTAGTATACCGTATTTCCTCAAATAAAAGCCTGTAGTCAATTAAACGCCGGGCCTCTGATAGTGGCCGGGGGCGTGGCCAGCACGAACAAATAAAGGCCGGTCTCAAATTAAGGCCGGGGGGAAATGATTTCCTTTCATTTCATGTGCATTCAAGTTCAGCGTAATGTACAGTAGGGTTGTGCTGAAGGAGTGAAACCATCGTGACCATCGCCCCCCGCTGGGAGTCTTCGAGTGTGATGCACACTAATCCTGGTCTCTTCTATACTTAACCTAAACACTTTGCAGGGATTGCTCTGTAAATTAAATAGAGAATATAACTGATGCATATCTGCTATTTTAAATACTGTAGTCTATGAGAGATGTGACGTGTGTTAGTCTGTGAAAGCTACACAAATGATCTGGACAATCTCTGAGCCTCTTATCTTTTTTTACACATCTTACTCTGCATTTAACTTAAACTATTTTATTTTGTACAAGAAAACAGCATAGGCTTCAAAATAAATTATGTTATTGAAATATTGTAAAGTGGTCATTTGAACTACTCGAACGAACATTTAAAAAACAATATGCAAAATCAAAATTGAATAGCTACATGACGGATTGAGAAAAGTGTGTGCATTAGTTGGGTTAGAAAAATAACAAAATTATAGGTTTTTTTTAAGTAGAAAATAATATTTATGTAAAGAGATATATATTAAAATAAAAAATGCTTAAAGGAACACAACTCTTCTTAAGTGGAAGGAAGCTTTTCCCTCACGGGGAATATAGAAAGCACATTAGTTGGGTTAGTAAAATAACGAAATTATAGAGTTTATATTGAGTCTATAAAACACGAAAGAACAACAAATATATCACAAAAGTACATTTCGTTTTATATAAATTGTATCTTAATTTTAATCTATTTTTTATCAACCAAATTGCCCGGGTTTAATAAATAACAAGCAAATGGCCTCCTCCATGAACTGCCACCTTAACGTGGTGGAGGGGTTTGAGTACCCGAATGACCCTAGGAGCTATGTTGTCCGGGGCTATATGCCCCTGGTAGGGTCTCCCAAGGCAAACAGGTCCTAGGTGACGGGTCAGACTAAGAGCAGTTCAAAAACCCTTATGATGCCAAAAAAAAGGAGGACCGTGACGTCGCCCGGTATGGCGCAGCCGGGGCCCCACCCTGGAGCCAGGCCTGGGGTTGGGGCTCGTATGCGAGCGCCTGGTGGCCGGGCCTATCCCCCCACGGGGTCCGTGGGGACACCTTCCCGTGGGCCCACCACTCACGGGAGGGACCGTAAGGGGCCGGTGCAAAGCGAATTGGGCAGCAGTCGAAGGCGGGGGCCTAGACGACCCGATCCCTGGACACGGAAACTAGCTCTTGGGACATGGAATGTCACCTCGCTGGAGGGGAAAGAGCCTGAGCTTGTGCGTGAGGTTGAGAGGTTCCGACTAGAGATAGTAGGAATCACCTCCACGCACGGCTTGGGCTCTGGAACCACACTTCTCGAGAGGGGATGGACTCTTCACCACTCTGGAGTTGCCCATGGTGAGAGGCGGTGGGCTGGTGTGGGTTTGCTTATAGCCCCCCAGCTCTGCCGCCATGTGTTGGAGTTTACCCCGGTGAACGAGAGGGTCGTTTCCCTGCGGCTTCGGCTCAGGGATAGGTCTCTCACTGTTGTGTGTGCCTGCGGGCCAAACAGCAGTGCAGAGTACCCGACCTTCTTGGTGTCCCTGAGAGGGGTGCTGGAGAGTGCTCCGACTGGGGACTCCGTCGTTCTACTGGGGGACTTCAACGCCCACGTGGGCAATGACAGTGAAACCTGGAGGGGCGTGATTGGGAGGAACGGCCCCCCTGATCTGAACCCGAGTGGTGTTCAGTTATTGGACTTCTGTGCTAGTTACAGTTTGTCCATAACGAACACCATGTTCAAGCATAAGGGTGTCCACCAGTGCACATGGCACCAGGACACCCTAGGTCGTAGGTCAATGATCGACTTCGTGGTCGTTTCATCTGACCTGTGGCCGTATGTCTTGGACACTCGGGTGAAGAGAGGGGCGGAGCTGTCAACTGATCACCACCTGGTGGTGAGTTGGATCCGATGGCGGGGGAGGAAGCTGGATAGACTCGGTAGACCCAAACGTACTGTGAGGGTCTGCTGGGAACGTTTGGCCGAGTCTCCTGTCAGAGAGATCTTCAACTCCTGCCTCCGGCAGAGCTTCGACCGGATCCCGAGGGAGGCTGGAGATATTGAGTCCGAGTGGACCATGTTCTCCACCTCCATTGTCAAAGTGGCTGTTCGGAGCTGTGGACGCAAGGTCTCCGGTGCCTGTCGAGGCAGCAATCCCCGAACCCGGTGGTGGACACAGGAAGTAAGGGATGCCGTCAAGCTGAAGAAGGAGTCCTATCGGGCCTGGCTGGCTTGTGGGACTCCTGAGGCAGCTGACAGGTACCGGCAGGCTAAACGGACTGCAGCCCGGGTGGTTGTGGAGGCAAAAACTCGGGCCTGGGAGGAGTTCGGTGAGGCCATGGAAAAGGACTATCGGCTGGCCTCGAAGAGATTCTGGCAAACCGTCCGGCGCCTCAGGAGGGGGAAGCAGTGCCCTACCAACGCTGTTTACAGTGGCGAGGGGCGGCTGTTGACCTCAACTGGGGATGTTGTCGGGCGGTGGAAGGAATACTTCGAGGATCTCCTCAATCCCGCCGTCACGTCTTCCATTGAGGAAGCAGAGGCTGGGGGCTCAGAGGAGGACTCGTCCATCACCCGGGCTGAAGTCACCGAGGTGGTCAAGAAACCCCTCGGTTGCAAGGCACTGGGGGTGGATGAGATCCGCCCTGAGTACCTCAAGTCTCTGGATGTTGTGGGGTTGTCTTGGCTGACACGCCTCTGCAGCATCGCGTGGCGGTCGGGGACAGTGCCTCTGGGATGGCAGACCGGGGTGGTGGTCCCTCTTTTTAAAAAGGGGGACCGGAGGGTGTGTTCCAACTATAGGGGGATCACACTTCTCAGCCTCCCCGGGAAAGTCTATGCCAGGATACTGGAGAGGAGAATTCGGCCGATAGTGGAACCTCGGATTCAGGAGGAACAGTGTGGTTTTCGTCCTGGTAGTGGAACACTGGACCAGCTCTATACCCTCTACAGGGTGCTGGAGGGTTCATGGGAGTTTGCCCAACCAGTCCACATTTGTTTTGTGGATTTGGAGAAGGCATTCGACTGTGTCCCTCGCGGCGTCCTGATGAGGGTGCTGGGGGAATATGGGGTCCGGGGTCCTCTGCTGAGGGCTGTCCGGTCCCTGTATGACCGAAGCAGGAGTTTGGTCCGCATTGCCGGCAGTAAGTCAGACTTGTTCCCGGTGCATGTTGGACTCCGGCAGGGCTGCCCTTTGTCGCCGGTTCTGTTCATAATTTTTATGGACAGAATTTCTAGGCGCAGCCAAGGGCCGGAGGGTGTCAGGTTTGGGGACCACACGGTTTCGTCTCTGCTCTTTGCGGATGACGTTGTCGTGTTGGCCCCGTCTAACCAGGACCTTCAGCATGCACTGGGACGGTTTGCAGCCGAGTGTGAAGCGGCTGGGATGGGGATCAGCACCTCCAAATCCGAGGCCATCGTCCTCAGTCGGAAAAGGGTGGCTTGCCCACTTCAGGTTGGTGGAGAGTTCCTGCCCCAAGTGGAGGAGTTCAAGTATCTAGGGGTCTTGTTCACGAGTGAGGGGAGGATGGAACAGGAGATTGACAGACGGATCGGTGCAGCTTCTGCAGTAATGCGGTCGATGTACCGGTCTGTCGTGGTGAAGAAAGAGCTAAGCCGTAAGGCGAAGCTCTCGATTTACCGGTCAATCTACTTTCTTACTCTCACCTATGGTCATGAGCTTTGGGTCATGACCGAAAGGACAAGATCCCGGATACAGGCGGCCGAAATGAGCTTTCTCCGCAGGGTGGCTGGGCGCTCCCTTAGAGATAGGGTGAGAAGCTCAGTCACTCGGGAGGAACTCGGAGTAGAGCCGCTGCTCCTCCACATCGAGAGGGGACAGCTGAGGTGGCTCGGGCATCTGTTCCGGATGCCTCCTGAACGCCTTCCCGGGAAGGTGTTTCGGGCATGTCCAACCGGGAGGAGGCCCCGGGGAAGACCGAGGTCACGCTGGAGGGACTATGTCTCCCGACTGGCCTTGGAACGCCTCGGTGTCCCCCCGGAAGAGCTAGAGGAAGTGTCTAGGGAGAGGGAAGTCTGGGCATCTCTGCTTAGACTGCTGCCCCCGCGACCCGGCCCCGGATAAGCGGAAGAAGATGGGTGGATGGATGGACAAGCAAATGGCCTATAACAGACAATAACGTGAAGTGGAGGCGGCTGCGCCGGCTTAAATGAACTACTAGAAAAGGAAAAAAACTTTAGTCAGGGGCAGCCCTTAGTGTTTATTTCAGATAGGTCTATATTTGATCCAGCAGGTCACAAAGGGAGATCTGGGTTGAGCGGCGGTGCTGAGCGGAAAGAGCTTCAGAAATTAGCAGAATCTCCAGAAAAACGCTTGATCTCCACTGCAGGAAATATTACCGCTCTTTCAACGCACACACCGCAACAGTCACAATATGACCTCATGTATGTTTTAAAAACACAATTCAACTTATTAATAATACTTTTTAATGGGCCACTTAAAATGTTTATTACAAAGAAATTATTAAATTCTAAAAATGAATAAAATGAACAAAAAATTGCATTGCATTTGCAATCCTTTAAAAACCCCCCCACTCCCCGCGCCCCTGATGATATCTGTCCTCTGAGACGCTAACGCTTTTCATTTAAAACGGTTTATTTAAAACAATAATTTTTTCAAATAGATGGAATTCGAAATACAGGCCTGCCCCTAATAAAAGCCTGCTTCAAATAAAAGCCGGTGACCTTCTGCAGTTCAGGTAAATAAAGGCCCCGGCTTTTATTTGAGGAAATACGGTATATCCAACATTTCAGATTCCGTTCTAGTGGGCGCCGTAGTGCACCAGCCCCCGAAAGCCAAAGGGGAAAGTGGGAAAGGATAATGTCAAAGTCGTTTGAATACACCTCATTTACTGCAGTCAGCTGGTGCCCCTATGACCATCAACCACAACAACCACCTCCATGAGATCATTTAAATTTAGATGAATATCATGTCATAGTATGTCATAGGTCACTTTCGAAAGAGTGGAAAGTATTTTGCAGCTTAATTTTGTAAGTCCAGTATTTATCTCAAGGTCTTTTTACATTTTACTTTCGTTTCAGACGTGATGCTGAAGAATGAGGAGAGTGAAGAGGAGGAGAAACATCATGTCGAAACTGGAGAAAAAACTTGTGTGCAGACTGAAAGTATTTCTTTACTGAAAAGAAGAGACAAGAAATGTTTCACCTGCCATCAGTGTGGCAAGAGTTTCACACACACAAAGACTTTCAAAGTTCACATGAGGATCCACACTGGAGAGAAACCGTTCACATGTGATCAGTGTGGGAAGAATTTTAGGCAACAAGTTCACCTTAAGGAACACATGAAAATCCACACTGGAGAGAAACCGTTCACATGTGATCAGTGTGGGAAGAGTTTCACACACAAAAAGAGTTTTGAGGTTCACATGAGGATCCACACTGGAGAGAAACCGTTCACATGTGATCAGTGTGGGAAGAGTTTTAGACAACAAGTTCACCTTAAGGAACACATGAAAATCCACACTGGAGAGAAACCATTCACATGTGATCAGTGTGGGAAGAGTTTCACACACAAAAAGAATCTCAGCGATCACATGAGGATCCACACAGGAGAGAAACCGTTCACATGTGATCAGTGCGGGAAGAGTTTTGCACATCAAGGGCACCTTAAGGAACACATGAACATCCACACTGGAGATAAACTGCACAAATGTGATCAATGTGACAAGACATTTTTGTGGGCTTCAGGCCTGAAGATGCACCTGACAGTTCATTCAAAAGAGAAACCACATTCATGTTCTTTGTGTGGAAAGAGTTTTTATCATCTGCAGAATTTAAAAGTTCATCAGAAAATACATACGGGTGAAAAAGTTCATGTGTGCTTTGAGTGTGGGAAGGGTTTTATTACTACTAAAGATTTGAATCGTCACCAGAGAATTCACACTGGAGAGAAACCATACAAGTGTTCACACTGCGACAAAAGATTCAGTCAGTCAGTACATCTGAAAACACACCAGAGGATCCACACTGGAGAGAAACCTTACAAGTGCTCCCACTGTGACCAGAGATTCAGTGATTCAGGAACCCTGAAAAAACACGAGAGGATCCACACTGGAGAGAAACCTTACAAGTGTTCACATTGTGACAAAAGATTCATTGATTCAGGCGCCCTGAAAAAACACGAGATGATCCACACTGGAGAGAAACCTTACAAGTGTTCACATTGCGACAAAAGATTCATTGATTCAGGCGCCCTGAAAACACACGAAATGGTCCACACTGGAGAGAAACCGTATCACTGCACTGCATGTGGAAAGTGTTTCATTCGTGCATTTTCTCTACGCAGGCATACAAAAAACAATCACAGTAAGTTGTTCATATTCAGATCCAGTGATTTTAAGTGTGAAGCCGCATGCTCATCAAACATGATACAATAGTACCGTCAAGCTATAAAATCTCTTCAATATGTGAGTACGTTTACATGACGATGTACTAAAAGTGTAAAAGTTTTTCCTTCATGTTTTTGCTGGTACAGAAGACAATGTTCTCAAAACAATCCTGTTGTCAGAACTATTTCATGTAGCTCTTACATGTGTACTTTTTAATTTTACATTGCTCTTTGATTTTGGTATGTTTTATTTAAAATGCAACTTTTATACTTTTCATTTCAGATGTGATTCTGAAGAATGAGGAGAGCGAAGAAGAGAAAAATCACGTCGACACTGAAGAAAACAATTGCTCACAGATTGAAAGAATTTCTTTAATGAAAAGAAGAGACAAGAAATGTTTCACCTGCCATCAGTGTGGGAAGAGTTTCACACACACAAAGAGTCTCACGGTTCACATGAGGATCCACACTGGAGAGAAACCGTTCACATGTGATCAGTGTGGAAAAAGTTTTGCACATCAAGGGCATCTTAAGGAACACATGATCATCCACACTGGAGAGAAACTGCATGAATGTGATCAATGTGGCAAAACATTTTTGAGGGCTTCAGGCCTGAAGAAACACCTGACAGTTCATTCACAGGAGAAACCACATTCATGTTCTTTTTGTGGAAAGAGTTTTTCACATCTGCAAAATTTAAATATTCATCAGAAAATACACACTGGTGAAAAAGTTTATGTGTGCTTTGAGTGTGGGAAGGGTTTTATTACTACTAAAGATTTGAATCGGCACCAGAGAATTCACACTGGAGAGAAACCGTACAATTGTTCACACTGTGACAAGACATTCACTCAGTCAGAACATCTGAAAACACACGAGAGGATCCACACTGGAGAGAAACCTTACAAGTGCTCCCACTGTGACCAAAGATTCAGAGAGTCAGGAACCCTGAAAAAACACGAGAGGATCCACACTGGAGAGAAACCATACAATTGTTCACACTGCGACAAGACATTCAGTCGGTCAGAACATCTGAAAACACACGAGAAGATCCACACTGGAGAGAAACCTTACATATGTTCACATTGCGACAAGAGATTCAGTGATTCCGGAGCCCTGAAAACACACAAAATGATCCACACTGGAGAGAAACCGTATCACTGCACTGCATGTGAAAAGTGTTTTATTCGTGCATCTTCTCTACGCAGGCATACAAAAAACAATCACGGTAAGTAGATCATATTCAGATCCTGTGCTTTTAAGTGTAAAGACGCATCCTCATCAAACATGATACAATAACACCATCAAGCTATAAAATCTCTTCAATATGAGAGTATGTTTACACGACAATGATGTATTAAAAGTGGAAAAGTTTTTCCTTCAGGTTTTTGCTGGTACAGAAGACAATGTTCTCAAAACAATCCTGTTGTCAGAACTATTTCATGTAGCTCTTACATGTGTACTTTTTAATTTTACATTTCTCTTTGATTTTGGTATGTTTTATTTAAAATGCAACTTTTATACTTTTCATTTCAGATGTGATTCTGAAGAATGAGGAGAGCGAAGAGGAGAAACATCATCATGTCAACACTGAAGAAAACAGTTGCTCACAGATTGAAAGAATTTCTTTAATGAAAATAATAGACAAGAAATGTTTCACCTGCGGTCAGTGTGGGAAGAGTTTCACATACAAAAAGAATCTCAAGGATCACACGAGGATCCACACTGGAGAGAAACCGTTCACATGTAATCAGTGTGGGAAGAGTTTCACACACAAAAAGAGTTTCAAGGTTCACATGATGATCCACTCTGGAGAGAAACCGTTCACATGTGATCAGTGTGGGAAGACTTTTAGACAACAAGTTCACCTTAAGGCCCACATGAACATTCACACTGGAGAGAAACCACACATATGTGATCAGTGCGGGAAGAGTTTCACATGCAAAAAGAGTCTTAAGGATCACGCGAGGATTCACGCTGGAGAGAAACCGTTCACATGTGATCAGTGTGGGAAGACTTTTAGACAACAAGTTCACCTTAAGGAGCACATGAACATCCATACTAGAGAGAAACTCCACAAATGTGATCAATGTGGCAAAACATTTTTGTGCGCGTCAAGCCTGAAGATCCATTTGACAGTTCATTCAAAGGAGAAACCATATTCATGTTCTTTGTGTGGAAAGGGATTTTCACATCTGAAGAATTTAAAAGCACATCAGAAAATACATACTGGTGAAAAAGTTAATGTGTGCTTTGAGTGTGGGAAGGGTTTTATTACAACGGCAGATTTGAATCGGCACCAGAGAATTCACACTGGAGAGAAACCTTTCAAGTGTTCACACTGCGACAAGAGATTCAATCGGTCAGGAGCCCTGAAAACACACGAGAGGATCCACACTGGAGAGAAACCTTACAAGTGCTCACACTGCGACAAGACATTCACTGAGTCAGGAGGCCTGAAAAAACATGAGCGGCTCCACACTGGAGAGAAACCGTTTCACTGCACTGCATGTGGGAAGAGTTTCGCTCAATCATCTGCTCTACGCAGTCATACAAAGAACAATCACTGTAAGTAGATCATCTTCAGATCCAGCAATTTCAAATGTAAAGTGGCATCCTCATCAAATGTGACAATAATACTGTTGAGCAATAAACTATCTTCAATATGAGGGTGTTTTCCCAACAACAATGTACACATGGATGCATGAAAACTACCAAAATGCTGTATTCTGCTGCGTTTCCACTGTCGGGCCAAAAGCGGGTATGCTAGTGTGTGCCAGGGCCAGTTGTCTTTCCATTGTCACTTCCGGGGCTTCATTGAGCCTTTTTATTGCTTCATCTGGGCCAACGGCCAGGGATTTTTGGCCTGCTGAATAACTTGGCGGGTAGGCTCAGGCTAGATGAGTGGTTACGAACAAAGTTTACCTTAGTTTGGAGACTGCAGCACCGGCACCATGGGTTATTTCATACACCAGCTAACATCAGCATTAAAAACTTTAAAAATCATTTTAGCTCATTCTAGCACTTTCAGGCAGCCGTGAGTGTTTTAAATAACTTCTGTTTGTGATCCGATGTGGATTCTGATCACTGTATAAGGCATGATGCAAAAGACTATTTGTGCTAACCATTACCACATGGTAAATGCACAAAATTCCCTGCCTCAGACTTGTCTGGTGCATGCGCGGAGAGTTTCATCTCAGCGGCGTCCAGTAACAGAGTTATACAGAGTTTTCCTGGCTTGTTTATTCCTTAAAATTCTGTTTTGCTGTGCGTTAATAACTCCGTAAGTAATAATATTTATTGTTATTGAAGACATGTTTCAGAGTGTGTCATCGCGTAATTCAGTTGATTTCACCTTATTTTGTGTCAACATAGCGTATACACAAATACACAACTTATTTTGTGTATTTTGTGTCAACATACAATAGCGTAATGCTCACCTATTTGAATAATCATTCAGTTATTTTGTTATCAACAATGTTTAATCGTTTATAGAAAATATTTGTTTGTAATGTATGTTGAAGGAAATATATATCAGGTCTGATCGGCATATTTACAATTGTTATACAGAGCGCACGGCAGTGCAGCGGCAGCTCCGCTCCTTTTAACCTCTTAACTGTCACCGTCCCACAGGTGGGACGCCTGGTGCTCTTTTTTTTAATCGCCTTTTTTCGTATCATATATTTAAGTAATTATCATAAATTAGGTATCATTTGAAAGCTTAAACTCAAAATTCATCCGGTTAAAACCGTTTTGAAATCGGACATTGTGTTACCATGGAAACGTTACTCTAAATTCTTCTAGCGGGCTCCTCCCCTAGTGGGCGGTGTCATGTTTCATATTACAACAATTATTTTAACTACTTTATATTCAAAATCTTTTCCAATCTTGACAAAACACATATTGTCGGAAAGGTCTGAGTCTCAAGGGTCCATATTTGGGGACTGTTTTGTGATGGAAGTGATATTTGGATATAAATTTACAGGAAAATGCATCAAAAAAACAATAAATGGAATTTGAATGACACCCGGTGGCTATTTTTGGTACAGCGCCTAAACAACATCTCATGGGGACTTCAATTTTTGTGATATCAACTTCAAATTTGGAACACAAATTGGTTAGACATATGGGAGTAAATTATTTTTTGTAAAATATATATTTTATATGAAATAAAAAATATTTTGTACAGTATTTTTCATTTACAGTAAATTTAAACTTCCATAACTTTCATATTTTGAATTATTTTCACTTCAGCAATAATCTGCAGAGTGTCGTCTTTAAAACGAGACCAAACTTGAGTCTATATTCCAAAGCTTTCTTGAATTACAGCCCTTTAAGTTTGGATAGTGCATTTTCATGTGTATTCTCAAAAAGGGGGGAGACAGTTAAAGGGTTAATGCAGCTGCATTTAGCGCCTAATATATGATACAATAAGCTCTTGTTTACGGTTACATTATACAAATGTAACTTATTAGTATAGTTATACAGTTCTTAACTGTGTATCTTCTGTCATGTCATTCTCATGTATATTTACCATCGTTATTTGTTCTCTCACAGAAACCACACTTATGTACATATCCACGCAAACCTGTTTATGCCTTGAAATTGGATGACTGAATAAACACTACTTATCATCAAAATTGACACTGGATTAGCTGCAATTCTTTGTTGCTGAAGAATTAGGCCAGTTGAGTTCCAACCATCCCACTGCACACAGAATATCCCACAGTAAACATGGTAAATATGACTGCTTAAAGAAATCAGACTAATCATATAGGCTATCACAATCATGTATTTATTTTATGTAGCGACTCGGCCACATTAAATTCAATTAGCTCAATGTGGAATTATGGGTATTAATATTTAGTTATTTATGGTTAATCTGAAACGGGTTCTGATCAAATCAGAAATCTCCAAAATCACCCACAAGGGTAATACCTAAACATAGCTTTTAGAGAATGAATTAAAATACAACTGATCTGTTCGTTTCCGAACTGACAGTGCAATCTCCTTATCAATTCTCACAAAGTTTTATTCTTTCTACCAAATCTTCGGGAAAGTTATTCCTCTGGCCACAAAGAATAAACTTTGCAAACTATTGGGATATTAGTTAAAGTATTCAAAGATACTTATAAGAGCTCGTAGCTAGATCTGAACATTAAAGTGACTCGGTCTTGTGAGTGGCAACAATGACAATCAAACAAGGATACCATGGTTTTAATGATTGATTCTCAAATACATATGACTAACACATGTATGGATAACGAAAAAATAACGAAAAAGAATGAGAAGAAGGGACAGGAAGAATGGCAATTTTGCAAACATAACCACAGAGAGCCAGCAAGCATAATCACCTTAAACAGGGCTACAAATCTTAAAACGCATCTAAATTTCGATGGAATTGATATGTGCATGGTTTCTTGTGCGGAGTATAAAAGAATGTGTGCAAGTCCTCTCATGGTGCGTTCACACCGGACGCGATTCGCACGAATAATTTGCGCTTATCGCGCGAAGGTGGACGCTTGAACATTTTGAGTTTACTCGCTTCATTCGCGCGTGAAATTCGCGTGTGACAACTACACAACAGACGTCACACATAACACACACAACACATTCACGTCATGGGAGGAGCTTCTATATGAGCCTATATGAGCCAGCTCGTCTTTTTTGTAAAAAATACTACTATTAATGTGTGACAAAACGTAGTTTAAAGACTTTTTCAGGCGATAATATAGTTGTTTAAAGCTCAAATCTGTGGTTAATTTATAAAAAGAGCCTATTTGAGCATTTTATCTGGCGTTTTCGGAGTTGTGAGATCCAGGGGATCAGCGGCGCTCAGCGCTCGTTTACCCGGCGAGACCCGCCTTTCCTCGGCTAGTCCTTCTCACATTTGCCGCTGACTCTGGCTCTTTTTTTTCTGCTCCAGTCTCGTTGTGAAATGGCTCACAATAACTCACTTTCTTCCAAGCAAGATCCTTTTTATTCCTTTATTCCTTTTATTCCTGTTCCTGTAGTGATAGGATGATGTATCACAGCTCCGGGTCTCCACATACGGCCACGATTATCTTGTCCTCCATTGTTGTTGGGATTTCTGCCTCCGCTTGTAAATGCGTCACTACTAGAGCAAGCTCGTGATTGGTTAACGTGGCGCGAAATATCTGCCAAAGTTCAGATTTTTCAACTTGAGCGATTTGCGCGTTCAAAACGCTCAATTCGCGTCATTCGCGCCGCTTCAATCGCGCGAATCGCGCCGCAGAATGCCATTTCGTGTCTCTGCATTGACTTAACATGTAAATCACTCGCGCGAATCGCGCCCGGTGTGAACGCACCATCAGAGCGTTCTTTGAGCTGGAGCGTTCTGTCTCTGTTCTCCAGGTGACCATGTCTCTGATCCTTGGGAAGTTCGAAAGTGGTTAGTCTGAGCGTGAATTTTGCCGAAAGGGAGGAAGGGAAGGTGGTCTCCGTCCAAGCTGAGAAAGTTCGTTGAGCGCTGAGATGGAGTGTGCTGCCTGTCTGCCGGGCCGCCCATGGCCAGGAATGAGTCACAGAGCGCACCGAACTTCACAGAAACCAACTGGACTGATACATCTTGAAGCTAGTGCTAGTGCCAGTTCGTAGTTGGTTCGACTGACGAGCCTTTTTAAGAACCGGTTTGCCTTTCCACATGCTAGAGAGCCACCACAGAGCCAGGTCTTACGTCACTGTTAGGGATGGGCGGATCGATCCTAGAGTATCGATACTTCCGATACTGGCATTGTATCGAAAGTATCGATTCTCACATTGAAATATCGATTCTACCTGGGATTTCTTTCAAACAAGTGATTTTAGAATTTGTTTATAATAGTAGTAGGCCGTATAGTAAATACATTTACTTAAAAATGAATGTCAATGGGAACTATTTCTTCTTCCGCTGTGTCTGTGCTTATCATGTATTCATGTCAGTGGCACAGCAGTAAGCGCACTCAGCGCAGAATCATTTTTTTTCATTAGCCTATTTCTTTTTATATTAGGATACTTGGTATCTTATGGTGGATATTCATAATTTTTGTTTATTTACTTTTAAAATTTGTTTATTAAATAAATTATAGTTTAACCTGGAAAAGATTTACTAAAATAAATTCTTTATGCCTGTAACACAACCTTATGTATTATATTTTAGATGATTTCAGTGCAAATCACAGGCATTCTTTTTCTTTTTTCAAAAGCAAGAGAGTTGATCAGAAACCGGTTCAAGAGGAACATTTTCAGAACATTTAAAACAAATGTAGAAAAATGATTTTACAATCATTGAAACTGGTTTGTGTGATGTTATATTTTTGTTATATAAATTGTTAAATGTTTATTTGATTAATAATGTTCAATCCTTTTAAATAAATGTAACAAAAAAGGAGTAATGGCTATTGCTGTTTATTTAATATTAATAACGATGGCTTTCAAAATGCATTATAAAAGCATTCAAATTAAAATATTTAAAGTATCGGTATCAGTATCGGCGATACTGGTCTTGAAAGTACTTGGTATCGGATCGAAAAGAAAATGATTGGTATCGTCCATCCCTAGTCACTGTATACGTCTCATCTTTCTCAGCAACAGTAGTGAGGCAGCGGGAAACACACACACACTCAGGCTTGTGCATCGATGCATCGAAACGCATATGTCACTTTGTTAAAAACACACTACACGCCTATACACTGAACATGTAATCCGTATGCGCGTGACATCTCCGTTTTCACAAATGCATGTTTTTGTAGTTTACTTGGAGATGATAACTCCATCCATCCATCCATCTTCTTCCGCTTATCCGGGGCCGGGTCGCGGGGGCAGCAGTCTAAGCAGAGATGCCCAGACTTCCCTCTCCCTAGACACTTCCTCTAGCTCTTCCGGGGGGACACCGAGGCGTTCCAAGGCCAGCCGGGAGACATAGTCCCTCCAGCGTGACCTTGGTCTTCCCCGGGGCCTCCTCCCGGTTGGACATGCCCGAAACACCTTCCCGGGAAGGCGTTCAGGAGGCATCCGGAACAGATGCCCGAGCCACCTCAGCTGTCCCCTCTCGATGTGGAGGAGCAGCGGCTCTACTCCGAGTTCCTCCCGAGTGACTGAGCTTCTCACCCTATCTCTAAGGGAGCGCCCAGCCACCCTGCGGAGAAAGCTCATTTCGGCCGCCTGTATCCGGGATCTTGTCCTTTCGGTCATGACCCAAAGCTCATGACCATAGGTGAGAGTAGGAACGTAGATTGACCGGTAAATCGAGAGCTTCGCCTTACGGCTTAGCTCTTTCTTCACCACGACAGACCGGTACATCGACCGCATTACTGCAGAAGCTGCACCGATCCGTCTGTCAATCTCCCGTTCCATCCTCCCCTCACTCGTGAACAAGACCCCTAGATACTTGAACTCCTCCACTTGAGGCAGGAACTCTCCACCAACCTGAAGTGGGCAAGCCAGATGATAACTCCATTGTCTTCAAAAACTTTAGGGCACCCAAAATGTCTTGTCGTGTAAATGATTGACCAAATTATTATTATTTTTTTTTTAAAGGTGTGTCAATCTGACCTAATCAGCCACAACGAGCGAAAGAAAGAAGAAACATCATCTACATTTGTCACCGTGAATAAAGTTCATCTTCAAGACCAGCAGTTTCAACTGAGAGATTCAGATCAACTCAAAAGATGGACAACATCTTAAAGTTGTATTATTGTATATAATTTTGGTTCATTATATCAATTATATCATTATGCTTTAGTATGAATACATTTTTTTATGTTCAGTTTTCGTATAATGTATATTCATCACTTATAGTTTATTTATACTTTTATGAAGGAAAGTGGGTTTATTTATTTCAACTTGTTCATTTTTGTAAACAAGTTATTATTTCACTTGTAGTGTACAGTATTTAGTAAACACAGATGTAAGATATACTGTTATGTAAGTTTGCAACTGGCCTTCTTCACTTTTATTCTCTTAAGATGCTTTGTTATCCTGTCAATAAAGAGATAAATTAATCAAAATTAACTTTACTGTTTTATCATTCTTTTTATAAGTATTGACCCATTTTATTTTCTGCTGATCAAGAATAAATCATTTCATAATTACATCTAAGCCATGAAATGTTATTGTATTTGGATCTTTCCATCCCTGCTGAAAAATCCATCTTAAACCAGCCTAAGGTGGTCAGGCTGGTTTTGGCTGGTCTCCCAGCCTGGTCATAGCTGGTTTATCAGACTGGTTTTAGAGGGGTTTTTTTTTATTTTTTTTTTTTTTATTTTTTAGTTTGTCTTAGCTGGTGAGGCTGGTCTTAGCTGGATATTGTTGGTCTTAGCGGGTAATTGCTGGTTTTAGCTGGTCAGGCTGGTCTTAGCTGGTAATTGTTGGTCTTTGATGGTTTTAGCTGGTCTTCGCTGATTTTAGCTGGTCAGGCTGGTCTTAGTTGGTCAGGCTGGCTGACTGTCCCTATTTTTTCTGCCACTGGGTGTTTAGACAAATAATGTATATCTGTATATGGACCATGTAATCTGATTAATTTGTAATTAGGTAAAATGTTCATCAGCTAAATTAGGCTGGAAGACCAGCTTGACCAGCTAAGTCAGGCTGGGAGACCATCTAAAACCAGCTTGACCAGCTACGTCAGGCTGGGAGACCATCTAAAACCAGCTTGACCAGCTACGTCAGGCTGGGAGACCATCTAAAACCAGCTTGACCAGCTACGTCAGGCTGGGAGACCATCTAAAACCAGCTTGACCAGCTAAGTCAGGCTGGGAGACCATCTAAAACCAGCTTGACCAGCTAAGTCAGGCTGGGAGACCATCTAAAACCAGCTTGACCAGCTACGTCAGGCTGGGAGACCATCTAAAACCATCTTGACCAGCTAAGTCAGGCTGGGAGACCATCTAAAACCAGCTTGACCAGCTAAGTCAGGCTGGGAGACCATCTAAAACCAGCTTGACCAGCTACGTCAGGCTGGGAGACCATCTAAAACCAGCTTGACCAGCTAAGTCAGGCTGGGAGACCATCTAAAACCAGCTTGACCAGCTACGTCAGGCTGGGAGACCATCTAAAACCAGCTTGACCAGCTAAGTCAGGCTGGGAGACCATCTAAAACCAGCTTGACCAGCTACGTCAGGCTGGGAGACCATCTAAAACCAGCTTGACCAGCTAAGTCAGACTGGGAGACCATCTAAAACCAGCTTGACCAGCTACGTCAGGCTGGGAGACCATCTAAAACCAGCTTGACCAGCTAAGTCAGGCTGGGAGACCATCTAAAACCAGCTTGACCAGCTACGTCAGGCTGGGAGACCATCTAAAACCAGCTTGACCAGCTAAGTCAGGCTACTAAAACCAGCTACTTCCATCTTAAACCAGCTAAAACCAGCCAACCAGTTTAGGCTGGTTTTAGCTGGATTTTTCAGAAGGGATGGTTTAAATTTCTTGATCCCTTATGAAAATAAACCATGGTTTACTACAGATAAAACCAAAAAAACATGGTTATTGTAGTAAAACCATGGTAACCACAAATTAACCATGGTTTTGCTTCTCTAACCACAGTGTAACCATGGTATTTGTGGTAAAACTGTAGTTATATAAATGGTATTCAATTAGCCAAAAAACCATTACTACATTTTTACATGGTTCATTTTCGTAAGGGATAAATGCCTAAAATATTTCACCCTACACACGACAGAGGGAATGAGGCTGGTATATGTTTTAATAAGCAACTGTTGTACTCTTATGTTTTGTTTTATATGTTGTTTTTATAGATTTTTTTGCCGTTTTAAACAATATCTGGCGCGTTATCTGCGATAATCTACCGGTTTGTCGCGTCGATGACGTCATCACTCGCGGTCCGTCAGTCAGCCTCGAGTCTCCTGAGGTAAACAGTTCACGCTAATTTGTGGTAAATTAGTTTGTTTAAGCGAAATTTACGGGATTTCTGAAAGGTTTTCATCGGGTTCTGCGCTTTGTCTGCTAACTAAACGATTATTTTAAAGACGAATATTGTATAAATTGCCTGTTTCTCTTCACAATCAAAACGGTAAGATGTTAGAAGTAATAGTAATATTACAGCACTTTCGTCATATATTCAGACTCCAACAATCTGTGTCTATCAGCAAATAGTGTGAATAAAGTGCTGCTGCTGATCCTGAATGTCTTGTTTAATGAGTGTTGATAGTCTATGGCTCATCTCTATTATCAGAGCAGCTGAAAAGCCTCTTTATTTCATGTCAATAGATCCTGTTTTCCCCTCATTCATTATGCTGATGTCTTCACATCCGTACATTCACACATTAAGCTCATTTTATTGCTGTCAACAGACTTAAGAACACGACAAGATCAGCTATTGAGACATCTACAAGATATAGGTGAGTTTCATAATAGTATTTCATAAATCTGCAATAAACTTTCATATAAACATACTAAGACAATAATCAAAAACAAGTTGAGTTAAACTCTATGGGTGCTTTATTTATTCATCATATCTTACATCTGTTAATTGCTGTACTCCTTAATTGTTTCTGTAATCTATAATTGCCTATATGTTAATGAGAAGTAAGATAAAATAAATAAAAAGAGAATTTGTGAATAAGTTTAAAACCCTTTGCCATTGAATTACTTAAGTTACTTTATTAGATAGATATGTGAATGTAAATTATTCAAATGTGTGAGTTAGTATAAAAACTCAATAAGTGATTTGATCTTGAATTTGTCAGATCTGCTCCTCCTCCTTCAGTGAAGCTCCTCCCACTGCAATTCACCAATAAATGCTGGAATATTCCCATCAGCCTACAAGTGAAGACGAGCATCAGAGCATCAGGAAGAGCTGAAATCTGCAAAGACAGAGTTTATTGAAGGACAGTGAGAACATGAGAGATCCAGAACACACTGAAGAACAAAGAGGTTGGTGTTTATTCCTGATCCTTCATTCATGAGCCTGAAGGACAATAAAACATGGTTTAACCTCTTAACATGCTCCCCTATTTTTGAGAATTTTCTGAAAACGACATACCCAAATAAAAATGTCAGCAGCTCTTAAACCCTATATTCATAAATCTGGTCTTATTTTAAACTAGACACTTGAAATTGTGTTTCCCAAGAGTCATAATTACTCAGGAACAGAGTAAAACCAGGTAAAATATATATGTAAGTTACTTTTTTTGTTGTTGTTCAAATTCACTTAGGGAAAAATTGATGATTGAGGCCTGAAAATAACCTAAATAAAAAACTGATTGTCTGATCATGTTTTGATTAAAATTTGAGGATGATACTCTCAGTAATGTAGCTTCTGTAAGCTTTTATGTCAAGGAAAGTCTAGGCGTCCTTTAAAATAAAGCCATTTATTTCAGCACATTTGTAATTGTAAAGAGTAGTTTTTCATTCAAATAAATCTGCAATAAACTACAATAAATATCTACTAAAAATATCTATTTGACAGAATATGCAGCGTTTTTCCCCGTGGTATTGAATAAATGGCCGTTTAAATGGACATGAATCTTAAGTGTTTTAGCTTTCAAATAATGCATAGTTTGTGATAGTTTATTGAATATTTAGTTTTAAATAAAAGTACAGACACGCCCACTTCCGTCAACCCCCCTGCCCGCACACCGCTGCAGTGGTGTCATATGATGCTGTTTTCAAAGATCATTATTTTGTGTATTGGGTGTAATAGAATATGTTAACATGCTTTAATGTTAACATATCACATAATCAAATAATATTGTATCGTGGTTCCTATCGGGCGATTCCCACCCGTAGTATTTGCCATACACAAGCCGTAGTTCAGCTGCATGTGACTAAACGCTGCCAGTTTGAAAGCACAATGGGTGCTTGAGCGGCCAGTGTGAAACAGACACAGTGCATATGTTTGTCATCTTTTCACCACAAGTTATAAGCGGAGAACAGAGGATACTATGTTTATCTCTGTTACAAACTCTGCACAGTCAATAGCAAATACTTTAACAAATAATAAAACATACTTACGAAGTTGGAATTACCCCACTTTTTAGAAATGGCCATAGAGCACTGCCGACCTTGTACTCTCCCAGGTTCAGGAAACTGTCCTCTGTAAAATGCACTGCACACACACACAAACATTTGGGTTGCAGTGTTCTGACAACAGTGTCAATAAATCCTAACCATTGATTCCTAATTCAGTCCACTTTCAGAAGGCCAAATAAAGTGCTGCTTTTGCTTTCGCATAGAAACACACAGCATCTCCAAAACATGGCTGTGACAACACTACTACGATAACTGAAGCATCTAATTTTTTTGCACGTGCATTTGGGCGGCATTATGCAAATTTTCCATCTATGTCGGTGAGGGAGAATTGAATTATGACGTTTTAGCTTCGGTCTGTATCTGCATGCTACATAACACACTAAGAAGAAGGAAAACATGAATATGCATCATATGACCTTCAGCCCTGAGAAGAAGAATGTGTTTAAACTGTGTCATATATGTAGTAGAAATGTGAAATTATTTTTGAATTTGGTGCCTTCTAAACTGAGAAAAGACAGAAAATGTATTTTTGTCTCGTGGATGAAAGACAACAACTCCCAGAATGCACTTGCTTCGCTGCACGAGGCCACTCCCAAAGCCACGGCTACTGGTTAGCAGTAGCACTTGCCCACCATAACACCGCCCCTGCGGTCGTTTTGATTTTCATAGTAATACAATAATTTCGTTCAGTTAGATAATAAACACTACAATTAAAACCTGGACGTGTCTTTTCAATAACGTGTGGGTGCGCCGAACGAAAGGCACAGAACAAACGCAGCAGGAGTCAGATTTCATTCATCACGAGAGCGAATAGCTGAGGTCAGCGTGGCAATCATTCGAGCCGCGTGTCCAGTCTGGCGCATTCTCAGATCATGCCTATGAAAGCTTAACTTTCAGAGGAATTCATTGAAAAGTTTACATTTATTTATTTAGCAGACGCTTTTATCCAAATGTGACTTACAACTGGGGAGTACAGGAAGCGATCCGTCATGAAGAGTCGAGTAAATGCAAAAAGTGCCTGAAATACTAAGTCTGTGTACATTGCTCAGTGTAGAACAGGCTAGAGTAGGGAGGGAAAAGGGGAAGAAAGATAATTCTTTCTTTTCTTTTTTTCTTTCTTATGAGGTTAAGTGCTCACGGAAAAGATGAGTTTTTAGTTTTAGTCTTTTGAATGATGTCAATGATTCTGCGTTTCAGATGGTGTTGGGAAGATCGTTCCACCAGCTGGGAACGTTGAATGAAAATGTTCTGGAAAGGGATTTCATGCCTCTCTGTGATGGTACCACAAGCCGTCGCACCTTAGCTGAGCGAAGGCTTCTGGTGGGGGTGTGGATTTGTAGAATGGAGTCAAAGTATGCAGGAGCTGAGCGCGTGGTGGCTCTGTATGCAAGCGTCAGCGCCTTAAACTTGATGCGAGCAGCGAGTGGTAGCCAGTGCAGGGAGATGAAGAGAGGTGTGACGTGGGTCCTTTTGGGCTCGTTGAAGACAAGACGTGCTGCTGCATTCTGGATCATTCGAAGTGATTGGATCGCACAAGAGGGGAGTCCAACCAGAAGCGCATTGCAGTAGTCGAGTCTAGAAATAACCAGGGCCTGGACAAGAAGCTGTGTTGCGTGCTCTGTTAGGAACGGTCTAATCTTCCTGATGTTGTGGAGCGCAAACCGGCATGAGCGAGCTGTCTTAGAAATGTGTTCTCTGAAGGACAGCTGGTCATCAAATGTAACTCCAAGATTTCTGACTGACTTTGATGGGGAAATCAAGGATGTGCCTAACTGGATGGTGAAGTCATGTTGTATAGTGGGACTGGCGGGGAAGATGAGAAACTCAGTCTTTGCCAGGTTGAGCTGCAGGTGATGTTTTCTCATCCATGCAGAGATGTCAGCCAGACAGCTGGAGATTCGTGCAGCTACTGTGGGGTCGTCTGGGTGAAATGAAAGGTAGAGCTGAGTGTCATCAGCATAGCAGTGGTATGAGAAGCCATGTGCCTGAATGATGGGTCCCAATGAAGTAGTGTAGATGGAGAAGAGGAGAGGACCAAGCACTGAGCCCTGGGGAACCCCAGTGGACAGTGGATGTGCTTGGGATTCCTCTCCTCTCCAGGCAACCTTGAAAGACCTACCTGTGAGATAGGACTCAAACCAAAGGAGTGGAGACCCTGTGATGCCCAGTGATGAGAGGGTGGACAGAAGAATCTGATCTGATCTGAATCTGATTTAGAGGACAGGACTTCTGCCTCAGTGAATGTAGAAAATGAGGAGAGAGGATGATTGGTTGTGGATGTGGCTCATCTAAAAGCCTCAGTGTCTGGGGGTGAGAACTGATTGCTAATAGTTGCTGTTTGATTTGTGAAGAATTGAGCAAAATCGTCTGCAGATAGGGAGTTGGTGGAGGACAGAAGAGAGAGTTGAATGTTCTGAAGAGTGTGCGTGTGTTTGAGCAGCTGCTGATCTTGTTTCAGAAATGGGGAGAGGAATTAATGACAGAATCTTAATTTTTGTGTCAAGTAAAAATGCATATTTATAATATTTAAATACTGGAGGATAACAAACAAGTAGCCCACAAGGTTCGCGACCCCTTATAATGTAACTTTTTTTTTTTTTTTTTTTTTTGAATATTTTTTCTTTGTTTTGGTTTCTTTTAACACACAACATTCAGCTATTACAACAGTAAGTAAAGATCAAAGTGTAACTTCTTTACTTCAATTTCAGACGTGATGCTGAAGAATGAGGAGAGTGAAGAGGAGAAACATCATCATATCAAAACTGAAGAAGAAACTCGCTCACAGACTGAAAGTATTTCTTTACTGAAAAGAAGAGACAAGACATTTTTCAACTGCCGTCAGTGTGGGAAGAGTTTCACATACAAAAAGAGCCTCAAGATTCACATGAACATCCACACTGGAGAAAAACCGTTTACATGTGATCAGTGTGGGAAGAGTTTTACATACAAAAAGTGCCTCAAGATTCACATGAACATCCACACTGGAGAAAAACCGTTTACATGTGATCAGTGTGGGAAGAGTTTTACATACAAACAGAATCTCAAGTATCACATGAGGATCCACACTGGAGAGAAACCGTTCACATGTGATCAGTGTGGGAAGAGTTTCACACAACAAGGAACCCATGAGAGACACATGAGAATACACACTGGAAGGAAACCGTTCACATGTGATCAGTGTGGAAACAGTTTTGCACATCAAGGAAACTTTAAGAGACACATGATGATCCACACTGGAGAGAAACTGCATGAATGTGATCAATGTGGTAAAACATTTTTGACGGCTTCATACCTGAAGAGCCACCTGAGAGTTCATTCACAGGAGAAACTACATTCTTGTTCTCTGTGTGGAAAGAGTTTTTCACATCTACAACGTTTAAAATATCATCAGAAAATTCATACTGGTGAAAGAAATCATGTGTGCTTTGAGTGTGGAAAGAGTTTTATTACAATTAGAGAATTGAAAGTGCACCAGAAGATCCACACTGGAGAGAAACCTTACATGTGTTCACACTGCGACCAGACATTCAGTGAGTCAAGAGCCCTAAAAATACATGAGAGGATCCATACTGGAGAGAAACCATACAAGTGTTCACACTGCGACAAGAGATTCAGTCATTCGGGTGGCCTGAAAACACATGAAAGGATCCACACTGGAGAGAAACCATACAAGTGTTCACACTGCGACAAGAGATTCAGTCAGTCAGGAACCCTGAAAAAACACGAGAGGATCCACACTGGAGAGAAACCATACAAGTGCTCACACTGTGACCAAAGATTCGGTGGTTCAGGACCCCTGAAAAAACACGAGAGGATCCACACTGGAGAGAAACCTTACAAGTGTTCACACTGCGACAAGAGATTCAGTGATTCGGGAACCCTGAAAACACACAAGAGGATTCACACTGGAGAGAAACCGTATCACTGCACTGCATGTGGGAAGAGTTTCCGTCAATCATCTGCTCTAAACGCTCATACAAAACATAATCACAATATGTAATTCATCTTCAAGACCAGCAGTTTCAAATGAGATTCAGATCAACTCAAAGATGGACAAACATCTAAATGTTTTATTCTTGTATCATTTTGCTTCATGATATTATATCATTAGCTTTATTATGAGTTAAATTTTGTGTTCATTCTTATACTGCGTATGTATCAACCATAGACTGTAAAAAAATATGGACGTAGTGTCCGTGACGTCACCCGTAGGTTTCTGAAGAGCGTTTCTGAAGCCTAGTGTAGGCCGTTGCCATCTTGGGAGCGCGTCACTTCCGGGAAACAGAAAATGGGCAAAGAGGCGGGACGTGGGCAGGACGCGGGTGGAGCCGAATAAAGCACAAACACAGCAGAGATGCCAAGTTTAATGGCTGGAATTTTTTTTTTTTTAACAGTCGATGAAATTAGCTGAGGTAACGTGACGGCTAACAGAGATCAGACGGCTAATCATTAATAATGACAGCAGCGGGAATCCACCTGTCACTCAAAGTGACCACGCCCTTAATTATGCAGAACTTTAAAGGGTTAGTTCACCCAAAAATGAAAATTCTGTCAGTAATTACTCACCCTCATGTTGTTCCAACCATGTAAGACCTTCGTTCATCTTCGGAACATAATTTAGTATATTTTTGATGAAATCTGAGAGCTGTCTCACTCCTCCATAGGCTTTCAGAGGGAATGAAACTTGATGGCCCAGAATAGTAAGTAAAAACGTCATTTAAGGAGTCCAAATGACTACAGTGGCTCTGTATTAAGTCTATCATTCGACGAAAATACTTTTTGAGCGGAAAAACAACAAAAATAACGACTTTATCCCACAATTTTTGTTCAATTTGAGCCTCTGACGAGAGTTCGCGGGAGTGCCACGACGCATGCGCGAGAACTGAGATTACGGCGTTCTTCTTCTACTACTACTTGTTACTGGCTGCTCACTCTTTCGGAGTAGTACCGCCATCTACTGTACGAGATGATGTCTCGACATTGCCGGCAGCGCAACAAGGTCTGTTTACAAGCAGAAGAAGACGCGCGCTGTATGCAAGCTATTGAATTCGACACTGATTGTGATTTAGGTCTCGATTTAGATTTTTACAATGGTTAAAAATTGTGCATTTCCTGGATGTAAGAATCGTGAGAAAAAGAAAAGAAAACGTAAGAGTGCCTTACCAATTCTGCAAAATGAACGGCTTACCTTACACACTTTCCCAATAAATGATCGTGAACGAATGAAGCTATGGCTGCTGGCAGTGCAGCGGGATGTTAATTTACCGCTTAAAGTCGTTAAGAACATGAGGTTGTGCAGCAGTGAACATTTTTCAACAGACGACTTCAAACCAGTTCAACAAAACACAAGACGATTACTGAAATCAACAGCTGTGCCCAACTTGTTTCTACACAACAAGGTAATAAGTGGAAACGGCATGTAGTGGTTGTTAAAGTAACGATACATGATTTTAATTATTTGATTTTATTTGCATGTGGCTAATTATATATATATATATATATATTGCATACAGCGCGCGTCTTCTTCTGCTTGTAAACAGACCTTGTTGCCCTTCCGGCAAAGTCGAGACATCATCTCGTACAGTAGATGGCGGTACTACTCCGAAAGAGTGAGCAGCCAGTAACAAGTAGTAGTAGAAGAAGAACGCCGTAATCTCAGTTCTCGCGCATGCGTCGTGGCACTCCCGCGAACTCTCTCAGAGGCTCAAATTGAACAACAATAATAGTGTGATAAAGTCGTTATTTTTGTTGTTTTTCCGCTCAAAAAGTATTTTCGTCGCATGATAGACTTAATACAGAGCCACTGTAGTCATTTGGACTCCTTAAATGACGTTTTTACTTACTATTCTGGGCCATCAAGCTTCATTCCCTCTGAAAGCCTATGGAGGAGTGAGACCGCTCTCAGATTTCATCAAAAATATACTAAATTATGTTCCGAAGATGAACGAAGGTCTTACATGGTTGGAACAACATGAGGGTGAGTAATTACTGACAGAATTTTCATTTTTGGGTGAACTAACCCTTTAAGGCTCAATATAATGTAAACGAATGAGTTATAAAAAAATTCACCCCCCTCACAGTTGTCATGAAGGGCAAAATGAGCCGTATAGACCAAAACCACAATTTGTACCAGGCTGTAAACATGTTATATTCTGCTCTAAAGTTGGCCATTTTAACATGGGGCTCAATGAGATTCTGCTCCCTTCTGGATCCTGTCCCTAGCGGCCAGTCGGTGAATTGCAGTTTGAGGCACTTCCGTATTGGCTTCAAGAGAAACTGCGGGAGGTTGCCGCTTGGTATCAACACTTGATACAATGAAAAAAGTAGGTTTCATTATGTTTACCCGGTTCATTGTTTTTAAAACAACTAGTTATTCCACTTGTTGTGTATTTAGAAAACACAGATGTAAAATACCGGCCTTTTTCACTTCCATTCTCTTGAGATGATTTGTTGTATTGTTAGTCAATAAATACAAAAAATGTCTAATTTGTTTTCCTTTTGACTTTATTTGCTTCAAGTATTAATCATTTTATTAAAAACATTTACGGTCTATTTTTATAGTTTGCTATTTTTTCTTCTTGCATTATAATTTTAGTTGCATCTAAAAGCGAAACGTTATCATTGTGGGATTTTTCCCTGTTTTAATTCTCGCTAAATGCCTTATGCCCGTCTGTCTACAACAGTAGCTGTTTTACCCGTATATTTGTTTGATGTGTTGTTCGGTGTTTGCCGTTTTAAGCAGCCTATCTGGTTCTGGCGTGTTTTCCATAATCTACCGATCATCTCGTGTCGCGGCTAGGGATGGGCATATCGATATGATATATCGATACTGATGCGAGCATCTTACCGAATACTAGTTGTGTAGCATTGGACTATTTTCCTGCTCATCTGAACCATGATCTGAACCAGTCAATCACAGAGAGCGTTCGCTCGCGGCTTACACTGTATTCAAACAGAGCTGCCTTTCCCAAAACTATCATACGAAACCATTGATGCTTTTGGGAAAGCAGCCCAGAACAATACTCATCAGAAGACAAAAAACATATGTTTGAGTTATTTCACAATAAACGAATAGAAATGGTAGCCTAACGTTACATAGTGCAATTACACTCTTTAAATTTAATGTTAAAAGTTGATATTGATCATGTTCTATTCTGTAACTAATGTTAATATAAATCATGTCAGAATAAAAAGGTTGCATTTTATGGGTGCAATGTCCTGTCACTGGCAGTGTTTTATATCTCCACCATGGTGAAAATGAACCATGGTGGATTTTTTACTACAGTGACCACAGTTCAACTAGTATTTGTAAATTTCCATGGTTACCACTAGAAGTAAACATATTTTAACCACGTGTAATCAAAAATATAATCAAATAAATTGCAATTAAGGCATATTAAATGTTAAAATACCTTTCAAATATAATTTTAAGTTGGTATCTTTACCCATTTTACTCTGTCATTTTAATAATTTAATAAATGTAATAGGGTAATTCCACGCAAAAATGTCACATCCATAACGCCAACTAAATACCATGGCATTGTGTTGGTGTTATGGATGTGACAGTTTTCCGCGGAATTGCCCATTAATGAAAAAGTTCAGTTTAGAAGTATCGTATCGATATCGATGATACTGGCCTTGAAAGTATCTGTATCGTATCGAAAACAAAACTGTACTATGAATGAGAAGAGGAAAAAAACAAAACAAAAAAAAACATGCACACTGACACAGAAACTAGGAGAGGTGTGGTATTTGTTAGGTAATGTCTTTTTATTGTTTCTATTGTCATTTTGTCATTGTTATTGTTATTATTATTGTTACTACGGTAATTATTTTTTACATCACTGTCGCCGTCCTCACAAAGTGTTATCATCGCCATCTTTAGCATTGCTATTGTTTTTTATTGTTTGAGTCAAGAGGCACACACGACACCATCCACATCAATGGAATGGCTGTTGAGCGTGTCTCCAGTTTCAAGTTCCTGGGGATCCACATCTCGGCGGACATGTCGTGGACGACCAACACCTCCAGCCTGGTCAAGAAGGCTCACCAGCGCCTCTTCTTCCTGAGGACACTGAGGAAGAATCAGCTCTCCTCGGCTATCCTGGTGAACTTCTACCGCTGCGCAATAGAAAGCATCCTGACCAACTGTGTGGCAGTATGGTATGGGAGCTGCTCTGTTGCGGAGCGCAAGGCACTGCAGCGGGTGGTGAAAACTGCCCAGCGCATCACAGGGACTCCACTGCCTGCCATCGAGCACATCCAGAGGAAACGCTGTCTGCATCGAGCTCGCAGCATCCTCAAGGACTCCTCTCACCCAACCCACAGACTGTTTTCTCTCCTGCCCTCCGGCAGGCGTTTCAGGATCCTCCGGACCAGGACCAGCAGACTAAAGAACAGTTTTTTCCCCAGAGCTGTCTCTTTACTGAACTCAAACCCCCGTTGATCCACTTCCCTCATAAACTGCTAACTCTCCTTTAGGGCTGCAACGACGCGTCGACATCGTCGATGACGTCGACTACGAAAATACGTCGACGTGCGTGAAATGCGTCGACGCGTCGGCGGCACATTATTTACGTTCTAGAATGGAACAGAAGATCTAGAATAATGGCAGCTTCTGCTCCCGGGCAGTGTTGGGCACGTTACTTTAAAAAAGTAATTAGTTATAGTTACTAGTTACTTCTTACAAATAGTAACTGAGTTAGTAACTGAGTTACATCATTATAAAAGTAACTAATTACCAGGGAAAGTAATTACTGCGTTACTTTTTTTTTGTAAAAAGTTCAAATATGTCAAATAACTTGGATGCCCCCAATTTAAATATGTTAAATGAATTAATTAGACACTAAACATTGTACATTAATGTACACTATTGTAATGTTGCTGTGGGACAATGTGAGAGACACCTATCAAATTCAATATATTGTAAATATTATCAGTAGACCAACTATAGTGTAAATATTATCAGTACTTCACTACTCCTCTGGTAGTGGAGCTCACGTTATCGCCTGGGTTTTTAGCCGCTCATGTTGTGGCTGTGATGATGTGAGGCTTCTTTAGATTAGAATTACTTGCCACAGACGTGGAGAGACTCTCTTCCTGGGCATAAGTTGCACGTCACATAAACATTCTTACCTTTCACCTCAACGAGGGAAGAGTAGCGCTTATACTTCCAGTTTGCGAAAGCTACCTTTGAAGTCATTGGACTTGCCATCGCTGACTGTGCATATGCGTGTGCGACTGTGCGTCATAGGTGTGTGTGTGTGTGTGTGTGTGTGTGTGTGTGTGTGTGTGTGTGTGTGTGTGGACTCAACCTATCAACCTCAACCTTGTCTCCCACACCCACCAATCATCATCAGTCATGTGTACCACGCGCGCGCGCGCGCGCGCGCACACACACACACACACACACGTTGCAGGTCCGACTGACAGAGAGCCTGTTCGGATGAAAACCGCTTCAGTGAGCTCAATTATAGTAACGCCGCATTTTTTTTCTCAGTAACGCAAACGGCGTTGCAACATTGGGAAAAGTAATTAATTAGATTACTCCGTTACTGAAAAATTAACGCCGTTATACTTAAACGCCGTTACTCCCAACACTGCTCCCGGGCATAGTGAAAATGATCATTTATCATATAAAGCCAGACCGCGACATTCAAAAGTGTGGGAGTACTTTAAACAGAAGCCGAATAAAACTGTGCTTTGTTCGCTCTGTAACGCCGGTTTCACACTGCGCGCGGTGGCAGAGCAGGAGCTGTGCGCGTGGAGAGCGGGAGCTTTCACACTGCCAGTCAGTGTTGCCAAGTCCGCTTTTTTCCGCGGAATTGGGCTACTTCTGCACTGTTGCCGCGGGCTGTGTCTCATGTCCGCGGGTTGAAGCAAAAACACACACATATTTAACCCCCCGAACGCGATGTTTACCAGAGAACCTCCCCGAAACGCGATTGGGCTTGTTTTGGGCTAGTTTTGAGTAACGAATGGGTGGGTTTTGTTGTGTAAACCTGGCAACCCTGCTGCCAGTGTTCTCTCGCGCAGCTGAACGCGCCACGCGTGTATTGCAACAGACGGTCACATTTTCCTGGGTTCTTCTCCGACCCCAGTACGTCTCGTGCTTTTATTTATTATGGGCTGCATATATCTCCTGTATATGCGACCTGGTTCCGCTCTGTCCCAAACACATATGCATAATAACTTGCTGTATATAGGTAGTTTACATGATTAAAGTAACATTACAGTTAAGATATGCCTCTAGCTTTAATCATTTTAATGTGTCTTTGAAGTTTGGGCAAAAACTTCTGGCAGCTTTAGTCGTTGTTTATGCACATGTATCTTCAAAATAGACGACTAGTTATACATTAACACTATGCTGAAAGCTCCTGTATGTGAACCTTTTGCAGATAAATACAAGTGCATTTTCGTTTACTACTGACACAAATCAATAAGTAAATCATACTCAACTACTATAGTAAACAACTTTTCCTAATTAGGCCTACTCTGTATACATTTTATGATGAATAGTATCATTATATATTATGTTTAAAAAGCTTCTTGTGTTCATATATTTCATTATAAAATGGCATACTATGTACACTACCCTTCCTGAAATACAATTAATATTGTCATCATTCATTGATTTCATGTTAAAATAATATACAAATTCACTACCCTCTTTGAAATACAATAATCAGTAAAAAAGAATAATAAGATTAATCTGGAAAATAATCGTTAGATTAGTCGACTAATCGAAAAAATAATCGTTAGATTAGTCGACAGAAAAAATAATCGTTAGTTGCAGCTCTACTCTCCTACCTCACATCTGCCTTCACTTTGTTATTTGCACTACCGACTGTTTATTACAGTAACAACTGTTTACTTATGCATTCTGCACTACCATATCTTAACTGGATTATGCTCATCTGCCGACTGTATTTATATTACCAAATGTTTACATTTGCATTTTGCACCGTACTTCTAACTGTAATATGCAACCACTTTCCACTGCACTTTTACACTTTCTTTCGGATAGCTCTGTCCATAATTTATTGCACTACCTTAATCCACTGCTATATTCCTCATCTTGCCTAACATATTATTGTATACCTCTATCTGTAAAATTCTGTTTAAAGTAATAGCCATCTGTATATTTATTCACTGTACATATTCACCTGTAAATTCAGTTCTGTTTATAGTAATAACCGTCTCTCTATTTATACATATTTATATATATTCAGTACATTTCCATGTCCTGCACTTACACAACCATTGTATGTCCTGCACTTGCTGATATTGCACTTCTGGTTAGACCTAAACTGCATTTCGTTGCCTTGTACTTGTACTTGTGTAATGACAATAAAGTTGAATCTAATCTTTTTATTACTATTGTTATAATATGTGTGTATATATATATATATATTTTTTTTTTTTTTACTATAGCACTACTATAGTTGTTGTTGTTATCATTATTATCAAGGTTATCTATTATTATTGATATTACTGTTGCCGCCATCACAAAATAGTATCATTATTATTATACATGCTCTTACTATTTAAATACTTCCACTATTACTATTATTATCTGTCATTTCTGCTTATTTTTCATTGCTGTTATAATCACTGCTGTTTTATTGTTGTTTTTGTGTTTTGTTGATTTCTGTGTTCACCCTATGTTGGAAGTAGGGATGGGCGGATCGATCCTAGAGTATCGATACTTCCGATACTGGCATTGTATCGAAAGTATCGATTCTCACATTGAAATATCGATTCTACCTGGGATTTCTTTCAAACAAGTGATTTTAGAATATGTTTATAATAGTAGTAGGCCGTATAGTAAATACATTTACTTAAAAATGAATGTCAATGGGAACTATTTCTTCTTCCGCTGTGTCTGTGCTTATCATGTATTCATGTCAGTGGCACAGCGGTAAGCGCACTCAGCGCAGAATCGAGTGCATTGCTGCGGTCATGACTTGACTTATTGCACTCCAGTTAACAAAATAAATAAATTATAGTTTAACCTGGGAAAGATTTACTAACATAAATTCTTTATGCCTGTAACACAACCTTTTATTATATTATTTATATATATTATATTATTACAACCTTTTATTATATTTTAGATGATTTCAGTGCAAATCACAGGCATTCTTTTTCTTTTTTTCAAAAGCAAGAGAGTTGATCAGAAACCGGTTCAAGAGGAACATTTTCAGAACATTTAAAAAAAAATTTAGAAACATTATTCATTGAAACTGGTATGTGTGATGTTATATTTTTGTTATATAAATTGTTAAATGTTTATTTGATTAATAATGTTCAGTCCTTTTAAATAAATGTAACAAAAAAGGAGTAATGGCTATTGCTGTTTATTTAATATTAATAACGATGGCTTTCAAAATGCATTATAAAATCATTCAAATTAAAATATTTAAAGTATCGGTATCAGTATCGGCGATACTGGTCTTGAAAGTACTTGGTATCGGATCGAAAAGAAAATGATTGGTATCGCACATCCCTATGTTGGATGTTCTGCACTCCTAAAAAAAAAAAAAAAAGGGGTATCCCTAGTCGCGGCAATGATGACGTCATCATTCGCGCGCTCAGCTTGTATGGAGTCTTCTGAGGTAAACAGTTTCACGCTATTTTGAGGTAAGACTGAAGTTAAAGCGACATTTACGGGATCATTTCTCCAGTGTTTTCACCTGGCCTGGTGCTATTTGTGTGTCTGCTAACTAAAACGAGTGTTTTTTAAAGAAGAAAGTTTATGATTTGCCTGTTTCTGAACGGAAAGATGTTAGCGAGAGCCCAGTTTGTTATTAATGTAGTTATTTATTCATATGGACACATTACACTGGTTGATAACGCTGGTGTCATCAGTGTTTGGGTATTTCCTGTATCATTTGAGAAATATCAGAGCACTTTTATCATATATTACTGCTATTTCTGTACCATTTGAGGAATAATAGCAATATTACAGCACTTTCGTCATATATTCAGACTCCAATAATCTGTTTGTATCAGCAAATAGTGTGAATAAAGTGCTGCTGCTGATCCTGAATGCTTGTTTAATGAGTGTTGATAGTCTATGGCTCATCTCTATTATCAGAGCAGCTGAAAAGCCTCTTTATTTCATGTCAATAGATCCTGTTTCCCCCTCATTCATTATGCTGATGTCTTCACATCCGTACATTCACACATTAAGCTCATTTTATTGCTGTCAACAGACTTAAGAACACGACACCATCAGCTATTGAGACATCTACAAGATATAGGTCAGTTTCATGATAGTATTTCATAAATCTGAAATCATAAATTTCATATAAACATATATATGAAATAGACAATAATCAAGTTAAGTTAAACAATACATGCATTATTTTTTTAATGTTACATTTGTTTTTGCTGTAATCCTTATTTGTTGCTGTATATCTATAATTGCCTATAGCTATGTTAAAGGCGGCATGAAATCAAATTTTACAATTCGTATTTTATATTTAATATTGTAGTGTTAACTCTAACTGATTTATCTGTGCACTTCATTATTTTTTAAAAATTCATTTACCCTTATAATCTTTAATCAAATATTTTAACTTTCCCTCCCCCATCGAAACGACCTCTCTTCTCTCCTGGTCATGTGCTATGGCGCGAGGGCGGGGTTATGGCGCGAGGGCGGGGCTATGGCGTGAGGGCGGGGTTATGGCGCGAGGGCGGGGTTATGGCGCGAGGGTGGGGCTATGGCGCGAGGGCGGGGCTATGGCGCGAGGGCGGGGCTATGGCGTGAGGGCGGGGTTATCGCCCCATCTCGTTTCTGCACCGCCTCTCAGAAACCGGTCACTGATCGTAGCATGGTGGTTAGGTGCATTTTTCTCGTTGTACACAGTAGCCTACCTTCTTCAAGAAGGACTTGAGACAAAAAGAGAGAAATATATGAGAAATAAAAGCATTTTTTTATGTAAAAATTACTCAATATAGATGGACGAACAGCTTGTAGTGACGGCTCGCACTGAGGAATGCAGCGTGTGTGAACGCGCGGGCGCGCCCCCCTTATATGGGAGAACTGAGAAAAAAGTTTGACAGAAATAAAGCCATAAAAGGCTTAAAATAAGTGAAATCTGTAGCATAAACCAGCGAAAAGTGAGGAAATATGCTCAGTAACATATGTAGAAAAGAATTAGAGAGAAAATACATTTATTTAAGAGATAGATCGAGTTTTTCTCCACAACTGAGTGCAAACTTCAAATCTGCCTCCATTTTATTAGCAACGCCCAACTTCCAACGATCCAATCAATTCCCGAAGGACGAAATCAAGCCTCGCCCTACATTTCTTTCTAATTTCAGAAGCCGTTTCACTCGGATATACGTCACAATAAGGAGAAAAAGACGATCTCAACTTCCGTTTCATGCCGACTTTAAAGCAGCACTAGGTAACTTTTCAACCTTCATAATATATTTTCAAGACTCTTGTGATGATCCATCAATCGGTTGAATGGCACGTCTGCCATAGCCTGACGGGGTCTGTACCGTTTTTAATCGTACTTTTAAACTTCAGGTTTCGAGGAGTAACCCGAGAAAAAAAAGAACTACATAATTCGACTGCTTTACGGCATATACGTCCACCATCACCTCCTTAAATTGGGACGTGCGAGCCCAGCTATCCTTTGTTTGCCGGATGTTATAGTCATGGCCGAGGCCGCACAGAAAAAGAAGAAAGCAAAGGTTTTGTCCAAGGAATGCAAAAAGAGGAAACGAGAAAGTGATCATATTAAAGTGTTATATTTGTTTATTTGTCTTGCCTCAAGCTAAAATGCAAATCAACTTTTCAAATGTGAAGATTCATCTATGGTAGCTTGATATTATATTGACGATATATGGTTATGACCTACCACTCAAACATTGAATTGAAGTATCATATAGATTCTGTAAAACGGTAACCAATAGACCTGACTACTATAATGACGCTGGCTTGTAAACGTGAGCATCGCGATCATTTGGCGTTTGAAAAATAAAATAAAACCCATGAAATGATATTCATATGACATGCTAAACATATGCCACTGTACCTGGGATGAGCAGAACACCTGAGTGAACTCCTCCTCCACCTCGCTCCCAAATCCATCCGTGTGGACGAAAAGCTGATACGGTACAAAATTTTAACAAAAAGAGGCTCTTTTCTCTTTTCCAGTCATGAGTATGTGGTAACGCAACTCTGTTTATCGTATTAGATATATCTGAGTTAGCCTGACGTCGTCATACTCAATTCTTGTCAGAATATGAGTCTGATCTGCTCCGTTGGGCTGTGATTATGGGGTGTGTTTAAACCGAACCAGGAAAGACCTCAATTGGATAGACCTACAACCAATCAGAGCAACGGAGCGACGCATAACGTTAGTTGTCAAATGTCAACAGAACTCAACTGCACTGTGTTGCCAAGTCCGCGGGTTGAAGCGACCCCAATTATGTGACATACAGACCCAGGAATGCGAAATTTAGCAGCCGTGCCAAAATAACACATATTTTACCCCCCAAATGCCATTTTTCCCGGAGAACCCCCCCCACCCGGAAAGCTATTGGGCTTGTTTTTGGCTAGTTTTGAGTGGCAATTGGGCGAGTTTTACTGTAAAAACTTGGCAACCCTGTCTGTGCGCACGCTGTCCAAGTCACATTAGAAGAAGAAGATGAGTGTAAACGATCTTTGCCGGTGTTGTAAAAAATAATTTAAGGACACACAGAGTACTGACCAACACCATCATCATTTCTGAGAGAAATAGTAAAGGTGAACGCATATACGAACAAGTTCTCCGTTTAGGATTAGAACAAATTCAACCCAAGCGCCTTTGATGACGTGGATGATTACGTTACTGTTTATCATCTGTCCATCATCGTCTAAAGCCCGCCCTGACAATTTCATTGGTCCGAACAGTTTCTGTTTGGGCATAATTACTTCTCTACACTGTAAAAAATGTATAATCTTCCCAACTCAAAATTTTCTAGTGACTGTTTACATCTAAAGTTTTCAGTTGGCCCAAGTGAAATTCTGTAAATGTAATTTTATCAATTGTGGCAAGAGCCTGTTAACATGGGCTCAATTGGAAATAATATGTTGAGCCAATGGAAAAAATGTATAATCTTCCCAACTCAAAATTTTCTAGTGACTGGTCACATCTAAAATTTTCAATTACCCAAATTGAATTTCTGTGAATTGAATTTTATCCATTGTGGCAACAGTCTGTTAACATGGGCTCAATTAGAAATATGTTGAGCTAATGGAAAAATGTAATTTACCAACACTGTAAAAAATGTCAGACCTCTCCAATTAAAAATTTTCTAGTGACCGATCACATCTAAATTTTTTAGTTGGCCAAATTGAAAAATTTAGATGTGATCAGTCACTAGAAATTTTTGAATTGGAGAAATGTTTTACAGCGAAACTGTGTGGTTGGTCCAATTAAATATTTTAAATTGTAGTAACAATTGTTTATTTCTCACTGTCCCAAAAGACAAAAATGACTAAAAACATAAATATATTAAGCAAAATACAGAAACAGACAACAGGGTTGACATTTTATCACATTACTTTATTAACAAGTAAATTCCAACACAGGATATTTGGGTGAAAATACCTTATTTTCAATAAGGAAAAACTCTGAATACATTCAAGAAGTCTTCTGCATAACAGGATGTCTTGTTGTGGTGAAGAAAACACGGCACGGCAAGCTAAAAACCTGCAAATAAAAATAAAAACTAACATTAATGACAAAGCTCATTAGTGAGCCATTGTGAGCCAAGTGAGCCATTTCACAACGAGACAGGAGCAGAAAAAAAGAGCCAGAGCCAGCGGCAAATGTGAGAAGGACTAGCCGAGGAAAGGCGGGTCTCGCCGGGTACACGAGCGCTGAGCGCCGCTGATCCCCTGGATCTCACAACTCCGAAAACGCCAGATAAAATGCTCAAATAGGCTCTTTTTATAAATTAACCACAGATTTGAGCTTTAAACAACTATATTATCGCCTGAAAAAGTCTTAAAACTACGTTTTGTCGCACATTAATAGTAGTATTTTTTACAAAAAAGCTCATATAGGCTCATATAGGGCAGAAGCCCCGCCCATGACGCGAATTCGCGTCTGTTGTGTAGTTGTCACATGCGTTTTTCACGTGCGATTCGCGCGAATTACACGCGCGAATGAAGCGAGTGAACTCAAAATGTTCAAGCGTCCACCTTCGCGCGAAAAGCGCGAATTATTCGCGCGAATCGCGTCCGGTGTGAACGCCACATAAGAATGACTTTAGTGCCGTTCTTTTTTCAAAGAAAAGTTTAACTCGAAGTCTTCCAGAGTCACGGCCAAAGCCGATTCGAAAGACCGCTGTTCGCCAGCTTCTTTGTTTATGAGTAGCACGCGGAACCGCGGCAACTCTGCTGTCATTATGTGAAGCCCGCCCACTGACTCTATACATTGTGATTGGCCTGACCAGAGTTTAGTTTTTCCAGCTCGCAAGCCAACGGAGAGTTGCAAGACGACCCTGGCTGCAAATTAGATTTGCTGCCACTAGGGTGCGTCTAGATTTCTAGGCTACGTGAAAGCAGCATTAGTATGAAAACAAACTCTGAGTAATTTCTTCTTGATTTTGTCAGATCTGCTCCTTCTCCTAAAGTGAAGCCCCTCCCACTGCAAGTCACCAAAAAATGCTGGAATATGAGCATCAGACCCTCAGGAAGAGCTGAAATCTGCAAAGAACATGAGAGATACAGAACGCACTGAAGAACAAAGAGGTTGGTGTTTATTCCTGATTCTTCCTTTGTGAGCCCAAAGAACAATAAAACAGTTTAATGGTGTCATATAATGCTGTTTTAAAATATAATTATTTTGTGTATTGGGTGAAATAGAATGGTAACATTTTTAATGTTAAAAAATGTATAATATAATAAAATATAATTGTATCGTGGCTTTAGTTTTGCAATAATATTGTATCGGGCGATTCCCACCTGTAGTATTTGCCATACACAAGCCGTGGTTCAGCTGCATGTGACTAAACCATGGGCGTCGGAAGCAAAACAAATGTGGGTGGGTCCTCATAAAGTACAAATATACTGCTTTGCTTGCTAAATGTATAGTTTGGAAAGACAAATTTACGGAAATCTCCATTTAACTGAGAGTGGCAGTAGTGTTGGGGTAAGACGCACGGCATCTAGTTTTGACACAAATTGACCTCGGTTCGAGTCCTGCTTTCGCCGAACTCAATCTCCTCTCTTTTTCCATCGCATATCAGATCGGAAAGGCATTTATTTTCAATAAAAATGAAGAAAATATTAGACAAGAGAAATAAAGCGTCTAACGTGTTTAATAATAAGTGTTTATTGATTAGGAGTAGGTAAACAGACATGTGCTGAATGTTAGAGACGGTAAAAGTGGGTGGGTCTTGTCCCACCAACATACAATGGTTCCGACGCCCATGGACTAAACGCTGCTGGTTTGAAAGCACAATGGGCGCCTGCTGCTTCAGCTCCGCTTGAGCGGCCAGTGTGAAACAGACACACAGTGCATATGTTTGTCATCTTTTCACCACAAGTTATGTTTGTCTCTGCACTTTTGATCATAAAAACAACAACACTGCAACTCTACACTGCACAAAACTCTGCACAGTCAATAGCAAACACTTTAACAAATACAGGGCTCGCAAAATTTCAAAATCTCTGGTAGCCCTTCGGACAGGCACTCTTGAGATTTTGGTAACCAGCCTAAATAAAAAAAGACCATTTTCATGTAGAAACGTGTCATCGATTGTCACAATTTTCTCCACTGCGCATGCAATCTCTTTCATTCAGCAACAACGTAAAGTAGTAAGTTCTTTGGCAAAATTACATTTCCCTTAAGGTGCCATAGAATGAAAAAAATGTATTAACTTTGGCATAGTTGAATAACAAGAGTTCAGTACATCGAACACCGTTGCGTCCTCCTTCGTATGTAAATCCCGTGCGTGAAAAACTCCTTGGAAAAATAGGTGAATCTCAACATAACACCGACTGTTACGCAACATTCGGGATCATTAACATGTGCGCCCCCAACATTTGCATGTTCAAGGCCAGGCGGAACTGCAGGTATTGTAAAGAAAGAGCGTCAAGCGAGGATAGCGAAAATGGCAGATCATGGAAATAAATGTTATGTTCCAGGCTGAGCAGGGGACCCTTCCCACAGAACAGAACTGTCAACAGGCATGGTTGATGTTTATCTTTAACCGGATACCGCAACAAATTTAATTTAAAAGTTGTTCGTTTGCTCAACCTATTTCACCTCGGACAGTTTTTCTAACCTGGGACAATATCAAACGGGCTTCACTCAGCGTCTGATACTGAAGAAGGGCAATTCAAACTATATTCCCGTAAGCAGTAAGTAGGGATTTTATCCACTTCAGTAGGCTACTACTCTACCCCCCTTCCCCTCCTGTTATTGATAGTGTTTTTTGTGTATGTCATAATAAATAATGTATGTTTTTATGTGGACCCCAGGAAGACTAGCTGTGCTTTTGGGCATAGCTAATGGGGATCCAAATAAATAAACAAAAATACTGTCAAACTGTACTGTACAAACAACATATAGCCAGTTTGCTGTTTAGAGTTCGTGATTCAAAGTGAAGAAGCTATCATTGTAAAATCATGTGGTGACGCATTACAATAATTAACGTTAAAATCTTTTTACAATGCTAAAAACAAAGTTGTGACTAGGGCTGGGCGATAAAATGATCACGATATGTATCGCGATAGACACGTAATCGATATCAATAAAAAATGTGAGAGGAAGACCAAAGAGGAGGTTTATGGATGTAGTGAAGGAGGACATGAAGGTAGTCGGTCTGAGAGAAGAGGATGCAGGAGATAGGGCTAGATGGAGGCAGATGATTCGCTGTGGCGACCCCTGAAGGGAACAGCCGAAAGGTACTTCACCGTGAAGTACTCTTTCACCTACGGCACACCTTACCACTGTTCAACTGCTCTCATACATATCCTGCACCACTCTAACATACTTCTCTGCCACTCCAGACCTCCCCATACAATACCACAGCTCCTCTCTTGGCACCCTGTCATGTGCTTTCTCTAAATCTACAAAGACACACTGCAGCTCTTTCTGACCTTCTCTGTACTTAATGAAAATAATGCATCTGTAGTGCTCTTCCTTGGCATGAAACCATACTGCTGCTCACAAATGTTCACTTCTCACCTTAGCCTTGCTTCCACTACTCTTTCCCACAACTTCATTGTATGGCTCATCAGCTTAATACCTCTGTAGCTTCCACATCTCCCTTGTTCTTAAAAATCGGCATCAAAACACTTCTCCTCCATTCCTCAGGCATCCTCTCACTCTCTAAGACCTTGTTGCACAACCTAGTTAAAAACTCTACTGACATCTCTCCTAGACACTTCAATACCTCCACTGGTATGTCATCAGGACCAACTGCCTTTCCTCTCTTCATCCTCTTCAAAGCTCTCCTAACTTCACCCTTGCTAATCCCGTTTCTACTTCCTGCTCAACAATATTTGCCTCTACAACTCTTCTCTCCCTGTCATTTCCCTCTCCCTTTTCCTCATTCATCAGTTCCTCAAAGTACTCCTTCCATCTTTCCCTCACCCTCCTGTCACCTGTCAACATATTTACATCTCTATCATTAATCACTCAAACCTGCTGCACGTCTTTTCCATCTCTATCCCTCTGCCTAAAGCCGGAGTGTGGCGAGGTGGACCGAGCGAGATCAGTGTGCGTGATTGAGAATGAGACACACCGGTCTCGAGTCCTCTCATGAGGGAGCACGGAGGCATATAAGGACGAGTGACACAGGTGATTTTAAGTTGTGTTTGGTTTACGTTTTGTTATGTATGTGCATGGCAGTCGTCCATGAGGGGCTGCCGCTTTTACTTTCATTTTGTGTTTATTATTTGATTAAAAGTTCGCCGGTTCCCGCCTCCTTCTTCCCTGAACAAACAAACTCCCGTTACACGGAGCAAGAACAATCACTGCTGAGTTTTGTTTGTGGCCATGATGTTTTGGTCCAGGAAAAGTATTTTTCAGCTCGCTCCGTTAGTGGTGAAGGAGTTGACTGAAGCCGTCCGTCTCCCACCAACCGCGAAAAAACCCCCGGCTGAATTACCGACTGCTTTTGACAAACACCAAGGTCGTGTGGTAATGTAATTGCTCTCCGAATCCACATCTCTGAGTTTTCAAGAATATATCACTTCAAAATTCACTGTTTATATTCACAGAGCACCGTGTGGTTGCGTGAGCTGTAATTTGCATTTCTACAGGGAGTGCAGAATTATTAGGCAAGTTGTATTTTTGAGGATTAATTTTACAACATTAATAATTAAACAACAACCATGTTGTCAATGAACACAAAAAACTCATTAATATCAAAGCTGAATATTTTTGGAAGTAGTTTTTAGTTTTAGCTATTTTAGGGGGATATCTGTGTGTGCAGGTGACTATTACTGTGCATAATTATTAGGCAACTTAACAAAAAACAAATGTATACCCATTTCAATTATTTATTTTTACCAGTGAAACCAATATAACATCTCAACATTCACAAATATACATTTCTGACATTCAAAAACCAAACAAAAACAAATCAGTGACCAATATAGCCACCTTTCTTTGCAAGGACACTCAAAAGCCTGCCATCCATGGATTCTGTCAGTGTTTTGATCTGTTCACCATCAACATTGCGTGCAGCAGCAACCACAGCCTCCCAGACACTGTTCAGAGAGGTGTACTGTTTTCCCTCCTTGTAAATCGCACATTTGATGATGGACCACAGGTTCTCAATGGGGTTCAGATCAGGTGAACAAGGAGGCCATATCATTAGATTTTCTTCTTTTATACCCTTTCTTGCCAGCCACGCTGTGGAGTACTTGGACGCGTGTGATGGAGCATTGTCCTGCATGAAAATCATGTTTTTCTTGAAGGATGCAGACTTCTTCCTGTACCACTGCTTGAAGAAGGTGTCTTCCAGAAACTGGCAGTAGGACTGGGAGTTGAGCTTGACTCCATCCTCAACCCGAAAAGGCCCCACAAGCTCATCTTTGATGATACCAGCCCAAACCAGTACTCCACCTCCACCTTGCTGGCGTCTGAGTCGGACTGGAACTCTCTGCCCTTTACCAATCCAGCCACGGGCCCATCCATCTGGCCCATCAAGACTCTCTCTCATTTCATCAGTCCATAAAACCTTAGAAAAATCAGTCTTGAGATATTTCTTGGCCCAGTCTTGACGTTTCAGCTTGTGTGTCTTGTTCAGTGGTGGTCGACTTTCTGCCTTTCTTACCTTGGCCATGTCTCTGAGTATTGCACACCTTGTGCTTTTGGGCACTCCAGTGATTTTGCAGCTCTGAAATATGGCCAAACTGGTGGCAAGTGGCATCTTGGCAGCTGCACGCTTGACTTTTCTCAGTTCACGGGCAGTTATTTTGCGCCTTGGTTTTTCCACACGCTTCTTGCGACCCTGTTGACTATTTTGAATGAAACGCTTGATTGTTCGATGATCACGCTTCAGAAGCTTGGCTATTTTAAGACTGCTGCATCCCTCTGCAATATATCTCACTATTTTTGAATTTTCTGAGCCTGTCAAGTCCTTCTTTTGACCCATTTTGCCAAAGGAAAGGAAGTTGCCTAATAATTATGCACACCTGATATAGGGTGTTGATGTCATTAGACCACACCCCTTCTCATTACAGAGATGCACATCACCTAATATGCTTAATTGGTAGTAGGCTTTCCAGCCTATACAGCTTGGAGTAAGACAACATGCATAACGAGGATGATGTGGTCAAAATACTCATTTGCCTAATAATTCTGCACTCCCTGTATGTACAAATGAAATGTACGAGAGTCTGGTAAGACCAGGCTACATCCGGGCTTGGGACTGGCACAAAAGGTACACTGGTGTGTGACCTCCTGTGGCTAGATTGAGAAAGTAACCGTATTATTTAGTCAAAATACTGAGCTCGGTCGTTAGCGTTCCAGTGAGTGCGTTCGAGCCGTCAGCAGGTGCTTATGCTTACTATAACTCGCACTGTTGTCATGGCACCTAGGATAAGCACACACACGCACCATTTTGAGAAATCAGGCTCAATAGAAACAAACGTGACTCTCGTCTTTTCTATAAGGTATATGATAAGAAGTAATACAATAATACTAATAATAGTAACCTCCTGAAGTGAATGTTGTGTGCTGGTGACAACATTGTGAGTGGCTGTGAAACAGCCAATCAGAGCAGAACTCCACATTACTATTCATGACCCTTCCAAATAAGGCAAAAACAGACCATTTCATTCTAGGGACAATTTCTAGGGTTGTAAATGGCCCTGAAAACCATATCTGGAGAATTTTTGTCTTTAAATAAGCCACATACCCTCTATGTTGATATCAGAGAATAATTTAAAATATTGTTTCAACTCATTCTAGAGCACCTTTAATAGTCTAAAAACAATCTTAAATTGTCACTGTTTCCGTCACTGCACCTTTCTGAACACACAACACTAAATATGTTCAACCCAAGCTAAGACTGTAGGCTTCATTAGCTTACTAATTACTAGTTTCACAGAGTTGCCTAAGTTATTAAACAATATTTCATGTTGGTTCCTTTGTGTTTTTTATAATGACCACTTGGGGGTGTTCTAGACGTATGTTTTCCTTGATTGGTTTCCCCTGAAGAGTTGATGCCATGAAATGAGAGCTGTGTCTTTATCATACAAACAAAAATAATGATTTATCTCTCCTCCACCCACAATTAATTTGAATATGAATCATTTTTTAGTACTTGGCCCGCCCGATCGGTGGATATAGGACCACGCATCACTAACACACACGCACACACACGCCTTTAAACCAATAAATAATATAGAAGAAACTTTCTACAGTCATATGAAAAAGAAAGTACACCCGTTTGAATTCAATGGCTTCATATATTAGGACATGATAAAAAAATAAACATAATTTAACAAAAACTAGGCCAGCATGGAGAAGCCACGGTTGCACACCCTCACAGCTCCCATAGGAATTAAGAGGGTAAGTAGCAGTCAGGCACTGCTGATCAAATGCTTTTGATTTAAGAAAGTGGAAAAAAAGTGAAGTGATGTGAAGCCAAGTACAGTGTCCCATACTCAGAATGTGTGCTCTGCATTTCACCCATCCAAGTGCACACTTTAACACACACTTAAAGATTTTTCACAAGTGGGAAAAATTCAAGACAGTTGCCAATCTTCCCAGAAATGTGGATGCCCAAGCTGATCGGTCTAGGGGCAATATGACACAGATGTTAGTTGCGCTGGACTTGACCTACTTGCGCGCCGCTCGTCTCCTGCCTAGTTCTCCCATTGCAGATGACTCTTAACTTGGGTTGGGCCTATACGCCAAAATGTAACCCAAATTGCAAATGTCATCGTCACTTACCGGAAGTATTGCATGTTCTTTACTACCTTTCTGGGCCTTGAAAGTGTTAATTAAATTGCTGTCTGTGGCGGGCTCCGAGAGCTCTCGGATTTCATCAAAAAGATCTTAATTTGTGTCTGAAGATGAACAAAGGTCCACGGGTTTGGAACGACATGAGTTAATGACAGAATCTTAATTTTTGTGTGAAGTAAAAATGCATCACCATGTTATATTTATAATAATTAAATACTGGAGGATAACAAACAAGTAGCCCTCTAGATTATTTTATCCACTGAGGTAGCCATCGGACACAAGGTTCGAGACCCCTTAAAATGTCAGTGTTTTTTATTTAAAAAAATATATTTTTTATTGTTTTGGTATTTTTTTAACACAAAACAACGAAGACAAACATTACATTACAACAGAAAGTAAAAATTTACTTTACTTTCCTTTCAGATGTGATGCTGAAGAATGAGGAGAGTGAAGAGGAGAAACATCATCATGTCAAAACTGAAGAAGAAACCTGCTCACAGACTGAAAGTATTTCTTTACTGAAAAGAAGAGACAAGAAATGTTTCACCTGCTGTCAGTGTGGGAAGAGTTTCACATACAAACAGAGTCTCAAGATTCACATGAGGACCCACACTGGAGAGAAACCATACACATGTGATCTATGTGGAAACCGTTTTGCACAACAAGGAACCCTTGAGAGACACATGAGGATACACACTGGAAGGAAACCGTTCACGTGTGATCAGTGTGGGAAGAGTTTTGCACATCAAGGAAACCTTAAGACACACATGATGATCCACACTGGAGAGAAACTGCATGAATGTGATCAATGTGGCAAAACATTTTTGAGGGCTTCAGACCTGAAGAGCCACCTGAGAGTTCATTCACAGGAGAAACCACATTCATGTTCTTGGTGTGGAAAGAGTTTTTCACATCTGCAGAATTTAAAAGTTCATCAGAAAATACATACTGGTGTAAAAAATCATGTGTGCTTTGAGTGTGAGAAGACTTTTATTACAATTAGAGAATTAAAAGTGCACCAGAGGATCCACACTGGAGAGAAACCATACAAGTGTTTACACTGTGACAAGAGATTCAGTGATTCAGGACCCCTGAAAAAACACGAGAGGATTCACACAGGAGAGAAACCATACAAGTGTTCACACTGCGACAAGACATTCGGTCGGTCGGGAACCCTGAAAACACATGAGAGGATCCATACTGGTGTGAAACCTTACATGTGTTCACACTGCAACATGAGATTCAGTCATTCAGGAGCCATGAAAACACACAAGATCATTCACACTGGAGAGAAACCTTACAAGTGTTCACACTGTGACAAGAGGTTCAGTCAGTCAGCACATCTGAAAACACACGAGAGGATCCACACTGGAGAGAAACCGTATCACTGCACTGCATGTGGGAAGAGTTTCCGTCAATCATCTGCTCTAAACGCTCATACAAAACATAATCACAATATGTAATTCATCTTCAAGACCAGCAGTTTCAACTGAGATTCAGATCAACTTAAAGATGGACAAACATCTAAATGTTTTATTCTTGTATCATTTTGCTTCATGATATTATATCATTAGCTTTATTATGAGTTTAATTTTGTTTTAATTTTTCTTATATTGCATATGTATCAACACTTGATACAATGAAAAAAGTAGGTTTCATTATTTTTACCTGGTTCATTGATTTTAAAACAACTAGCTATTCCACTTGTAGTGTATTTAGAAAACAGACGTAAAATACCGGCCTTTTTCACCAATAGAATTTTTTTTTAATCTTGACTTTATTTGCTTCAAGTATTAATCATTTTATTAAAAACATTTATTGTCAATTTTTATTGTTTGCTGATTCTTCTTGCATCATCCATCCATCCATCCATCCATCTTCTTCCGCTTATCCGGGGCCGGGTCGCGGGGGCAGCAGTCTAAGCAGAGATGCCCAGACTTCCCTCTCCCTAGACACTTCCTCCAGCTCTTCCGGGGGGACACCGAGGCGTTACAAGGCCAGCCGGGAGACATAGTCCCTCCAGCGTGTCCTTGGTCTTCCCCGGGGCCTTCTCCCGGTTGGACATGCCCGAAACACCTTCCCGGGAAGGCGTTCAGGAGGCATCCGGAACAGATGCCCGAGCCAACTCAGCTGTCCCCTCTCGATGTGGAGGAGCAGCGGCTCTACTCCGAGTTCCTCCCGAGTGACTGAGCTTCTCACCCTATCTCTAAAAAGCGCTTTCAGTCATGACCCAAAGCTCATTTCGGCCGCCTGTATCCGGGATCTTGTCCTTTCGGTCATGACCCAAAGCTCATGACCATAGGTGAGAGTAGGAACGTAGATTGACCGGTAAATCGAGAGCTTCGCCTTACGGCTTAGCTCTTTCTTCACCACGACAGACCGGTACATCGACCGCATTACTGCAGAAGCTGCACCGATCCGTCTGTCAATCTCCCGTTCCATCCTCCCCTCACTCGTGAACAAGACCCCTAGATACTTGAACTCCTCCACTTGGGGCAGGAACTCTCCACCAACCTGAAGTGGGCAAGCCACCCTTTTCCGACTGAGGACCATGGCCTCGGATTTGGAGGTGCTGATCCCCATCCCAGCCGCTTCACACTCGGCTGCAAACCGTCCCAGTGCATGCTGGAGGTCCTGGTTAGAAGGGGCCAACACGACAACGTCATCCGCAAAGAGCAGAGACGAAACCGTGTGGTTCCCAAACCTGACACCCTCCGGCCCTTGGCTGCACCTAGAAATTCTGTCCATAAAAGTTATGAACAGAACCGGCGACAAAGGGCAGCCCTGCCGGAGTCCAACATGCACCGGGAACAAGTCTGACTTACTGCCGGCAATGCGGACCAAACTCCTGCTCCGGTCATACAGGGACCGGACAGCCCTCAGCAAAGGACCCCGGACCCCATATTCCCCCATCACCCTCCACAGGACGCCGCGAGGGACACAGTCGAATGCCTTCTACAAATCCACAAAACAAATCAAAATCAAATCAAATCACTTTATTTGTCAAATGTGGTCAAATGTTTTTAAAAAGAGGAACCACCTCCCCGGTCTGCCATCCCAGAGGCACTGTCCCCGACCGCCACGCGATGCTGCAGAGGCGTGTCAGCCAAGACAGCCCCACAACATCCAGAGACTTGAGGTACTCAGGGCGGATCTCATCCACCCCCGGTGCCTTGCCACCGAGGAGTTTCTTGACCACCTCGGTGACTTCAGCTTGGGTGATGGACGAGTCCTCCTCTGAGCCCCCAGCCTCTGCTTCCTTAATGGAAGACGTGACGGCGGGATTGAGGAGATCCTCGAAGTATTCCTTCCACCGTCCGACAACATCCCCAGTTGAGGTCAACAGCCGCCCATCGCCAGTGTAAATAGCGTTGGTAGGGCACTGCTTCCCCCTCCTGAGGCGCCGGACGGTTTGCCAGAATCTCTTCGAGGCCAGCCGATAGTCCTTTTCCATGGCCTCACCGAACTCCTCCCAGGCCCGAGTTTTTGCCTCCACAACCACCCGGGCTGCAGTCCGTTTAGCCTGCCGGTACCTGTCAGCTGCCTCAGGAGTCCCACAAGCCAGCCAGGCCCGATAGGACTCCTTCAGCTTGACGGCATCCCTTACTTCCGGTGTCCACCACCGGGTTCTATATATCATAATATTATCATATGTTCAGACTCCAATAATCTGCTTCTATCAGCAAATAGTGTGAATAAAGTGCTGCTGCTGATCCTGAATGTCTTGTTTAATGAGTGTTGATAGTCTATGGCTCATCTCTATTATCAGAGCAGCTGAAAAGCCTCTTTATTTCATGTCAATAGATCCTGTTTTCCCCTCATTCATTATGCTGATGTCTTCACATCCGTACATTCACACATTAAGCTCATTTTATTGCTGTCAACAGACTTAAGAACACGACACCATCAGCTATTGAGACATCTACAAGATATAGGTCAGTTTCATGATAGTATTTATTTCATTAATCTGTGATAAACCATGACACAAAACTAAAACAATTTAAGGTATACTCAATTTGTGTATTAGTTTATTTTATTTATTTATTTTAATTTTTGTAAGTATAAAAAGGTTGTACACTGTTTATTTTTGGTTTCTGTTAATTGTTGTACTCAATTTTTTTCTATAATTCGTTGCCTATATATCAATGAGAGGTATGATAAATAAAGTATGTGGATGAAATTCTTTAGGAAAATTTGTGAATTGGATTTTGTCAGATCTGCTCCTCGTCCTTCAGTGAAGCTCCTCCCACTGCAATTCACCAATAAATGCTGGAATATGAGCATCAGCCTACAAGTGAAGACGAGCATCAGACCATCAGGAAGAGCTGAAATCTGCAAAGACAGAGTTTATTGAAGGACAGTGAGAACATGAGAGATCCAGAACACACTGAAGAACAAAGAGGTTGGTGTGTATTCCTGATCCTTCATTCATGAGCCTGAAGGACAATAAGGATAGAAAGTTCATCAGATAAATATTTATATGAGTATTTATATAAATTATATAAATTCTGCCTTATACAGTGATCAGAATCCACATCGGATCACAAACAGAAGTAATTCAAACACTCATTCTGTCTGAAAGTGAGTTGAGCTAAAATGATTTGAAAAGTCTTTAATGCTGGTGTATGAAATCCGTCTCCAGACTCAGATTAACTCCACTTTTGTTCATAACCTTTGGACCAAGGTATTCAGCGGGCCAAAAGACCCTGGCTGTTGGGCCAGACCAGAGCCATAGAGAGAGAGAGTTGCGACAACTCCATAGACTCCAATGGAACGTTTTTTTTTACAGCAATGGCGGCTCGTGGAGACTCTCAATAGTTCCCGGAAGTAGCAGCCGCGCCATAGAGTTACAGCAGAACAGACCGTTTGTGATGCAATTTTAAAAGGTAAGACGTTTAATCAGTATAATTTTAAATTATCAGCACATCTTAATCATAATAACTTGTACATTAAAGCCTGCTTGTGTAGATTATTCATCATTAAATTAGATTATATTTTAAAAACAACATCGCTGTAACTACATACTCATGCTACATACACATGTTGATGTGTAATAAAATTATTGAAAATCAATGCATTTATTGACTATTAATTACCAAAAATCGCAGTTCTGTCACTGTGACTGAACAATTTGAATTGCCCGCCAAAGCACTTCCTGGAACTATTCGCGGTCTACATGAATCACGTGACTATCAAGCGTTTTGAACTTCCGTTGTCGCAACTCTCTCTCTCTATGGCTCTGGGCCCGACCAAGCCCAGAAAGTGACAGTGGAAACGTGACTAATGATGTAATTAATTATTAATCTTATTAAAAACTAGGCTAGCTACTACAAAACTTCATTCATTTGCATTTCATGTGCATTTTAGGACTAGCTAGCATGTTAGCTTAGCACACCATCAAAACACAACAATTTATGAGATTAAAACCATGTTTTTACTCCAAACTTACTTTATATTACTTTATACTTCATAAGTCGAGTGTTTTTAATAACCTTCTGTGATCTCATGTGGCTTCGGGTCAAAAAATGTATTTTACATTATTCTGCACAATGATAAAAGCTATGTAGAATAGCATTTCATTATAAATATAATCTATTATGAACACACCCAACATGGCATAAAGAACACAGACAAACCATATATTGTTGATATGAGAGGGAAATAAAATAAATGCTTAAGAACAAATATAATATATACAAGTACAGTTTTGAAAAATGGACAACGGCTAATAAATTGTCAATTCAATTCATTAGCTATTTTTTTTAGAAGGCTGTGTCAAAACATTATTGTGTAGTTTATATTATGTTAGATAATTGTGGAGTTGATCTAACATTTAATAGTTTTTTTTAAATCATGACAATTTTTTAAACTTTAATTTCAGACCTGATGGAGAAGAAACATCACATCAAAACTGGAGTTTAATCTCGCTCACAGACTGAAAGTATTTCTTTACTAAAAAGAAGAGACAATAAATGTTTCACCTGCCATCAGTGTTGGAGGAGTTTAACATCCAAAAGCAGTCTCGAGGTTCACATGAGGATCCACACGGGAGAGAAACCGTTCACATGTGATCAGTGTGGGAAGAGTTTTAGACGACAAGAACACCTTACGATTCACTTGATGAGCCACACGGGAGAGAAACCGTTCACATGTGATCAATGTGAGAAGAGTTTTTTTACAGCTGAACAGTTGAAACGGCACGAGAGGATCCACACTGGAGAGAAACCATACAAGTGTTCACACTGCGGCAAGAGATTCAGTCGGTCAGAACATCTGAGAACACACGAGAGGATCCACACTGGAGAGAAACCGTATCACTGCACTGCATGCGGGAAGAGTTTCACTTATTCATCTGCTCTAAATGTTCACACAGTAAGTAGATCATCTCTTCAGAAACCAACACTTTCAGGTGATGTTTTGTCCTTGTGATACAATAACAATAAAACAAAAAAAGTCTGTCCTAACCAGTCACAACGAGCGATGGCACAAAGAAACATCATCTAAATTTGTCACAGTGAATAAAGTTCATCAAGACCACGGCCTCATTTATAAAATGTTGTGTAGAAACTGTCCTACGTTTGATGTAAGATCATTTCTCAAATGTGTGTACGTGTGATTCCGAAAAACGAATGTATCACACAAAAAAATGTACGCCTCTTTCGCAAGTGAAATATATACATCGCAAATGATCTTGAAATTGTGCACAGCTGAGTGGTTTCAGATTTCCCCCTTGTAAACACCCCCTAATTAATATCATTAGCATATAAAAGAGAAATGTTTTATTCGAGAATGACCATTTTTATAAATATGAACTTTGTCGTGGATTTTAGCATATGCACACTCTAAGATCAAATCTGAGCGTACGCATGTTTTATAAATGTTTTTAAACGCATGTTTTGATTCATGATATAAATTATATCATTGTGCTTTATTTTGATTTTCATATGTTAAATTTTCATTTAGTTTGTTTTAATAATGAAAGTAGAAGGATTTTACAGGTTCAAACTGTTATTGTTCATGAAGCTAAAGAAGAGGCTGATTTATTTGTTACTTCATTGTTTTTTTGTTAGTGTTTAGAAAACACAGATGTAAGATGTATTGCTATGTAGCTTCGCATCTGTCCCTCTTCACTTTTATTTTCTCAAGATTTACTATTCTGCCAGTCAATAAAGACCGAGATCTATTTCACTTGTTTGTACTTTTCATTTTTGTGCACTTTTATTGCCTGCTGATTGTTCTTGCACCCTAAATTCATAATTTTAGTTACAGCTAAAAGCCATGAAATACAACTATTTAGTTTGAGGTGTTGTTTTATAGATGTTTTGCCATTTTATACAGTATGTGGCACGTTTTTTGATAATCTACCGTTGATTCGTCTTGCGGCGAGGACATCACTAGCGCACTCTCTTAATCAGCTCCCTAGTTCAGGACTCAGGCCACTGATCAGGGAGTCGGCCATTTTAATGTCTGTCTCAATTACAGAATCCTTCCAGGGTACAGAAACGTTTGCTCCCTAAAACGTCCCACAATGCACTGTGAAAACCAGGGAGAATTGATGCTCACTATGTTGCCTTAACAGAAGTTCTGAAGCATGAAACTTAAAGGGATGGTAAAACACGATTTCTCTTTTCTAACTTTAGCTAGTGTGTAATGTTGCTGTTTGAGCATAAACAACATCTGCAAAGTTACAACGTTCAAAGTTTAAAGCAAAGGGAGATATTTGCTTTTAAAGAAATCAGTTTCTAAGGACTACAGCAAACGGCCGCTGGGACTACAGACATTCCTCCAGGGTCTCTGACATCACCAGCCCCAATATTTACATAAACCCCTCCTCCGAGAATATGAAATAAGGGGGGCGAGGCCATTTTTTATTGCTGTGGAGAAGAGTTGTTGTGGTTATAGTTAGTAGGCTGGAGTGTTGTTGCCGCAATGCCGACGAAGTGCTGTTATTTTCATCCGGATTGCAGATCCACTTTGTTCAGCCTTCCTAAGGACGGGGGAGTTAGGAATCAATGGTTACATTTTTTTTTTTAACTCTATCCCTCATAATTATTACCCAAATCTCGCTCTCTGTGCTGCACATTTTACGGAGGAAAGCTTCCATAATCTTCGTGAGTTCAATGCAGGATTCGCACAACGGCTTGTCCTGAAAGATGGATTTAAAAACAGAAGCTGTTTACGGGCCACAACCTGTAAATATGATTCATTTTTCGTCGATGTGTTTTCCTGTAAAAGTTTGTATTGTTAATTGTAAGTTGTAGCAAGGAAGTTAACAAATGACAACGCTGTTTGGCTCTGCAAACCAGTTTGTTAAATGCTACATCATACTTAACGTTATCCGACAAACACCTAACGTTGCAAACTTTTTTTAAATCTCAACAGCGAACTTGGAATTAGTGTAAATGTATTGTTTATCTACAGGCTTGCTAAACATGGTTCTCTGTTTGATTTGGCTACTATAGTAAAGCCAATGTTTAGTGTTCGTTTTGGTTTAATAGTTCTTGTGACAGATATTTGGCTATAATCGTTCTAAAAATACAAAAGTGACGGTGCTATTCAGCTGCGATCACTATAGATCCGCAGTCTTTTCTCAGAAAAATCCCTCTGAGGACTGTAGTAGGCTAGCCTAGAAATCTAGACGCACCCTAGCGGCAGAACATTTATTTTGCTGCGAGTGTAGTCTAGCAACTCTCGGTAGACCTCAGAGCTGGAAAAACCAATCACATCGTGTATAGAGTCGGTGGGCGGCCTTAACATAATGACGGAATGAGTTGCTGAGGTTCTTGGTGCTACAGGTAAACAAAGAAGCTGACGATTCAAATCAGTTTTGAACGCTACACTGAAAGACTTGGAGTTAAGCTTTTCTTTGAGGAAAGAACGGCACTGAAATCATTCGTAAGAAAGGAAGATGTATTCCGAGTTTAATCTATCAACTAACGTTAGCTCCGCTTCGGTTGGTTGTGGCGCTATCCAATTGGCTTTATGCACAGCTGCACTACTTCCTGAACTTCAGCCAGCTCCTTTGTTTCCTGTCTGCCATTATTGGACAAACTGATTAATCCAGGTGTGTCTGATTATTGTTGTTGCGACTACAGAGGTCAGGCACACCTGGATTAATCAGTTTGTCCAATAATGGCAGACAGGAAACAAAGGAGCTGGCTGAAATTCAGGAAGTAGTGCAGCTGTGCATAAAGCCAATTGCATGCAGAGGGAATTTGACAGACAACCATTTATGTCAGTGGTGTCAATGGTGAGTTTCCAGACCAAACATCTTGATGTGGGTCTGGCTTGTCAGGCTAGTAGTAGGCTATAATTTGTTATAACGATTATATGAAATTCTTGTTTAAGAAGCTTATTTTTTGGGGTCCGATTCGGGCTCAAATTGGTATGGTTTTATTGACGCCATTGTTTCTAATACTACCAAAGTACAGACTACCGGTAAAGGTAAGGGGCGTGACGTTTCCGAAAAACGTGCACTAGGCGTTTAGCGAGTCACAACACACTGGGCCAGCTAACCAATCTGAGTAGTGTAGAATAAAGGTAAAATATAGGGAAAATAATGCAATTTTTTTTGCAAACGAAGCATGAACACGTTACTGTGCACCCCACAAACAACTTTCAAGCCTTCGAAAGAATGTGTTTTACCACCCCTTTAAATCATGTGAGCCAACTCACTATACATAACGACACGCAATAGATGTTTTTAAAAATACAAACCATTATTTTATTATTTCAGCATAAACATACATTGTTAGACAGGTAATGAACATAATCTAGGTAACCTTTATAATGTATTAACAGTTAGAATGTTGGTTTGACTGTATTCGTCGTCAGTGAGGAACCTGGGTGTGCTCTTTGATACCAATCTTTCGTTTGAAAGCCACGTTTCTAGCATCTGTAAAACTGCATTCTACCATCTTAAAAATATATCTAAATTACGGCACATGCTCTCAATGCAAAATGCTGAACAGTGAGTTCATGCGTTCATGACCTCAAGGTTAGATTATTGTAATGCTCTACTGGGTGGTTGCCCTGCTCGCTTAATAAATAAACTCCAGCTGGTCCAAAACACAGCAGCTCGAGTACTTACTAGAACCAGGAAGTGTGACCATATACATACATACTCAAACATGCTTGCCTAAAGATTAAACACGTAATGCTTAAGCCTTGTTTGTACTCGACACGTCTGCACAAGCGCGAGGGTGCGCGCAGCAAAAATTACGTCATTGCGCACTGCGCGGTAGTGCGCGAGACCCCATTTCGCGTGGCGGTGTGCAGCGCATTTGTTGTAACTTTTCACGCGGCTCCGCATCCAAAGATGCATGAGTTCTAGGCGAATCTAGCCGAGCACTGGCACCCAGTTTGCACGTACAAATTAGTTGCTTATATTTACAAAATGAGCCTACAAAAGCATAAATAAGCCCTTTTATTGAAAATAAAGATCCATGTTTAATAAAAAAACGAAACTAAATGAAAATGTTTAATGAAATTAGGAAATATTTAAGAGATTTTTTATTTAGTTGTATACGTGTGCATACATTTTATATATTTTATATTTACAAGTAATAATATCAAGGTTTACTGAGTTTTACACTATTTTTGTAGTGTGTTTTTTGGTGAAAATAAGTTAAAATTAGCGGAAAAAAAAAATTATTTACACGAAGATGATAACGGTATCGTTTCAAAACTATTTCAAAAACCTATTTCAAGGGTTGTGTTCTCTAGCCGCCGGGCGCTGTTGCTGTGCGGATGAGCGGCCAAAACGCATTGAGAGTTTACTGCTTTGGTTGAAAATGGTTTTGTGTAAATAACTAATGATTATTTTTACTCTTCATTTGTAAGTCGCTTTGGATAAAAGCGTCTGCTAAAAAAAAAAAAAAGACTAAATGTCAATTATTTACAACGGAAATGAATCAATCGAAAGCTTACTTTAGCTGGACAATACCTTTTTTTCCAGAGCTGATGTACAGCCAAAACAACCTCTCTTCATTAATTTCCTATTATAACTGTAAAGCTGCTTTGAAACAATCACTATTGTAAAAAAAAGTGCCATATAAATGAAGGTGACTTGACTTTTGATGGTCCCTTTAACACATTCTGTTGACTATAAGAAACATTACACCTACATGTCTACTAACTCTCATTAAGGCCCTGATATACTTCAAAATAGAAGAAATAGTAATAGAAGAACAAACTGATGTGACTTCTTTTTGAACAAAATCAGACTGAAACTAAGTTAGTTTGGAAGTTCGAAACAGAACTTTCCGCCTTCAATCACATAGAAAATCTTTTCATTTCTCCTCACAAGTGTGTAAGTCAGACGTCCAGAGTAAAATCATGAACCCTGGAGAGCTGAGACTAATAAAGTATCTGCTGAGTTGAGTCAACATTGAAATCGATGCCTAACGGAGTGGAGCTCCTGGATTTCGTTCTAACACCCGTGTTCGTGGAGGGACTGGGGACTGGCAAGCCACACAGACATAGGGGCGGTGGGGACGCGTACCCACCAGATTTCGTCAAGAGTCCTTTTGCACCCACCACTTTTTTTTTTTTTTTTTTACACCACTTTTACGGTGAAGCATTGCTGCCACAAACATATTTTTTCCACTCAATTGTGTCGTAATAACGAGATCTTATGTCGTTTTAACAACATCTTTTGTCGTAAAAACGTTTGAAAAGCAGAAGCAAGCTCCGTAAAACAGGCTCTTCCGCTGCCTGTATCAGTGGCGAAAGTGTTGTAATGTATTGATGTAGCCTCCAGTTCTTAACAGCCATGGGTAGCAGTGCCATGGACCGCTCATGATTAGCGTAATGACGGACCCGGTGCAGCCACAAATATCATACTACTGTAATTAAGACATTCAAGAAATGTATTAAAAAGAAAGACGCTTTCAGCCTTACTCAAAGTAGAGCCCTACATTTCTGCCCGAGCCCGAAGGGCCCCGACTTTTTTACGCCCTTCGGGCCAATTTTCCAGTCATAGCCTACCTCAGACGCGGCCGGGCTTCGGGCCTTTTTAGGCTATAGGACGGCGCTATGCAACACGCATCGCCGCAAATGTGTAAAGCAAGCCAACACGCAAACTGCCACAAGTGAAACTGAAGATAAACTAAGATGCTCAAAAGCACAATCATCTTCATTAACACTAATGAGACTAAAGGCTCTTACAGTGCTCAGGTCGCTCGTTCTCATAATGCGGTCTTTGATGTTGAAATGAGCTGATGAATAAAATGCTCATATCTGTTGCTTTCGTTGACATGAACTCCGTTAAATGTGCATATAGCACGGGAATTGAAGATCGGATTTATATTCATTTCGCGGAGAGGTGTAAGGCAAGACAACCTGCATGTTTTTTTAATTATTTGTTTAGATTGTGTAGGCCGTTTCGTTTGCGCGCGCCGTTGTGATCTGCCTGCCTCATATTGTCAAAAATGCCTTTTTACTGGTGGTGATAGTAGACTAAACGTTTAAACGATGCTTTAAGTGTTTTATATGGATTTTATAAGCATGACAAGTCAAGTGTTGATTTCAGAGGCTAAAGTGTTGGGTTAACTCACTGTCGGCCGCTGGCCGCTTAGTCGTCACTTTAAAAAGCAAAAACTTTAGTTTAACAAACAAAAAAATGCTTCAAACCTTTTTCTAAATTAACTTAATAAAAAAACAAAACGAAATATAACTACTTTGACATTAAACTGAACTATTTTAATGGCTGCAACTAATGTGTAATAGGGAGGATAATAAAAACACGGGCTCCAGTGGGACTCTGATAAAGAAGTGGTAAAAAAAATGGCAAAAATGAAAGATATTAAAGAATTCACGGGCGCTTTCGGCGGCATGAGTAAGATAGGCTAGAAGACCGCAATATGTCTCTCAGCTGACATTTTTATTTATTTACATTAGTAAGCTACAGGACATAGTCTTTCAAAACATGACCTGCGCTAAAGAGAAAAAAATAATGCATCATGTACCAGCACTTCTGAATGCGTCTCTGTCCCCAGCACATCTCAAACCAAACTGACGCCCATGCACACAGAACTAACAGCGAGCATGATTTATTGATACTTACATTAAAGTTGCCGACTTATTTATTTTGTCTTATTTTCTACATTTCAATTTACAATCATAAGGTGAATTCATTGTTACTGGTAACTAGGTAACGGAAAATTAAAGAGACACGAGATTTGTTCAAGGGAACAAATGAAAGGTTAATTTCATTGATTTATAATTTTTTTAAAAGGTGATTACGCTTACCTTTGGAGAATTGAGTTTGTTTCCACTCATATTGCATTCAGATGCGCAAGCTGCTGTGAAAACTCTGCTGTGAGCAATCGTACGTTCTGTGCAGTTCTGTGATCACCTGCAGGATGCTCGATTCCTTTGAGCTGCTCTGTCTTAGTGGGAGTGCTGGGGAGATCGTTCCTGCATAAAGGCTATTAAAGGAGAACTCGGGTGAATTTTTAAGTTAACCTTGATCGTTATAGCTTTGTGAGTACTGTCTATAGAAATAAAAGATGACAGGCTGGCACAACAGGAGTATGAGACTGTACTTGAGCAACAGCGCATAATCTTTCGTAATATTTTGAACAGCTGAATATTCATCTCATGATGAAAAATTAGAGACGAAAATGAAGAGAGATTTAATCTTAGTTTTTATTTTATGCAAAACATTTAGATTTTTGGGTACATTTCAGGTGATCTCAGCATGTGGAAGGAAAGTAAGTGTGACGTCTAGGATGTGGATGCTAATGTTAAAGGTCCCGTTCTTCGTGTGTTTTTGAAGCTTTGATTGTGTTTACAGTGTGCAATATAACATGTGTTCATGTTTCACGTGTAAAAAAACAGTATTTTTCACACAATTTACTCATCTGTACACCGCTGTTCTCACTGTCCTAAAAACGGCTGATGAGTTCCTTTATTCTATGAAGTCCCTCCTTCAGAAATACGTAACGAGTTCTGATTGTGCCAGCGGTTCCTGTGTTGTGATTGGACAGCAGCTTAGCGAACGTGGAAAGGTCACGCCTCTTAACGGGAGATGTATGCGCTCAATGATCTCTACAGCGTCCCTGGGAAAGCCAAACAAAGGTGATTTGACTCCAGGATGAAAATAACAGCGTCTCGACGACATGGCGACAAACACACTCAAACGCAACACTTCCTTTTCTCCACGCGACACTTCCTCTTCTCCACGTGGGACAGCAACAAGACCACGCCCCCTTTTTTCGCGTATTCTTGTGGGCGGAGGTTAGTCTGTTCTACTGTTCTACTGACGTAATTAATGAAGGAAGTACCAGGATGTAGTCCAAGCCGGCCGTTCGCTGTAGGCTTTGAAAGGGAACTTCTGTTAAATAAAATATCTCGCTTGGCATTGAACTTTGAGCTTTATAATTTTACAGGTATTATTTATGCTCTAACAGCAACATTACACACTAACTAAAGTTTGAACAGTGGGATCATGAAGAACGGGACCTTTAAGGAGAGCGTTCAAAAGCTAATTTCCAGAAATGCCCTTTGTTTACTCAGAGAGTAGCCCGCTCTGAGCCCAGGCGGCTTGCCTCCAGTCTCACAACAGTGTTATTGTGTCGCGTTTGGTGAGGACGCGACGTCAAAACTGAAGGTGCTGGATCTGAAAATGAACTATTTACTATGATTGTTTTTTGTATGACTGTGTAGAGCAAATGATTGAGCGAAACTCTTCCCGCATGCAGTGCAGAGATACGGTTTCTCTCCAGTGTGGAGCCGCTCATGTCTTTTCAGATGATCTGAATGAGTGAATCTCTTGTCACAGTGTGAACACTTGTAAGGTTTCTCTCCAGTGTGAATTCTCTGATGCTGTTTTAAATGTCCAGCTCCCATAAAACTCTTCCCACACTCAAAGCACACATGATCTCTTTCACCCGTATGTATTTTCTGATGATATTTTAAATTCTGCAGCTGTGAAAAACTCTTTCCACACAAAGAACATGAATGTGGTTTCTCCTGTGAATGAACTGTCAGGTGTTTCTTCAGACCTGACGCCCTCAAAAATGTTTTGCCACATTGATCACATTCATGCAGTTTCTCTCTAGTGTGGATGATCATGTGTTCCTTAAGGTTTCCTTGATGTCTGAAACTCTTCTCACACTGATCACATGTGAACGGTTTCTCTCCCGTGTGGATCCTCATGTGAAGCTTGAGACTGTGTCTGCGTGTGAAACTCTTCCCACACTGACGGCAGGTCAAACATTTATTATCTCTTCTCTCAAGGATAGAAATACTTTCAGTCTGTGAGCAAGTTTCTTCTTCAGTTTTGACATGATGTTTCTCCTCTTCACTCTCCTCATCCATCAGCATCACATCTGAAATGACACAAAAAAAAAGTCCTTAGAAGTTAGAACTTTTCAATGCGGAGTACTGTTACTCCATGTTACTTCTGTGCATCATTCTGTGCACCGGCTGCGCATAAGCGCTTTGCTGTTCTATTAAATATCAGGGGTTTTCCTGCATAGAGAATTACAAGGCGGCCGCCTCCATCAAATCATTTGCATCATTTGAAAGCTAAAACACTCCAGATTCATGTTCTGGTTTTGCAATAAATACACCAGAGAGGAAAGGGTTAAATGAAATCCTAAAGGACCGGCCATTTAAACATTAGCATAATAAACGTAGTACTCAGATCGGTCGAATCCAATCAACACCAGCATACATGTCAGTGTAAGGGTCCACTCTTCAAAATGCATCCCACTTTTTAATCCAAAACAACGAAAAAATAAGGAAAAAAACTAAAAATCCTCCTTTGTTTGGATGATTGTTTTGAGTTGGAGTAATCAATCGTGTCCATTTTCAATGAAATATTGATTCTAATCAGTATTCTGGCGATCTCCCCTGTACTATGGACTAGAGGTCGACCGATTCACCAGTTTTGCCGATTAATCGGCACCGATAACTGATTGGTGGAACAATCGGTTATCGGCTGAAATCCACACTGATAGTTTTTCCGTGTTGCATCCGTTGCTGGAGCTGCAGAGACAGGTGTGCTGTCATTACACAGTACAAGAGCTCTGAGAAGGGTCTGCTGGCATTATAAAGCACTAGCCAGACAAGGCTAGAGGCCAAATAAAAACCCACTGACATTCACACGTGAGGCTGCACGGAGAGCACTGACACATCAGATGCGCGTTTAAAACACGACAGCGAAACGGCATGAATACAGAACACTACAGTACTTCTTTCCAAATCATTATAAAGTAATTAATTTCTTGGCTAGATGCTGCATTAACAGGTAAATAACAGCAGTGTGTGTGTTTGTCAACAAGGCTGAGAGGACGCTAACATTAGCAGTACCTCAAGCAGTTAAAACAATGTGATAAAAACACAGACCTAAATGTTGCATACAGGGAGTGCAGAATTATTAGGCAAATGAGTATTTTGACCACATCATCCTCGTTATGCATGTTGTCTTACTCCAAGCTGTATAGGCTGGAAAGCCTACTACCAATTAAGCATATTAGGTGATGTGCATCTCTGTAATGAGAAGGGGTGTGGTCTAATGACATCAACACCCTATATCAGGTGTGCATAATTATTAGGCAACTTCCTTTCCTTTGGCAAAATGGGTCAAAAGAATGACTTGACAGGCTCAGAAAAGTCAAAAATAGTGAGATATATTGCAGAGGGATGCAGCAGTCTTAAAATAGCCAAGCTTCTGAAGCGTGATCATCGAACAATCAAGCCTTTCATTCAAAATAGTCAACAGGGTCGCAAGAAGCGTGTGGAAAAACCAAGGCGCAAAATAACTGCCCGTGAACTGAGAAAAGTCAAGCGTGCAGCTGCCAAGATGCCACTTGCCACCAGTTTGGCCATATTTCAGAGCTGCAACATCACTGGAGTGCCCAAAAGCACAAGGTGTGCAATACTCAGAGACATGGCCAAGGTAAGAAAGGCAGAAAGTCGACCACCACTGAACAAGACACACAAGCTGAAACGTCAAGACTGGGCCAAGAAATATCTCAAGACTGATTTTTCTAAGGTTTTATGGACTGATGAAATGAGAGTGAGACTTGATGGGCCAGATGGATGGGCCCGTGGCTGGATTGGTAAAGGGCAGAGAGCTCCAGTCCGACTCAGACGCCAGCAAGGTGGAGGTGGAGTACTGGTTTGGGCTGGTATCATCAAAGATGAGCTTGTGGGGCCTTTTCGGGTTGAGGATGGAGTCAAGCTCACCTGTGGTCCATCATCAAATGTGCGATTTACAAGGAGGGAAAACAGTACACCTCTCTGAACAGTGTCTGGGAGGCTGTGGTTGCTGCTGCACGCAATGTTGATGGTGAACAGATCAAAACACTGACAGAATCCATGGATGGCAGGCTTTTGAGTGTCCTTGCAAAGAAAGGTGGCTATATTGGTCACTGATTTGTTTTTGTTTGGTTTTTGAATGTCAGAAATGTATATTTGTGAATGTTGAGATGTTATATTGGTTTCACTGGTAAAAATAAATAATTGAAATGGGTATAAATTAGTTTTTTGTTAAGTTGCCTAATAATTATGCACAGTAATAGTCACCTGCACACACAGATATCCCCCTAAAATAGCTAAAACTAAAAACTACTTCCAAAAATATTCAGCTTTGATTTTAATGAGTTTTTTGTGTTCATTGAGAACATGGTTGTTGTTTAATTATTAATGTTGTAAAATGAATCCTCAAAAATACAACTTGCCTAATAATTCTGCACTCCCTGTATATAAAATTAGTGATGTGAGAACGCAAACTGTATCGTCATTAGGGTTGGGTACCGAAACCCCCTATGTGACCGAATCAGAACGCAGATGCTTCAGAAAATGCCCAAAAGTGACTGAACCAGCCATCGTAAACACCATCTTTTGTGATAAATAATATCATTAGATAAATGTTCATACATAGAATAGTTACAGTTATTATTTATTGGCGAATTATCCAGGATTAATGGACTATTCAGTAAATAAACAATAGATTAAATAAAAAATATATATTTAAAATAAAAAAATTGATAGATTAATTGGATTGAAAAAAATAATCGTTAGTTTCAGCCCTTATTGTAGTGTCGACTGCATTCATCAACTCTATAAGTTGAATATAACTATTATATTCAAGAAACAGAAACTATAAAACACTAAAAATATAATGTACACTAAATCTGCTTGTTTATTTACATTGTTTAATTATTACATTTCTTTAAAAAAAATCTGTGTCAGGGTAGAAAGTGTATTTAGGCATGTCCCAAATTCTGCTTAGAGGTTTTTTTTCCTCCTACAAACACTAAATCTGATGAACTTTCTATCCTTAATGTCCTTCAGGCTCATGAATGAAGGATCAGGAATAAACACCAACCTCTTTGTTCTTCAGTGTGTTCTGGATCGCTCATGTTCTCACTGTCCTTCAATAAACTCTGTCTTTGCAGATTTCAGCTCTTCCTGATGCTCTGATGCTCATATTCCAGCATTTATTGGTGAATTGCAGTGGGAGGAGCTTCACTGAAGGAGGAGGAGCAGATCTGACAAAATCAAGAACAAATCACTTACTGAGTTTGTAATACTAACTTAAGTACAATAATTGGAAAGTGTTTGTATACCAATTCACAAATTCTCTCTTTACTTCTAAGAATTACATCCACATATTTTATCCCTACATTTATCTTACCTCTCATTATCATATAGGCAACAAATTATAGAAAAACATACAATTAAAAGATTCCAAATATAAGCAATGTAAGAATAAAAATGAAGAAATAAACATATAAAAATACATTTACAAATTTCCCAAAAACAAATAAACCAAATGAGTTCGACAACGTTGTGTTTAATATGAAACATGGTTCATCACAGATTAATGAAATGAACGTGTAGATGTCTCAATAGCGGTGTCGTTTTCTTAAGTCTGTTGACACCAATAAAATGAGCTTAAAGGGCAGGATTAGGGGTTAGGTGCCTTGCTCAAGGGCACCTCAGTCATTTCCCACCGGTTCTGGAATCGAACCAGCAACCTTTGGGTTACCAGTTTAACTCCCTAACCACTAGGCCATGACTGCCCCGTCAATAACAGAAACTAATAAGCTTTGATCATCAGGCATAAGTCACACTCGTTAATATCCGTACACACTAAACATATACGATATGATATAACGTTAGCGGTTCCTCATCACGACTGATTTGGTAGTTAGCTAATGTTCTTACGGTGCACAGTTCACGTTTTCTTCGAGCTGCATCTCTTACGGATCGTGATGTCACGTCTCCCGCCGGCGGCCGAACCACAGACAGTATAACGCGTTAATGTTATTGTATGTGTTTCATGTTATCCTTTATTCATTAATTCTATTATGGGTTTATTTCGTGCCTATTCACCGATAGTGTGAGGATGCATATGACGTTAGGAGTATGTATTTGAGTGAACTTGAATGTACATGCACGGCATGAATAAAATATTTACATTACCAGCAGTCCAGCACATAATTCCAAACTTGTAACTTGAAAAGTGCAAAGTATGAATTTGTGTTAATGTACATACTTTGTATTCACATGTTAACAGGTTGGAGCTTGCATACTGATTGTGACACGCGAGTCTGGAGCTGTGCGAAAACTAGGGGTGGAATCTGATTTCCCGATTCGATTCGATTACGATTATTGAAGTCCCGATTCGATTACAGTCGATTTTCGATTATTAACGATTCTCGATTAGCGATTATTGATTTTCCATTTCACAACAGTAAACGAAAATACACTACAAAGTGATTGCAGTATAAAAAAAAAAAGTCAGCTACTGAATTACTTATCTCTTTTATTGAGTAACAACAACTCAAAGCACTTGTCGTGTAGTGTCGTGAAGTTACACAGAAATGAATGCATCACATTGTGTTGTGACTCATCAAGTTGAACTAAACAATAACAAATAAATGAAAGGCTTATTTCCTTTAGGAAGTAGATCAGAACCAACATACTGTAGAAATTGGACAATTTTCTTCTAGAAAGACAACGTGTTCAGGTGGAGGAAGACTGCAGGTTGCAGTCGAAACATGTCAAGGTAAAGAAGAAGTTTTTTCTCCAAACACCTTGTCTTTTAGAAGAAAATTGTCCAATTTAATCATTAAGAAGACAAAATGAACATTTTTGAACAACTTACTGTAGCTTCAGCTTATATACTGTACTGTAGAACACAGTGACAAAATGTCAAGAGTGATGGATGCGGTGCGCGCGTGAGGGGGGCGGGAACGCGTGGAACGCTCGAGCTCCTCTCGTTCGTTTCCTGACGTGAGAAAGACAAAAGGGGAAAAAACGACAGAAGAAAAACGGGTTCGTGTCGGAGGAGTGTCGAGGCCCGTTCGGTTCCGTGAGCGGGAGCCGCGGGTCGGTGCAGCGGAGCGGCGGTGTGTTTCCAGCATCAGTCCGGCTGTGTGTGTGTGTGTGTGTGAGATCCGCTCATCGCGTCCTCAGGATCGCCTTAATTCCCGCGAATGTGCGCGTCGATGTGTGTCGCGCTCGCTCATCTGAAGCGCTCATAAATCTGCGGATTGAAGGCGTTTATTCGGTGTTTGTGCGCGAATCTGAGCCGTGCTAACGCGCTAATGCTAATGTGCCTGAGCTCCAGAGGAGGCGAGGCGGGAAGATTTCTAGTGTTCCCTCAGAATCATCTCAGCATTAACGACAGATTTACATTCATCTAATGAACACACACACACACACGGTGGTAGAGTCAGGTTTAGATAAATAAAAAAATCGATTTTTGAAAATTTAATGATCGATTCATGCTCGTCCATAACATACTCGCGATTAATCGATAATCGATTTTTTTCACCACCCCTAGCGAAAACGCGTGCAAGCAGTGGCGTAGCAAGTCAGTCCCGGGCCCATATGCAAAATAAATTGTACGGGCCCCCCAAGTAGGCTACATGGAAGAGATATTTATAGATATTTATGGACCGCTCATGATTCGCCTCAGTGGCGTAACTTTAACCTAGTAATTACAGACCCCGGTGCAGCCACGAATATCATAACTAGGCCTACTGTAATTAAGACATATATTCAAGGAATGTATTAAAAACAGAAAGACACTAACATTTCAGCCTTACTCAGAGGCCGCACGTCAATCCATTCCCGACGATCTTGGTTTGCTTCTTATTTATTAAATATACAAGCAATTACTTGATGAAATATAGATCAAAATTAAATACAATTTAAACAAAACGAAATTCACTTTAAAGAAAGAATTTCTACAAAACTCAATTGTTAAAATCATGTCTGACCCCATGACATATTGAGCATCTTATAATGTCGCTTACTCATGCTGCTCACTTTCATAATCCAAAAACAATAAATAAAAATCATAGGCTAATATTTAAACATAGCCTAACTATGAAACTAAATAGGCTACGTTTTCTTTAACCCCCTTTCGACGACGGCGCCAGCGCCTTTTTTCCTTTATGACTGCGGAAACAACTCCTAATAGCCTACGCCGTAATTTTTAGCCACACAGATAAATTCAAGACATAATTATAAACTATCTACTTTTAATTGTGTACACTCACAATAACATTTAAAAAAGGTATTTTGTCAATACTGCCGACGTTGTCTTTGCTGTATCCAGGGCCGTTTTTAGGCATAGGCAAACTAGGCGGTGGCCTAGGGCGCCATCAGTAGGGGGCGCCAATAAGCGCATATCTGGCACTGATGTGTGTGTGTAAAGGGTGTCACGGCCACCCTAAAGTGTTATTGCCGCCCCCACTGGTTCCCCCACACTATTGGATCAGAGAACTGTCAATCTGACGATTCCTATATGGCATCAGATCAGAGTCGGCTACGGTCAAAAGAGTTCGCGTTTGGAGCCTCAACAACACCATCAATGAACTCGCTCAATGCTTTGGCAAGGTAACACTTTTTTTTAACCATAAAACGGGTGTCCAGCGACATGAGGGGACGTCATTAATGACAGAATTTTAATTTTTGGATGAGCTAACCTTTTAAGAGATTGCACTTTGTGCATTAGAAGCACTCAAATGTCTGTAAAACAGGAAGTTATTTATCCATTTTTCAGAAGTTGTAGCATATTCCTTTTGTAAAGCTACAGAACTTGTTTGACTCAATGTTTTGTAAATGTGAGCCGTGTGTTTATTAAGGTCTTCAATAAAACAAGATGAGAACTTAAATATTCCCAGCACTTTCTGTCATGTAGTGCTTTTTTTCTCTTTTTCATCAAACCGCAGTTTTTGCAAGTTCCCGCAATTTCATCGCATAAAATTGCATAAATATCTAGAAATAAATATCATTTTTCATCGCATTTTTAATAAAACATGCCGCATAATCTAGGATTTTCGCCCGCAACAATCACAAAAAAAAGCCAAATTTTCCTGGAAGGACTGATATTCTGCACCGAGCAAACGCAGAGCTCGGCAAGCGACTCCCTCTCGTGACGTAATATGACGCGATGTTGAAAAAAAGCATTTTTACAAGCAGCCAACAAAACGGCCACTTTATCTACTAAATTAGTGCTCCAAATGCCATTTTTTTCCGGAGAACCCACCCACCCGGAAAGCTATTGGGCTTGTTTTTGGCTAGTTTTGAGTAGCAATTGGGTGAGTTTTGCTGTAAAAACTTGGCAACCCTGTCTTCCCCCACGCTGAAATGAGTAACATTAGAAGAAGAAGATGAGTGTAAACGATCTTTGCCGGTGTTGTAAAAAAATAATTTAAGGATACACAGAGTACTTACCAACACCATCATCATTTCTGAGAGAAATAGTAAAGGTGAACGCATATACGAACAAGTTCTCCGTTTAGGATTAGAACAAATTCAACCCAAGCGCCTTTGATGACGTGATGATTACGTTACTGTTTATCATCTGTCCATCATCGTCTAAAGCCCGCCCTGACAATTTCATTGGTCCGAACAGTTTCTGTTCAGGCATAATTACTTCTCTACGGATCAAGTCCAGACCGAACTGCCCGAGTTAAAATGTTGTGGGCGGGGCTAAGTTCGGCTGGCATCCAGACTAACATGAGGGGGAAAGTATGATCATTTGAATACACAACCGGGTTTCTACTGATGCAAAGCTTAATGCTAAATCGCTGAAGTAACCCTTTAATAATAAAGCAACAGTAAAGCTGAGAAAGAGAAAAATCACTCACAGCTCTTGAATGGAAAACATTCAGATACTCTTAAAAACTGAAAGCACTCTTTGTTCATTGCTTGTAATATGTTTTTTGTTCCTCTTTATTATTTACTAGTTTTTGAAGCTATATTAGTTTATATATTTAAAATTCTTTTTTAAAGTTTTAATTATTTTTTATTATTATTTTAATGTGTAATTATTTTAAAAAGTACTTATAATTACATATATTTAATAAGAAAACAATTAAAGAATTGTTTTGGAATTAGATTGTGAGGTGCCTAAAGATTCCCACTATTACTATACAATGATTTATTACTCATCTTTGTTGAATAATACATTTGTTAAAGAGCTTAAAACAAAAATCACATTAAATTGCAATCGCAATATTGGTATTAAAATAAATAAAATAACAATTAGACTATCTTCAAAAATGTTCCTAGCTATGAAACTGACCTATATCTTGTAGATGTCTCAATAGCTGATGGTGTCGTGTTCTTAAGTCTGTTGACAGCAATAAAATGAGCTTAATGTGTGAATGTACGGATGTGAAGACATCAGCATAATGAATGAGGGGAAAACAGGATCTATTGACATGAAATAAAGAGGCTTTTCAGCTGCTCTGATAATAGAGATGAGCCATAGACTATCAACACTCATTAAACAAGACATTCAGGATCAGCAGCAGCACTTTATTCACACTATTTGCTGAGAGAAACAGATTATTGGAGTCTGAACATATGATGAAAGTGTCCCATATGGATCTAAATATAGTTAGTAATGGGTTTGTTAGCATCTTACCGTATGTGAAGAGCAAATGATAAAACGCTCTTCTTAACGCGTTCTTTAGATAACAGACACACATATATAATTCAGAAATCACCTCGTAAGAGGATATTTAAACTGTGGAAAGAGTTTTTTTTGCGATTACTCAAAATACCGGGAACTGTTTACCTCAGAGGACTCGACGGGAGCGCGCCGCGCACTGGTGATGACGTCATCGCATTTTATCAAATACGGTTTAAAACTGTTAAACATATATAAAACGACATATCAAACAAAACACGTGTATTCCATATGGCTTTTAGATGGAACTAAACTTACGAATTAAATATTTATTATTTATTCTTGATGCAAGCCCAGATAGCACACACATCTCGGAGACGTCTATTTGCCCTGCTGAAAAATCCATCTTAAACCAGCCTAAGGTGGTCAGGCTGGTTTTGGCTGGTCTCCCAGCCTGGTCATAGCTGGTTTATCAGACTGGTTTTAGAGGGGTTTTGACTTTTTTTTAGCTGGTCAGGCTGGTCTTAGCTGGTCAAACTGGTCTTAGCTGGTCAAACTGGTCTTAGCTGGATATTGTTGGTCTTAGCTGGTCAAACTGGTCTTAGCTGGATATTGTTGGTCTTAGCTGGTCAAACTGGTCTTAGCTGGATATTGTTGGTCTTAGCTGGTTTTAGCTGGTCAGGCTGGTCTTAGCTGGTCAAACTGGTCTTAGCGGGTAATTGTTGGTCTTTGAAGGTCTTAGCTGGTCTTCGCTGATTTTAGCTGGTCAGGCTGGTCTTAGCTGGTCAAACTGGTCTTAGCTGGTCAAACTGGTCTTAGCTGGATATTGTTGGTCTTAGCTGGTCAAACTGGTCTTAGCTGGATATTATTGGTCTTAGCTGGTTTTAGCTGGTCAGGCTGGTCTTAGCTGGTCTTAGCAGGTAATTGCTTGTTTTAGCTGGTCAGGCTGGTCTTAGCTGGTAATTGTTGGTCTTTGATGGTTTTAGCTGGTCTTCGCTGATTTTAGCTGGTCTTCGCTGATTTTAGCTGGTCTTAGCTGGTCTTAGCTGGTCAGGCTGGCTGAATGTCCCTATTTTTTCTGCCACTGGGTGTTTACACAAATAATGTATATCTGTATATGGACCATGTAATCTGATTAATTTGTAATTAGGTAAAATGTTCATCAGCTAAGTAAGGCTGGGAGACCAGCTAAAACCAGCTAAACCAGGCTGGAAGACCAGCTTGACCAGATAAGCCAGGCTGGGAGACCATCTAAAACCAGCTTGACCAGCTAAGCCAGGCTACTAAAACCAGCTACTTCCAGTTTAAACCAGCTAAGACCAGCCAACCAGTTTAGGCTGGTTTTAGCTGGATTTTTCAGCAGGGATATCAAACAATAGAAAAAGTAAATCTTGAATAAAATATAATAAAAATGTTGTCCTCACTTTGCATCAACTCCGTCAGGATTTATTATAATTATGAATAAATCGGGCAATGTCATGGGCAGCTTTAACTCTGAGCACCCTTTTCTATTTCCTGCTCAGTGTGGATCTCACAGTCGACAAATAGTTCTGAAAGTTATATATTTTTTAATATTTCAAACAAAACAACACCGAAGTCTCTTCTGTCACCACTTTAACACGTCAACTCCGTCAACGCAGTGTAATAGTTTCTGTAAATAGCAGGATAAATCTTGGCATGTTGATATGTTTATTAGGGCAGCTCCACTGTAAAACACATGATTAAGGTGGAAAAATATTCAATTTTGTCAATTCTGTCAGACATCAACTCCGTCAGATTATGCTCTCAAAGATTCTGTGTAATGGGATTTAATGGGGTTTTTTTGCATATGGGGAATTCTTCTAACGCTGTTTCAGGATTCTACTTACATATTAATGGACTATTCAGAAAATAAACAATAAACAACTACTTACATATACTGTGTTTTTGGCACATCACAGATGTAAAAAGATGTATTATTTCTCACATCATCATTAATTGAAGATAAAAGTGATTAGCACAGTGATAGCATAAATGCTGATAGGGCTGAAAAGGCGGGCAACTTAATTTGCTGACATTTTTCATCTGTGGCACACATTTGGTATGCTTGGCTTTTTCGTTTTTTTTAAGTTAATAAAACCCATGTTAGCTACCACACTTTAATTAATCTCTTAGACATTTCCACTCCCTAATACAGTGCTTTTCATTTGTATTGTACTGAAGTATGAAGGATAATGTAGGAAAAGTCACAAGCCTTAACAGCCTTTAGCGGTTATTAAACCCATGAAGCCTTATTCTTGTCTATAATGATTTTTGATTTCAAGTCAAGTCAAGTCAACTTTATTTATATAGCGCTTTTAACAATGTAGATTGTTTCAAAGCAGCTTTACAGTGTTAAACAGGAAAATAATGCAGCATAATTTTATTCAGCCGTATAGCCATTCTGGAGAAAATGGTGATGTCATCAGTTCATTTCAATTATCATACAGTGGCAGTGTGGGCTTTAGATCAGTAATTTAGTTTATATGGTTAATTTAGTTTAATAATTAGATTTATTTGGATATTTAGTTGAAAAATTTTGAAAAATGTAGTGTCCCCAACTGAGCACGCCAAGCCAGAGGCAACAGTGGCAAGGAAACCAAAACCCCATCAGGTGACCTAATGGAGAAAAATAAACCTTGGGAGAAACCAGGCTCAGTCAGGGTGCCAGTTCTCCTCTGGCCAATTAACAAACAGCGTATTATTATTATTATTATTATTATTATTATTATTATTATTATTATTATTATTATTATTATTATTCTGGCAACTTTACAGGTCAGAAGTCATAATAGATTGGATTATTCGAAGGACCGGAGGCAACACGCTAGAGTAATATTCAAACAATCGGAGTCATCGCGCTGGAGACGGGTTTATTGAGGATGCCGTGTCGATGAGGCAGTTTCAGGGGGAGTCTAATCACGGTCTCTGCGGACACTTCAGGGTCATGCGTTGGTCTTCTCTGGGCGCAGGTGCAGCATACTTCAGAGAAACAGACTTAAGTTTGGTATCTTTTTAAAGGGAACACTTTGTTTAAGAAAATATATAATATATATTTGACAAAACATGTTCAACTCTAAAACTTTTTAACTATTTATGCCAAATGTTAGTCTAATGTCTCTAAAAAATATGTTTTTTGGGCGCAGTGCCAAACTTTTCCACTAGATGATTATCCAGACTCCAGCGGTGACCATATAAGGACTCTGATTTCCATATTGTTTGAGTGATCTGAACCATATATTTCCATACTTTTCAAAATATCTATGACGTAGACATAGTAGTTTGGGCAGTAATGTTAACATTTGGTTTGAATCTCTAAAATGCATATAAAAACACATGGAAAGAGTCAGAGCGTGTGTTATAGTTTGGCACCGCATCACAGAAGAATCTATATTTATCTATTGCTCAGTCATTTCTTTGGAAAATCAGTCATCATATATGAAAAGTTTTCAAATGCTATATAGTTTTTCAAGATTACTTTAGGTTTTGATAGTTATACATGTATAATGGCAAACGTGTGGGTGAGGTGCAGTCTTAAAAATAGTAGTTAAAAATATTTTTTATGATTTTTTTATGAAGTGGGGATCATGGGTATGGAAAATGTGGGGAGGAAGTATTTATCTCAAAGTACAGAAGGAAGAGGAGGAAGATGGATATTTGAGAAGGCTAATTGGGAAAAATTTCAGAAAGAAAGTGACAGATGCACTCTAAAAAAAAAAAAAGGTTCTATATGGCACCAAAAATGGTTCTTGGCTCGTAATCATAGGGGAACCTTTTTTAGTGCTATATAGCACCAATTTTGGTGCTTCAGTGGTTCTTCAGCGGTTCTTCAGAGGTGCTATATAGCACCTTAGTCAAAGAACCGGTGAAGAACCTCTGAAAAACTGCTGAAGAACCACTGATGCACCAAAATTGGTGCTATATAGCACTAAAAAAGGTTCCCCTATGATTACGAGCCAAGAACCATTTTTGGTGCCATTTAGAATCTTTTTTTTTTAGAGTGGTCTGAGTCAGATTGATTATAATGATGATATAGAAACACTTGAAAATAAAATAAAACAAGGTATAATAACAGCAGCGATAGAGTCCATTAAAAAAAGTAAAGGTAATGTAAAGAGGAAAACAGTACCATGGTGGGATAAAGAATGTAAAGAAGCAGTCAGAAATAGAAACAAAGCATTTAAAATAATGAAAAGAACTCATAATTTCATGCACATGATTCAATATAAGTATGCCCAGGCAATACTAAGGAAAACGGTACGACAAGCAAAAAGAACATATTGGAGGAATTACTGTAGTTCAATTGGGAATACAACTGATTGGCAGTGATTAAAAAGATGGGTGGGGACAGGAGAGAATGGAGTTACCCAGTTCTGAGTAGTCGAAATGAAATTGCAGTGACGAATAAGGAAAAGGCTGCAATGCTAGTAAATACATTTGTCACTGTCCACAGCTCTAATAATTTATCTGAAGAAGGGAAGAAAGGCAGAGAGAAAAATAAATTTGAAAATGTACTAAGGATGGCACTAAGGATGATGAGAAAGGTTGAGGATGAACAAAATGTACTATTTAACATGGGAGAGTTGAATAGAGCAATAGCCAAAACTGGGAAGACTGCACCAGGAAAAGATTAAATTTGTTATAACATGTTGAAACATTTAAGTGCGGAGGGGACGAAGAAGAAGTTGTTAATGATGTACAATAAAGTGTGGGAGGAAGATAAAACTACCAAAGAGCTGGAAGGAAGCAATTATTTTCCCGATAAGAAAACCTGGGAAAGATTATGGTAAACCAACAAGTTATAGACCCATTGCCCTGACATCTCATGTCTGTAAACTAATGGAAAGAATGATAAATAAGAGACTAATGTATATAATAGAAAAAAGAGGCATGGTGGTTGAATGCCAGAGTGGGTTTAGAAGAGGTAGGAATACTATGGATGCAGTATTGTGTTTGGAAGATGACATAAGAAAAGCACAAATAAATAAAGAGACAGTAGTGGCAGTACTACGGCTGTTGACCTCAACTGGGGATGTTGTCGGGCGGTGGAAGGAATACTTCGAGGATCTCTTCAATCCCGCCGTCACGTCTTCCATTGAGGAAGCAGAGGCTGGGGGCTCAGAGGAGGACTCGTCCATCACCCAAGCTGAAGTCACCGAGGTGGTCAAGAAACTCCTCGGTGGCAAGGCACCGGGGGTGGATGAGATCCGCCCTGAGTACCTCAAGTCTCTGGATGTTGTGGGGTTGTCTTGGCTGACACGCCTCTGCAGCATCACGTGGCGGTCGGGGACAGTGCCTCTGGGATGGCAGACCGGGGTGGTGGTCCCTCTTTTTAAAAAGGGGGACCGGAGGGTGTGTTCCAACTATAGGGGGATCACACTTCTCAGCCTCCCCGGGAAAGTCTATGCTAGGGTACTGGAGAGGAGAATTCGGCCGACAGTGGAACCTCGGATTCAGGAGGAACAGTGTGGTTTTCGTCCTGGTAGTGGAACACTGGACCAGCTCTATACCCTCTACAGGGTGCTGGAGGGTTCATGGGAGTTTGCCCAACCAGTCCACATTTGTTTTGTGGATTTGTAGAAGGCATTCGACTGTGTCCCTCGCGGCGTCCTGTGGAGGGTGCTCTGGGAATATGGGATGAGGGCTGTCCGGTCCCTGTATGACCGAAGCAGGAGTTTGGTCCACATTGCCGGCAGTAAGTCAGACTTGTTCCCGGTGCATGTTGGACTCCGGCAGGGCTGCCCTTTGTTGCCGGTTCTGTTCATAATTTTTATGGACAGAATTTCTAGGCGCAGCCAAGGGCCGGAGGGTATCAGGTTTGGGGACCACGCGGTTTCGTCTCTGCTCTTTGCGGATGACGTTGTCGTGTTGGCCCCTTCTAACCAGGACCTCCAGCATGCACTGGGACGGTTTGCAGCCGAGTGTGAAGCGGCTGGGATGGGGATCAGCACCTCCAAATCCGAGGCCATGGTCCTCAGTCGGAAAAGGGTGGCTTGCCCACTTCAGGTTGGTGGAGAGTTCCTGCCCCAAGTGGAGGAGTTCAAGTATCTAGGGGTCTTGTTCACGAGTGAGGGGAGGATGGAACGGGAGATTGACAGACGGATCGGTGCAGCTTCTGCAGTAATGCGGTCGATGTACCGGTCTGTTGTGGTGAAGAAAGAGCTAAGCCGTAAGGCGAAGCTCTCGATTTACCGGTCAATCTACGTTCCTACTCTCACCTATGGTCATGAGCTTTGGGTCATGACCGAAAGGACAAGATCCCGGATACAGGCGGCCGAAATGAGCTTTCTCCGCAGAGTGGCTGGGCGCTCCCTTAGAGATAGGGTGAGAAGCTCAGTCACTCGGGGGGAACTCGGAGTAGAGCCGCTCTGCTGCACCTTACAGAACGCATCATTGTGAACTGTATTCACTCTTACATCAGACGGGAAATACACTGGCGATAAAGTCCTATTAGGTTTATTACCCAAATATCTGCAAGAGTTGCTACTACCTCACAATAGTGCGTATACAACCAGATCATCTCATCATATTCTTTTAACTATCCCAAAAAAGAAAACTGTTTACGGCCGTTCAGCTTTTGGTTTTGCTGCTCCTAATGACTGGAATTTACTACAAAAGTAATTGAAATTGGAATTATAGTTGTCTGTTATAATCATCATCAAAATTAAAAAAATAAACATTTAAAATATATCAATCTGTGTGTAATGAATGAATATAGTATACAAGTTTCACTTTTTGGAATTAGTGAAATAAATCAACTTTTTGATGATATTCTAATTATATGACCAGCACCTGTATGTATGTATGTATTATAAAATATGTTTGTACAATTCCCAGGAGATCTAATTCTCCTGCCAGGCTGTTGCTGAAAATAAGAACTTGTTCTTAAGTAACTTGCCTGGTTAAATAAAGGTTGATAATAATAATAATAATGATGCTGCTGAAAACTTTACACCGATCACCACCAAAGGGTCAGAGATTCACAACTTGAGGACCAAGATCTGGCAGGACAAGAAAACACCAGCAACTCCATTCAGCCAAGATCCATAAACTACTGTGTCCAAAGAGAAATTCTGTGTTCACAATATAAAAGGAATACCAGGTTGGAGAAGAAATTCTTTAGTGAGAAAGCAAACGACACTCCAGCTGAACAGCAAAACCAATCAGACAGAACTAGTGGAGTCAGAGACAGAAGATCCTGAGCAAATAACTCCTGATAACATGCCAATTCAGGGTGAGCCACTAGGAGGAGCTGTGTCTCCACAGATGAGACCACAGAGACAAATCACACTAGAGATTTAAAGACTTTATCATCGCCTGATGGAGGAAATGGAGCACCGATATGTTGTGTTTATGTATTTCACTGTGATCTCAAAGTATATTATAATAAGCCCCAAATCAGTATTTTCTCAGGATAAAGATGTTGATTGTTTATTATTGTGGATATATGGCCGCTGCTGAAATTGTTTAAATATATATGAATTATTCCTCCAGGAGGCGCTCGGCATCATAAATAATAAAACATGGAGAGACTCTTGAACCTCAGAGCGAGAAAACTTTATTGATAAAGGCAAGAAAATACATTTGGCAAATGGACAGCATGTTAGATCGAGCCAAAATGTGAGTTCTGATGGATCTCCACGTCAGAAACATCAGACTCAGCCCCGGACGCCGAATCCTTGCCGGAAGATATAAGTCTATCAGCCGGAGAGTTGGACTGAGAAAGCAGGAGACGAAGTGATGGTCATAAAAGAGCAGAGTTTGTTGAATAATCTTAGTTGCTCATGTTTCAATGCTCAGAGTCCGTCCAGATGTTACACCACTCAATGCTCTGGCTTCATCTGACCAGTACATTTCCAACAAGTGTTATTATACCAAGAGAAAAACAATGGAGAATTACTGCTTCACAACATCGTCCTGCGACGATAAAAACCTTGAGACATTCTGTGATCTCCTACTCGTGAAGACAAACATCCCTTCAAACACACAATCATAAGATTCAACAACAAGAGCAAGCAAATGAGGGAAATAAGTCATATAACACATCAAATGAACAATAATAATCACATTATTAAATGATAAGTGAAGGAAATCAAATAATCATAATCATTTGAATACATGAACGACTAATGAAATGAATATAAAACACAGAAAATAAAACAACACCAATGTATGGTTGCTTTCTTCAAATAAAACACAGGTTGTTGTTGAAAACCTTTAGATCCGTCAGCAGTATTAAAGTGAGATCTGTGTGACTCTTTATTATTTTATATCATTGTTGTATCAGAGAGAAATATAAACTTACAAATAAGATTTTAAAAATCTGACACTGAAAGAGAGCAGAAGCTCAAATAATCATCAGTATTTATTATGACAAAAACACACTTGAAGAATCTTTAAAGTTCAGCGTTCTGCTTTAGATTCACGCACTTCCTGAAAAAGATGAACATATGAAGCCATGAATTAATAAATCACACAGATATTAATATATGCAAATCAGTTTGTGAGGAATGACATCATCAATCATGTACCTGATGTGTGAATATGAGCTCGTTCAGCTCTTCTGGATCTGATGTCATAAACCACAATCATGACAGTAGCCACGCCCACCAGAGCAGCGAGGACCAATCGGATCACAGCTTCGGTGGGACCACAACAGTGGACAGAGCCTGAGGAATAAAAACATCAAACTGAGATCAGCTCAGTCAATAAACGCTAATATCAGCGCTGACATCAACTAATATCAGCGTTGCTGCCGCACCTGAACATGTGTGACAGAGTTGAGTGATGTCCAGATGTTGAGTCTGGTGGCTGATGGGATTGTTCAGCACACAGCTGTAGGTGTTTTTATCCTGATATTCCACCTCCAGAGGTAGAGAGAGACTGATGCTGAGATCAGACACACTGATGTTGGACAATAAACTGTTTCCTTTGTACCAGGAGAGAGTCACATGACTCACATTCACCACTGAACACACCAATGAACAATATGAGGATGATGATGATGATGAAGAACATTGAGAAGAGTTCCTGCTGATGACAGGAACAGGCAGACGAGCTGGAAAACATCAGAGAATAAAGAGAAATGAGGAGGAATGAAGATATTCAAGCAGACGAGGAAGAAACATCGAGAGGAACCAAGATGATCAAAAGTAGAACATTTAAAACTATTTGATAGAAAGTTCAATATAAACCTGCTGTTAATGTAAAAGAGTAAGAGAATTAGTCATTTTAACTCATTATTCATGATAAGATACTTCTTTAGATCTCGCTGTAATAAATAAAACATGTGAAACTGATATTTAACTCACCGTAGACTGAGAGACGAAAATTAGAAAACCAGTAACTGTTGATCCGTAGTTGATATTCTCCAGTATGTTTGATTGTGATGTTTGTGATGGTCAGAGATCCAGTTTGATTGTCCAGCTTCAGTCTGTCTCTGAATCTTCCATCATGAACATCATCATATACAGTGAAGCTGTCGGCCGTTGCATTGATTTCAGCGATTACATAATTATATCCAAACCACCACCGAATCACATCATCATCATCATCATCCTTCACTTCAGTGAGACGAGACTCTAGAGTGACTGAATCTCCCTCCGTCCCTGACACTAAATCATCAAACACACAGAACACACAGAAACAGGGTTTGTCACAGATCAGCAGATTATAATGCTTTATTAAATTAAATAGTTTAATATTTGAAATAAACACTATCATAAAACAACAAAAAGAAACAAAATGGTGTGTGAATTAATTTCAATTTTGTCATTAAAAAACAGCTGTAAATGTTCTTTAACTCACCAATGACAGTGAGAATGAAAGCAACCGTCTCAAAGTTGTTGATCTGTAGTTGATAATTCCCAGTATGTTTGGTTGTGATGTTTGTGATGGTCAGAGATCCAGTTTGATTGTCCAGCTTCAGTCTGTCTCTGAATCTCCCATCAAGAACATCATCATATACAGTGAAGCTGTCGGCCGTTACATTGATTTCAGCGATTGCAGTGTCTTTATATCCAAACCACCACCGAATCACAGCATCATCCTTCACTTCAGTCAGACGAGAGTCTAGAGTGACTGAATCACCCTCCATCACTGGCACTATCCCTGGTCCAAAATAAATCCCTCCTGAAGAACCTGAAGAGTTTTTCACAGATTAAAGCTTTAAAATCTCTTGATGTTGGTTTGATGAAGCTTCACTAAAATACTTTTATTCATTTAAATGTGAAGTGAATAATATTCTGCAGGACAAAGACAAAAGATGATGAATGAAAAGAGAAATAGATTAATATATGGAACAATAACTAAATAAAAAGACACTTTAATGTTTAATGTCACACTAAAACTAATGCTGTTGAGTATTTGAGCTTCATATTTACTTTATTTTATTGAATCTATCCATAATAACTGAATATAGACCTGAATTCAAACTTGATCTGATCTCTGTCAATCTTTTTAACCAGTGTGACGAGCGTCCTCAGAGGAGTCAGCGTCGCCCTGGCAACAGACACAAAACACCTGCACGTCCTGATCGCGGGCTGATCGGTCACAGCTGCACCTCATCAGCCACAGCCATAAAAGCAGCACATGCTGCACAGACAGACAGACAGACTCTGGTCTCAAGCTGAATGAAGCGCTGGATTAACCTTTCTCTTTGTTCTCCCCAGAAAGCAGCGAGTGACCGACAGCCCACCACTTTGGAGCACGTTTGGACACCCACTTTCACTTGGATTGAACACTTTAGAGCACTTGGAGCACCAGCCACCACACACCAGCTCACAGACTTTCATCACCTTTCATTTTGCACTGTAAATAAAATCCACCCTCCGGGGCCTTTTCACTAAGCCTGCCTTGTCGAGTGATTCCTCACCCCGTGACAGTGGTGGAGAATGCGGGCAAGTGCGTGAGGAATCACCGACAAGTTCACCGCCCCAACCCCTAATCTTTTTTTTCTGTGCACGACAGGAAAGCGGCGCGCTCGTTCCCCACAATGGAGGAGGTGCTACAGCGCCTCACAGAGGTGAGCATCCGCCAGCAGCAAATCGTGGAACATCTCGCCAGTTCCGCTACCTGATCCTCGTGCCCAAGCCACCCGCCTGCTGCCAAAGATGACAGCCAAGATGACGTAGAGGCTTTCCTTCAGGTCTTCGAAACCACCGCCCGATGTGAGGAATGGCCCGAGGGCGATTGGGCACGCGCGCTGGCACCCTTGCTCACTGGAGAAGCCCAACGGGCTTATTTTTCACTACCCCGTGAAATCGCCGAAGATTATGATGAAGTCAAGCGTGAAATCCTGGCGAGGCTGGGCCTCTCATCCATCTGCGCCGCCCAGCAGTTTCACGAATGGGAGTTTAAGTCTCGTGTGCCAGCCCGTGCTCAAGCTGCCGAACTCAGCCGCATCGCTCATCATTGGCTAATGGAAGGAAACCCCACTGCAGCTCAGGTAAAGGAACGAGTGGTGGTCGATCGCCTCCTCCGCGCTCTACCCTGTCCAATACGGCAAGCGGTTGGCATGAGGAACCCTGCCAACACCCTGGAACTGGTGGAGGCGATCGAGCTGGCGGATGCCATCCATCACCGTGAGGCAGGGGATCGAGTGCTGCCGTTTCCCCGGAGGGTGGTCCAGGAGCGGCGCCCGCTCGAAGGCACCCCGCGACCAGTTAGCAGGCCAACGGTTCCCCCGCCACGAGACGAGCCCATGCCCAGCGCCGAACCCATCTCGCCTCCGCGTGCGTGGCTGGCAGGCTGCATCGTCCACCAGCGTGTACCATCGGGAGCCCCTGAAGCGGTCGTGGAGGGGAAACGGTTATGAGAGCCCTCAGGCAGTGCGGTCACCCTGATCCAGTCAGGGTTGTGTGCCCCCCGAAGAGGCGAAAAGAGCTTCCTACCGATTACATGTGTGCACGGAGACACTCGCCAAGTACCGGCCCGTAGAGTCACCATATCGTCACCCCAAGGCACCTGGCCGGTGGAGGTGGGCTTGGTAAAGGACCTACCGGTGGCCATACTGCTTGGGAGAGACTGGCCGGGCTTCGACTACCTGCTCACCGCCGCTACTCAGCCTGCCAGCCGGGAGGGGAACCGTCGAAGACGGAGACGGCCGCGTGGACCCCGCCGCAGACCAGCCCTACTTACCTCCGACAGCGGGAGAGATGGTGAGTCCCCCTCCCAGTCTAATAATCCTTTCTTTGATGTGTACCAGCAGGCTGCAGGAGGGGGCTCGTTCGCCAAGGAACAACGGGAGGACGATCGCCTGAAGCACTGTTGGGCCCAGGTGCGGGTCATCGACGGAAGAGACGTCCTCCCACGGCCCCATCCTCTCCCGCATTTTGTTGTTGAAAATGGCCTGCTATACTGTGTCGCACAGCGTAGGGGGGAGGAGAAAAAATTATTAGTTGTCCCACGGGCCAAGACCGAAACTATCCTGGAGCTGGCCCATTCCCATCCCATGGCAGGTCACCTCGGGGCAGCCAACACTACCCAGCGCATCCGCGACCGGTTCCTCTGGCCGGGCCTGGAGGCCGAAGTAAAGCGGTTCTGCCAAGCCTGCCCGACCTGCCAGGTCACATCGCCCAGGACTCCTCCCCCCAGCCCACTCATCCCGCTGGCCATCATCGAGGTGCCCTTCGAGCGGATTGGGATGGACATAGTGGGGCCGTTGCCAAAGTCTGCCCGGGGGCACGAACACATCCTGGTCATCGTCAACTATGCCACCCGGTACCCAGAAGCAGTTCCCCTCCGCAAGGCCACCGCGAAGTCCATCGCCCAGGAGCTGTTTCTGCTGGCCAGCCGAGTCGGCATCCCCTCGTAGATACTAACAGACCAGGGAACACCGTTCATGTCCCGGCTAATGGCAGATCTCTGCAGGCTGCTGCGGGTGAAGCAGTTGAGGACCACGGTATACCACCCTCAGACGGACTCGTTGAGACATTCAACCAGACCCTCAAGCAGATGCTGAGACGTGTGGCGGCGGAGGATAAGCGGGATTGGGACCTCATGATTCCGTACGTACTCTTCGGGATCCACAAAGTGCCCCAGGCCTCAACTGGCTTCACCCCCTTTGAGCTCCTGTTCGGCAGCCAACCACGTGGGCTCCTCAACATCGCCAGGGAAGCTTGGGAGCAGCAGCCTGCCCCTCATCGCACCCTCATCGAACACGTTCAACAGATGAGAGAACGGATCGACCGAGTGATGCCATTAGTCCGGGAACACCTCAGCAAAGCCCAACAAGCGCAGCAACACCGTTATGACCGGGCAGCCCAACCACGGGAGTTCCAGCCGGGAGACCGCGTCATGGTCCTAGTCCCCAGCTCTGCCTGCAAGTTCCTGGCCACCTGGAAGGGACCATACACGGTGATAGAAAGGATTGGGCCAGTCACGTACCGTCTGAGACAGCCGGGACGACGCCAGACAGAGCAACTTTACCATATCAACCTCCTCAAGAAGTGGGTGGGGACCCGGGACCAGGTGGCGGCCCTTAGTGTCACCGATCCCGTGGTTGTGGACGTCAACCCCCATCTTTCGGCTGCCCAGAAGGCGGAGCTGCAGCACCTGGTCAGTCAGTTCCAGGATGTGTTCTCTACCCAGCCCGGGTAGACCAACGTGGTCCAGCATGACGTCAGGACACCCCCAGGAGTCGTCGTCAGGCAACAGCCCTACCGTGTCCCGGAGGCTCGTCGGCAGGCTATTGAGGAGGAAATTCAACAAATGCTGAAGTTGGGGGTAATCGAACCATCCCGGAGCCCGTGGTCCAGCCCCATTGTGATGGTCCCAAAGCCGGATGGCACCCTCCACTTTTGCAACGACTTCCGCCGCCTGAACGAAGTCTCCGAATTCGACGGGTACCCCATGCCTCGGGTCGACGAGCTGTTGGACCGTTTGGGAAGGGCCCGGTATATCAGCACGTTGGACCTCACCAAGGGTTATTGGCAGGTACCACTCTCAGAAACTGCTAAACCTAAGACTGCTTTCTCGACCCCCCAGTGGCCACTGGCAGTACCGGCCCCTTCCCTTCGGCCTGCACGGGGCCCCCGCGACCTTCCAGCGAATGATGGACATCATCCTGCGGCCCCACCAGGCATATAGACGACGTCGTGATCCACTCCGAGGCATGGGAAGATCATCTGGAACGTCTGCGGAGGGTGCTTTCGGAGCTCCGGCGGGCTGGACTCACTGCCAACCCCCGCAAGTGTCATCTAGCTCTCTCCGAGGCCAAGTACCTGGGTTTCCGAGTCGGACGGGGCCTCATACAGCCCCAGGAGAAGAAAGTAGAGGCCATCCACTCCGCCCCGAGACCCCAGACGAAGACCCAGGTACGAGCCTTTTTGGGGTTGGCAGGGTATTACCGATGTTTTATCCCCAACTTCTCCTCTTTAGCCGCCCCCCTGACAGACCTGACCAGGAAGGGGCATCTGGAGAAAGTATGCTGGACCCCAGCCCTCGAGGAGGCCTTCGCCCGGGTCAAGACAGCCCTGACGTCTTCGCCGGTACTCCGCGCTCCAGACTTCAGTTGTCCCTTCCTGCTGCAGATGGATGCCTCCGATACAGGACTGGGAGCCGTCCTGTCCCAAATCCAGGAAGGTGAGGAGCATCCGATCATTTACATCAGCAGGAAGCTGTCCCCGGCCGAGAGGAGGTACGCCGCCGTCGAGAGGGAGGCTCTGGCCATCAAGTGGGCAGTCCTGGAGCTCCGGTACTACCTTCTGGGCCGCAAGTTCACCCTGGTCACAGACCACGCGCCTCTACAATGGATGGCCCGCGCCAAGGACACCAACGCCAGGGTGACTCGCTGGTTCCTAGCGCTCCAGGACTTCCACTTTGAGGTACGACATCGGGCCGGGGCCGCCAACGCGAACGCCGATGACCTCTCACGAATCTGGACAGCTTATGCAGGTCTGTCAAGGGTCATTCCCCACCCTCCCTTTATTTCACCCCTACTGTCTCCCGTATGTTCACAGGACCAGAACGAGGCTTAGGGGGGGGGAATGTGACGAGCGTCCTCAGAGGAGTCAGCGTCGCCCTGGCAACAGACACAAAACACCTGCACGTCCTGATCGCGGGCTGATCGGTCACAGCTGCACCTCATCAGCCACAGCCATAAAAGCAGCACATGCTGCACAGACAGACAGACAGACTCTGGTCTTGAGCTGAATGAAGCGCTGGATTAACCTTTCTCTTTGTTCTCCCCAGAAAGCAGCGAGTGACCGACAGCCCACCACTTTGGAGCACGTTTGGACACCCACTTTCACTTGGATTGAACACTATAGAGCACTTGGAGCACCAGCCACCACACACCAGCTCACAGACTTTCATCACCTTTCATTTTGCACTGTAAATAAAATCCACCCTCCGGGGCCTTTTCACTAAGCCTGCCTTGTCGAGTGATTCCTCACCCCGTGACACCAGTCATTAATTACTGAAGCCATAAAAACACATTTATTGTTATTATTAATTTGAAAAGACAAACTCAAAACAGACCGTTTGTTTGACTGTCTGTGTGTTTATCTGTCTATTTGCTTGTTTGTTTCTGCTGATTATTTCACACTCAGAAGTGTCACTTTAAGCTCCAGCTCAACTTCCTTTAGATCCTGTTTGATGGTGTTCTTCTCAAAAGTGTCCGTGTTGAGAAGTTAAAAATTTTACTTTACTTAAACTAACATTTAAATCTTGAGGTCCTGTGAGACTCAAACCAGTGTATCATATTTCACTATCATTGAGATACTATTATATTTTATCAATGTTTTGAACCTGTTTTTATTTGCATATTTTCATTGTAGTTGAAGTTTTAGTAATTCTGTTGTGTGTTTTTGTGATTGTTAGTAGTTTTGGGGTTTTTTTAGGCCCTGTGTTAGCCTGGTTAAAACCAGACCATTCTCAGTAGTAACTGAGTTATGGTCTGGCAAAGCTTCATAGACAAATCATTTCCAAAGGGGCGTCACCAACGGGCGTTGCTCAAATACCTCTCGGTGCAATTGGATAGACCTAAAACCAATCAGAGCGGCGAAGGAGATGACGTATGCAGAGCGACGGAGAAATTGTATGCTGCGTTCCACTCCAGTTTTAGACACGCACTTGCAAACTTCCCTAAGCACTTCCCCCCGGGGGAATCCCCGCCGCCATTTAGTTAATAGTCCGCCTACTCTGCTAATGGACAAGCAGCGTTCTTGACAGTATCACTCACTATATATTTGTATATTTTAGGCTACAATAAAACGAAATATAAGATAAAACACCACTCTACCTCTTTTAATTTTCATTAAAAAAAAAGAAACATATTATATATATTATCTTCAATGCATATTTATAACTAAACGAAATATAAAAAACCCAGCCTCTTTTCGTTTACATTAAAAATAAAAAAAACACACACACACACATTAATGTGTGCATAATATAGGCTATGATTATCACTGTAATAAATTAAATATGACATAAAACACAACCCAGTCTCTTTTTGTTAAATGTCAGTTTATGTGTGATCAATAGCAATTATAAAAGTATAAGTAAAAGGTATAAGAAGCTATACAATAAATAAAGCAATTCAGTCAAAGTCAGCGCTAGGAGACTACGGTCAAGTTTAATAGCTTAAAAATATAAAGTTATGAAACTTCACTTTGCCCTCAGACAAAACGATCTGTCAGGGAACAAATTATAGATTAATGAGAGCAAAGATCATCCGTTAGATCTACACGAATCATATCTGATGTTTAACCACTACAGAGACATCAGAGCCAGCGGCAGACGGCTGAAGGACTGGCCGAGGAAAGGCGCCTCTCGTGGGGTTAATGAGCGATTGAACGCCGCTGGTCCACTGGAGCTCACAACTCCGAAAACGGCAGATAATTTTCAAAAAGGTGCTCTCTTTATAAATAAACCACAGATTTGAGCTTTAAACAACTACATTCTCGCCTGAAAAGGACTCAAATCTATATTTTGTGAAACATTAACACTACCAGAGGGCTCTCGCTAAGACCCATTCGTTTAGCCACCAAAGGGCCAAGCTGGTATCAGACTTTTGCCGAATCCAGTCGGTAAGACAGCGATAACATCTTTTTTAGATATGAAGGCTTCGAGTGTTGTTCTTTGCTCGGGTTTTAACGAAAAGGAAAAGTTTAAATCGCTTAAAACAGACGTGATAGCTGATTCGAACGAGTGATGCTCCACGGCGGCAAATCTGCTTCAACGTCGCTGTGCTGTCGTCATCGTGTAAAGCCCGCCCCAACGTTTCTGATTGGTGCCTCGATTTCTAGGCATTAGAAATGGGTTTGAATGGGCTCTTTGCCAGACTACTTGCAGAGCAAATCTAAATTTGCCGGAAGTTGTCTGGGTTTTCCCAGGCTAGCCCTGTGTAGTTTTTATTCATTTTATTTCAGCTTTAGTTATTTTAGTACATAAAGTTAAACTACATTGAGAAATGTTTCCTTGGCAACTAGCTGCAATAAAACGTTTTTCGTATTTAATTTAATTTCCGTGAACATTTATATTATTGAACTTCTCTGGTTTTAGTTTGAGTTTCAACCTTCAGTCTCTTGTTCTCAGTTCAAGCTGACTCCATACAGCACTGATGAAGAGGAATATAGAAAGATATTAAAAATCAGTCATCAAAAATCCTGTCCAGCTCTTCTGGATCTGATGTCATAAACCAGAACAACAACAGCCCCGCCCACCAGAGCAGAGACAACCAATCAGGTCACAGCTTCTGTCAAGACAAGTCATAATCTTTTCTCTCTTTTCTTCATTTCATAAGGATTATCTAATAGTGTAAAACATATACTGTTATACTGGGCATGAACATGTTTATTTTATTAAATGAATTTGATATATTTATTAAAAATGTTCCTAAATGCTAATCTTCTGCTGGCATTATGTTCTGTCCTAGCTAGTAATGGGATATATTAGCTTAAACATCCACACATTGCATTGTAACAGGGTTTGACAGTTTCTACTCTTTTATGCTAGAAGGCTCGGGACATGGCCGACATCGGGCCGTCACTGAGCGTCGTCCGGCCTGTTTCTGAGGTGTGTTCTGAACCGTCAGCACCAGTCAGACCTCACTGCTCTGCTGTCGACTGCTTTCAATGGAAATAGCTAAAACTGATCGCTAAACGTCGCTAGATGACATCATACTGAGGAGTCTCAGGAACTAGATGAGGGATTTTCTGGATTTTAAAATGGCTCCCTTCAGGTGACACAATAAACCGGTTAATGGCAGGTGAGCTACCAGGAAACTGCAACACAACACAGATTAAAACACTCACACATGACAAGGTGACTTACGGAAAAAGTCGCTAAAGGGATGGGAAAGTCACTCAATCTAGTCACAAGATCACTGAATTGGCAACACTGCCTCTTTGGGTTTTTTGGCCGATTGAACATGTTGAATCGAGAAGAGAAAGCGATCTGATTGGCTGTTCAGTTTAGTGAACGACAGTCATCTTTCGTCACCGCTAGTTCTTTTGTGTCATCTTGATGTGTCACGGCTTTAAGAGTGAGAGTGACGAATACATTTTATTCATCAGTAATGCTGTCAAAGTAAAATACTGACTGAAATATGCTGTCATAAATACACAAATAATGATGAACGTTACAGATGATCTGTACAGTATTGTGATCTGAGCACAGTGTACACATATCGTTAGCTGGTGTTATCTATAAGCTAACACTGGGCTCTCACCGAGACACCTGCTCTGTTCTCCACTGTTTCTCCTCACACAACTCAATTTGTCTCCTCTAATCGTTGTTCTGTCTAATTGTGTGTCATAATTGTATAGCTGTGGTCTGCCATATGAGTATTAAGAAACATTTATAATTTCCTCAGCGTCCAAACTGTCATTACGATCCATTGTTTTCCTATCGTTGAAATTGACCGCACTCCCTCACGTTTTTAGATGCGGAAGTAACATTTTCTCACCTACATTATTTTTCTATACATTGACTCACTGGGGTCTCTAACCTGCAATATGCCCTTTAAAATACTCAAAAAGCTGATGCAAATAGTTGTCTCAATTTTATTGAGTAAAACGGGCACAGTATTTTTTACAATGTGTTGATGACAACTTTGAGGGTAAAGAACGTCTTGTATCTGTCGCCACCGCAGCTCACGGAGACGCTACAACCAGAACCCAAACAATAATCACAGATCTCACAAAGGACAACGCACGATGAGTAAGAACTCGGAGCATTACTCTGTTGAGGAAACCCTATTCAGTGAAACGCAGACGCCTCCAACTCCACTGACTGTTGACTGCTTTATTATATATGGATATACCGGTGCTTTTCTGTGTCTGTAGTGGATTTCGTGGTAACACTTTATAATAACTCACGCTATGAATCATTAGTTAAGCATTAGTAAATCATCAATTCATCATTTATAAAGCATTCATAGACATAAGCAGTTTATAAATACAGCTGTAAATGCTTTGTTCTTGATTTATAAGCATATCTATAATGTGTTTAATAACTGTATTTTCATACTTTATTAATGATCAATTTATCATTTCTGATAAAATATTACATTTACAAACCAGTTATTTAGGTGTTGTGAGTTGTTCATAAGATCATTTAGAAAGTGTGAGTAAACGATTAATAAACGATTGAAATATACATATTATTTATACATATAGTAATAGTTACTCAGTGTGTTAATAAATGCTTTATTATCATGTATTCATACTGTAATTCATGATTCATTCAGGTAGTTATGAAACATTTAGTAGTTGTCAGTGAACTATTGTTGAACTATCTAAAGTGAGGACTATTTCTGCCTCATAAAGCTTTACAAAGGAGATTTAAAGGCTCAGTTATCTTCTCAACAGAGAAAGGAAACAAACAACACAGAGTGATACAGAACATAGAGATATTTATTTCAAGATGCAAAAAATTAAACTGTACACTTGATATAACATGAAATATAAACCTCTGCAATATCATAAAGGAACTAAACAAGCAACAAAATGAATATACATCAAAAAATAAGGAACGATGCCAATTTTTATATTTTAAGCGTTTATCGGCTGATTCTGATGTTGTACCGATAACATCGTGCATCCCTATTAGAAACAAACGGGCAGGGAATGGAGGAGAACTGAGCCAATAACAAACTAACAGCAAAAACTAGAACACAACAGCAAAGCTCAATCAAAAAACTGAAGCCATAAAAACACATTTAAAACTCACCAACCAGAAGACACAGACAGAGCAAAAGTAATTTGAGGAACATTTTCTTCATCGTTGACTGAAAAGCCCACGATAGTGACTCTTAAAATGTCTGAACGCCTCAGATTGATCTGAAACACTGAACTGTGATATTTATCTGGTTGTGTGTGAATCCTCCCCCAACCTCAGTTAGTTTCCACTCACACATCCGTCTCCTTTAACATCACGGAAATCAACAAGCTTTTGCTGATCTTACGTTTTCAAATGAATTCTGGCCCTGAATGAAAACTAATATCAGAAGAGTGAAATATTGGATTAGATCTCTGGATCTACTGGTGTGGATGAGATAAACCTGGGGATGGTAGAGAGTGATTCCTGTGGCTCCTCCACTGGCTGCTTCCACTGCACTGGCTCTCACTCGCTGCTGCTGCTGCTGCTGGAGGATGAGGATGTAGCTTTGCTGCTTCATGCATCGCTTGTGCTGAAAAAATCCCCCAATGCTGAAGTCTTCTCATCAGATCTTCATGCTTCTTCCCTTAATAAGAACACAAATGTTATCAACAAAGTTTCTTTTTAAAATAAATTTGATTGCCAATTATCAGTAAGATCCAATCAAATCAAATTCTATTTTATACATCTGGGGTTCAGACAGTTGTGACTGATGAATAAGAGGTTTTTGAACAGGACAATGTTACCTCCCTTTTTCTCTCTTTCTTTTTTAACCCTTGCCTGCACCAACTACATATGAGTAGTTTTATTTATTTACATGATTTATTGCTATTTTTAAATATGCTTTATGTAATATTAATTACTAATTAAATAATATATTAAACGCAATTTATTAAAATTACAAACTATTCTTTCATTACAGCCAAGCTACATCAAGGATCCTAACTGTAAAGTTCAGGTGTAATTCTGTGTCTGTCCAGCTGGTGTCCTTCACGAGTCTCTTACTACTTAAGATGCACTTTTGAATGGATATAATAATATCATCATCAAATCATACTTCACTGCGTTCACTGCGCTTAGGTTTCTACATCTATGACTATAATCTATAACAGTTAAAGGGGTGGTAAAGCACGATTTCTCTTTTCTAACTTTAGCTAGTGTGTAATGTTGCTGTTTGAGCATAAACAACATCTGCAAAGTTACAACGTTCAAAGTTTAAAGCAAAGGGAGAAATTTGCTTTTAAAGAAATCGATTTCTAAGGACTACAGCAAACGGCCGCTAGGGACTACAGACATTCCTCCAGGGTCTCTGACATCACCAGCCCCAATATTTACATAAACCCCTCCTCCGCGGGGAAGCGTTGATGTGGTATAGTTAGTAGGCTGGAGTGTTGTTGCCAATGCCGACGAAATGCTGTTATTTTCATCCGGAGTGCAGGTCCACTTTCTTCAGCCTTCCTAGGTACGGGGGTGCTGCAGTGCGTTTAACACACATCATGTTATATGCATGTGTGTATGAGACATGAGGGGAACACGATCGCATTTGCAGCAGATATATGCTGCCCATCATAAATCAAAGGACGAGGCAGACAGGGGTCAGGGAAAATGTGACATAATGGACAATATTCGTCTGTATTTGCAACACACGAGCCGCGGTTCAGCTGCACATCTTGTGGAGGAAAGCTTCCACAATCTTCGCGAGTTCAATCAAGATGGATTTATAAACAGAAGCTGTTTACGGGCTGCAACCTGTAAGTGTGATTTATTTCTCGTCGATGTGTTTTCCTGTAATAGTTCGTGTTGTTAATTGTACGTTGTAGCAAGGAAGTAAACATGACAACGCTCATTTGGCTCTGCTAACCAGTTTGCTAAATGCTCATTCATACTTAACGTTATCCGACAAACCTCACGTTACAAACTTTTTAAAATCTCAACAGCGAACTCGGCATTAGTGTAAATGATTCTTTGATTAGAGCTTTTATGTATTGTTGATCTACAGGCCTGCTAAACATGGTTCTGTGTTTGATTTGGATACTATAGTAAAGCCAATGTTTAGTGTTCGTTCTTGCGACAGATATTTGGCTATAATCGTTCTAAAAATACAAAAGTAACAGTGCCATTCAGTAGCGATCACTATAGATCCGCAGTCTTTACTCTTGAGGACTGAACAGGTTCTGCTCGATCATCTTCACTAAAATTGTCTGGGTCTGATTCAGGCTCAAATTGGTATGGTTTTATTGACGCTATTGTACACAAAGCACAGGCTACCGGTTAAGGTAAGGGGCGTGACGTTTCCGACAAACGTGCACTAGGCGGTTAGCCAATCACAACACACTGGGCCAGCTAACCAATCAGAGCCCATTGTGTATTTTTGAGGGACTGGCTTCACAGAATCCGGAAACCATCAGACCGTTTTTACAAGGAGGGACAGAGCAGTGTAGAATAAAGGTCAAATATATGAAAAATAATGCAATTTTTTTAAAAACGAAGCATGAACACACGTTACAGTGCAGCCCACACACACAATCAAGCCTTCGAAAGAGTGTGCTTTACCACCCCTTTAAAGGTTTAGGTTTTGATATGGAAATGATCAAATCATGGACTGCAGTAACAGACAGCGGCAGGAAGAAACAGACACAAACTCTCTGTGTACGAGCGCAGAACAAAACCAATAAAGCTATCGTGTGCGGTGGAGCTCACAGAGACAGAACAGCAACTGCACAGTTCATGTGTGATTCCTAGTGTTCATGAGCTTCATCTGTTCATGAGCGGCTCAATCACTTCTTTTTCTTTTTTGGCGCCAGGTTCAGTTCATCAACATTCAATGACATTTACTCTCGTCATTGACTGTCGGCTAAATAAACACATTTTACATCCCTCCCAAAAGCTGACTATCATTTGTAAGCTAGCTTAAACAAACTTAAAGTGTCATGAAAATTCTTACCTTTTACGTTTCTCGAAAGCGCCGAATCCCTCACGGTGAAAAGCTGAATGTTCTTCTTGCAGACTTTGGTCCTCGTTTCAACCATAATTTGTTTCTTATCTTTTTCCAAGCCAACAATCATTGAAGCGGCGACCGCCCGTCATGTTGTCTGTTCATCTGTAGCGTCACTCGCGCAGAATCAGAGCGGCAAGAGAGGCTCGAGCAGAATGAGTGTTTTATGAGAAAGCCAATTAGGCCTTTTCTGACTTATTTCATTTAAAAAGCGAACTATTATCACATACAAATTATTATGAAAGCTAGCCATTAAAACTTCAAGCAGTTTTAAGCACTTTATCCAAATCCAAACACTTTCCAAACCTTGAAAACTCCACATTAAAGCTCAAGCGTTTTCAAGGATTTCCAGCACCTGTACGAACCCTGTCCATCATTAGTTCATTAATCCCAGACCTGTTTCTGTTCTTCCAATGATCTCCCTGTTATTTAAACCCTGAGTTCTGTTCAGTTCATCGTCCGGTATCGTCTACGGTACGTGCTTGTGTTTCTCCCCATGATTCTCCTGTGTATTGTGTGGATTATGAGATTAAAGACTGTTCTTTGAGTTATTTCCTGAGTCGTGCGCTTCAGTACCGCCACCGTCTCTCACACTAACAGTGAATGTTAATCTTCTCCAACTCATTTAACCAGTAATTTATCACATGATACAGAACAGAAACAACTGAAGCCATAAAAACACATTTAAAACTCACCAACCAGAAGACACAGACAGAGCAAAAGTAATTTGAGGAACATTTTCTTCATCGGTTGACTGAAAAGCCCACGATAGTGACTCTTAAAATGTCTGAACGCCTCAGATTGATCTGAAACACTGAACTGTGATATTTATCTGGTTGTGTGTGAATCCTCCCCCAACCTCAGTTAGTTTCCACTCACACATCCGTCTCCTTTAACATCACGGAAATCAACAAGCTTTTGCTGATCTTACGTTTTCAAATGAATTCGGCCCTGAATGAAAACTAATATCAGAAGAGTGAAATATTGGATTAGATCTCTGGATCTACTGGTGTGTTATTTAGTGCTGTGAGCTGTCAATCATATCTGACCTCTGACCTCTGACTCTTATTTGACTGTTGATGGCTTCACTTTATTTCAGTGTAAAGATGTTTTGTGTGGAGAGGAAGATTGTGAGCTTCTTATTAGCAGGAGAGAAAATGAAGAAACGCTTCACCCACAAACTCCTGACACGCACAGAGACGACAAACATCCAGCAGACGAAGCTCATGAGTGAACATTAATGCAAACATACATAACCTGTAAATGTAATCGTTCATATAGAGAAATATGATTTGGTTACCAAAAAGTTTTAGTCTTGCGTACATTTAATAAGGTAAGAAAACTATATTTATGAAACAGAGCTAAAACAGGCAATATTGTGTCTAAAATGTAACTCAATGTTAATTTGTGTTTGTTGGACTGTTGCATAAAATCAGTATCACGTTTGCAATCTTGCTGATGTTCAGAAAAACAGCACTCTTACGACATGCGTCCCAAAAGATATGAAACGTCATCCAGATGTTATCCTCATATCTTGATTTTTTGGGGGAATTCAAACTGCATCATAATCACGCAGTGAAAGCGTGCACTCTTAAAGCGCACGTGCAGGAGTTGATCTAAACGCTCCACAAACATCCAGCAGAAGCTGTTTATCCACCCAACAGATCAAACCACATTTCTGTGCAGATAACACAAAGAAGAAACCATTGCAGCATCCATGACCCCCAAACCAGTGCAGAACATTTATAATGTCTGCCTGCATTACAACAAAATGAGAGAAATCTGCATTTGGTTACCAGAGAGATGAGGTGTTTGGAAAATTTGATGAGAAATACTCGAGTTTATGACAAGATTAGGTATTTTGGTATTTTGTCAGATCTGAGTAAAACAGCTCTTTTTGAAAGTTAAACGTGAGTTGGTCTTTTCTTCTGAAGAAACTGAGAAGTGTCGAGGCCTGGATCAATGTTTCCTGAATGTTCAAGCATGATGAGCTTACACAACAATCCTCATAGTTTAACTCTATACTATGTTTGCTATATAACCATAACAAGACTTTGAAAAACATTCACCGTCTTTAACAAGAGAAGAAAAAGCCTGTGAAGCGCCGACTCAGTGTTGACTCAGTTCTGATATAAAGATCATAGATGATTATTATTAGTTCCTTTCATAAAGCAGTTATTCATGTGACGGACATAGGCCAGTAAGAGCTGTGTGTGTAAACCTCCCTCCCCTGACTCGAAGTAGGACGGGTCACATTCACTTAGGGGGCGGTCCTTAAATGTTGTGCATTAATTATTGACAATAGTTCATGTGACTCTGTATTTTTAGGCTGCTTGTCATTTCTCTTTAATGTAAACGCCCCTGCATCTAAAGAGCACTAAAGAGTGCACGACACCGTTTACTGAATGAATAGCTCTGATAACCCCTCACTCCAGTCAGAAGAGAAAGCTTCTTGCTGACTTTGATGGGCTAATTTTCTTCTTCTCATCTTTCTACTGTATTTATCCACTCCATGTCGGGGCTTTTGTATTGCTTACTGTAGGCCACAGAAATTGCACACATTTAGGCCTACTCATCTTTCATTGTTAATATTCTTAAATTGTATAAATATTCCAGTGAACTGTTGCATACAAGTATTATGTAAATAAATAAACATAAATAAATGGGGAAAATAGCGCAACAGAACTAAATAGAGAACTCAAATCGATGTTACAGAAAGCAACCGGCCTGCCCCCTCTTTTTTTGGACAGTGCGCACCAGTTTTGTGTTCTCTTTTGCATCTTATTGTGCTTCAACCGACAAAAAAAAAACACAAATTTGCTAATTACAGAAACGATAAGCTCAATTTAACCCCTGACTCGTCTCTGATGGACTCCTCTAGACCCCTGAAGGTGTGCAGTGGTATCTGGCACCAAGATGTTAGCAGCAGATCCTTTAAGTCCTGTAAGTTGAGAGGTGGGGCCTCCATGGATCAGACTTGTTTGTTCAGCACATCCCAGAGATGCTCGATTGGATTGAGATCTGGGGAATCTGGAGGCCAGTAGGTGGCGAAAAGTGACTTTATGAGTGAGAATTGAACCATTCATTGAACTGATTAGTCCAAAAACATTGATTAATTCAGGAAAGAAACAAGATGCAGAAACTGATGCTCACAGACTTGCTTTTAAAGATTTTTTTGGCCTTCAAACACCTTAAAATGCACATGTGTAAATCTGACAAATCCAAATTTCCGTGGGGGAGCATGCCCCCGAACCGCCCTAGGTTTTGGGACCTTGGTATCCTGTGTACGGCTCTGTTGCAGGAATTACCCCTCAGAACAACTATTTTCAGGGTTGGGATTCCCCATAGGACTTGTTTCAATTCGAGCACTGCTGTGGCCTAGAGATGCGCGGTTTCATCTGTGAGTTTCATCTGTGTGCGGAACACACACACACACACGTACACGCACACGCACACACGAACACGCACACGCACGCACACACACACACGCACACGCACACGTACACGCACACGCACGCACACACACACACACACACACACACACACACACGTACACGCACACACAGACACACACACAAAAGTTTAAATTAAGTAGCCTATGGTAGCCAACCAGCATTGTTTCCTCTCCAGTGTGCAATATGTAACAGCATTGATTCACTCAAGCCAGATGGCAGGATGTCCAAATCTTGGACTCATCATCATCTCATGACTCTGCTTGATCAGATCATGCCAAACAGAGTTTCATTGTGGACTGGCTACCTCGAGTTAATGAACGACTCAAGAGTTGAATAGTTCTACCAGAAAGACTCAGAGATAGGATGATGAATGAAGCATACATTTATTAACAGCCCAGCAAGCATAATAAAGTTTTGGCATAGGCCCCGTCCATAGTTAGTAATCCGAGGGTAGCGGATCAGCATATCCCTGCCTGAAGATGAAGGCAGGGGCGCAGCCGACCCCCCTTTAGAGGTATGGACGGAACCATCCTGGTGGTGGTGGGGAGGGTGGAGGTTGTTGTCGCGTCGGCATCTGCGAACTCAAACATGTGTAAGTACGACCTTTATACAGAAAATATGAAGACGTGATTGGATAGAGATGAAATTAATAAGTGACGAAGTGATTAAGTCTTCCTGGCAGAACTTAAGCTGAAGCTTCCATTTCTTCACAAACTTCACAGCCTTAGGCGGTCATGTGACTCCTCAAACGAACATACATATCCTGTGTGCAATAGGCAAACAATACACACACAGATGACCACGTGAAGTTTCGAAACAATACACACACATAGTCTTTTGTGCGAAGGAGCACACACACACATAGTTGAACACACTGAACTTTCGGACCCATCTCACATACACATGGACTAAAAGAACTGTCTTAATAATGTCCAAATATATATATTCTGTTGAGTTCATGTCTTTATACAATGTATTAGAATAACTAGGATGTTTACTGTGGTAAATCAAAAACCTGTATTCCAGTAATTGCGATAATCTTGGATATCTGGACGCACAAATCGCAGAATGATCATTCTTAGTATCTCTGTTATCGCAAAAATATGACTAGGCCAAATCTTGCTCAGAAATCAGATTTTGATGCATAATTTCAGAAATACCAGCTTTCTAAAGAAATAGAGGGTTTAGAATTTCCACCCTACTGATTAACTCAGAGGGAAGGGGTTGTCCACGAACAAAGAACAATGAAAAACTCGCGCCTTCTCTTTCCACGGACGTGATTGGATCCTTCAATAAAACGGGCTCGGCCACTCCGTCTATAAGAGCAGAAGTTTATCATTAACTCCTTGCGCGCTCCGCCATTCCGAGAAGACCACCCTGGCCCTTTGACCTTCCCTGGAGAGAGAGGGATTCCTTTGGCACCAAGCCAAGAGAGAGAGACCTGCAACTTCTGGAGCGACTTTCCTGAACTTCACAGAAATTCTCCGGACTCACCTCCGTAGCGAACTTCCACGACGATTCGAACTCAGACACGTACACGAGAGAGCCTAATGCAAGTATTATATTTCACCTTTAACTGCTTGTACGAGGTTGTCTTAATTAATCCTGATTCACGAAATCATAAATGTCTGAAGGGTTTCGGTGAAGTGAACTGTCTGCCTCTCTCTCTCTCTCTCTCTCTCTCTCTCTCTCTCTCTCTCTCTCTCTCTCTCTCTCTCTCTCTCTCTCTCCCTCGTGAATTCTCTCTTTCCATCATTCTTTTCCTTTTGATTTGATTCTATTAAGTTTGATTTTTCCTTGTTTGTACCATATCATTTTGTTTCTCCTATATATATATGCATATTTACCCCCGTGTGATTCGTAGCTTTGTATTCTGTAGTTGTTTTATTAAAACCCAATAATTGCATTGAATTGAATCCGTATTGTTTTGCTCACAAATCTCGAAGTCACTGAAGCGTAAGATCCAAGCTACCCATTTAAGCTTGATTTTCATGTATTACTATTTTAGTAATACAAATTGTGCAAACATAAGAGATATTATTTGTCCTGATCAAACAAGTCAATGTTTCTTAAGGTTTGTAAGATTGATAATTGATGAAGGAATCAATTTGGATAAAGGTTACTTTTAAATGATTAAAGGTTCCGTTATACGTTAATTTTTCTGTACAACAAGCTAATAATATTTATAAACTCATGAATATTCATACCATTTGAGTTAATTATTCCCCAGGACTTATTGTTGTTACAGGTGGTGGAGAATGCGGGCACAGGAATGTACATCTGCTTACTTCACATTTAACAGAACTCCAATTAGACATTTATTAAACTAGCTGATCGTTCAGCCTGTATGAGTTAAATGTTTTAGGTCAAGATTAAATTGGTTAGCTAGGCCAATGTTCGACCAGGAGTTATCGTTTATCTTAACGATATAATATTATATTAGGCCTATTATTGAAAAGAGGAAACTCGCTCAATTTCAATCTTCCGCTTGCAAGAAGATTTCGTCGTTCAAGTCAAGCGGGACAAAACAATATTACTCATGTACGGACTGTGCAGAGATTTCCTTATCTTTGCCAGACGTATAATATTGTCAATTTAGCATCTCTTAATATGCTTAAACTGAGCTCGGCGTTGTGCCTCGTCAGTGAGTGAGTTCGCGATGTCTCACAGTTCAATCAAATGAACGGGAACGCGCATGCATAATATTAATACCCAAAAATACACATGAATATGAATATTAATATTGCTCACAAAAACAAAGTTTGAAACTGCCCGCATTCTCCACCACCTGTTACAACAATAAGTTCTGGGGAATAATTAACTCAAATGGTATGAATATTCATGAGTTTATGAATATTATTAGCTTGTTGTACAGAAAAATTAACGTATAACGGAACCTTTAATCATTTAAAAGTAACCTTTATCCAAATTGATTTCTTTATCAATTATCAAATTGTGCAAACATAAGAGATATTATTTGTCCTGATCAAACAAGTCAATGTTCCTTAAGGTTTGTAAGATTGATAATTGATAAAGAAATCAATTTGGATAAAGGTTACTTTTAAATGATTAAAGGTTCCGTTATACGTTAATTTTTCTGTACAACAAGCTAATAATATTCATAAACTCATGAATATTCATACCATTTGAGTTAATTATTCCCCAGAACTTATTGTTGTTACAATAATAAAGCAGAATACAGTGCAAGTTGACGATGATCATCTCCCATCATGTCGCGTCTCGTTGCAGCGTCTGGTAGGCCACTGAGCAAACCTGCAAGCTATGAGCCAGCGGTCAGTATGGAGGCCTAAACGTCTCGCAGATGAGACTGCCTGGGTTATTTTGTTTCGATATTAGTTATATTTTAAAACAGCCAGTCGTTGTAGCCTAACACTCTGGGAATAGGCATTTAAAAGAGAGACAGATTATGGAGTGATATCAGAAATGACATCGGGCAATGGCAGCGCGAGATGTTCAGAAGAACGCAAGAGCTAAACTTCTACAAGATCAATAACATCCACAGCAAAATAAGAAGGTAAGAAAAATAGTCTGAAAGCTTTGCCCATTAGATGTGCAATGCAAGCAGACAAGTTTTGGGGTTGTTATGGACAATTCAAAATGTGAACACACACGCTGCACTGTTGTGCGGTGGACTTTCAGCTAATTTCAGTGAATGAACAGAGTCTGCGTTTCTTTAATATCGAGGCTCCATCGTTTGTTGATGCGGATGGATGGCGGACGGATGATGAGTTTTGCGGATGAAATAAAAGCCCATCTCTTCTGTGGCCCACAGTTCACGTCCGCTCAAATGCAACAGTTCTGTGAGGAAAATGCCTTTCTACATGTGAAGACAACACCAACAAGGGCGCAGACAAACGATGAGGTGATGCGTATTAAGAGGCATATGAATATCTCAGGGGGAGGGGCTAGACTGGAAAGAGTCCATGTACAGATTTACTGACCACAATACTACTGGAAAAAGACCTGAGGAGTTGCTTTCCATCAGGAAAATCATTTGGAAGCTGCCATACTTTACCACACCACACAATGACCAGGAGACAAGAGATCATGATGCTGATGAAAACTTTACACCGATCACCACCGAAGGGTCAGAGATTCACAACTTGAGGACCAAGATCTGGCAGGACAAGAAAACACCAACAACTCCATTCAGCCAAGATCCATAAACTACTGTGTCCAAAGAGAAATTCTGTGTTCACAATATAAAAGGAATACCAGGTTTGAGAAGAAATTCTTTAGTGAGAAAGCAAACGACACTCCAGCTGAACAGCAAAACCAATCAGACAGAACTAGTGGAGTCAGAGACAGAAGATCCTGAGCAAATCACTCCTGATAACATGCCAATTCAGGGTGAGCCACTAGGAGGAGCTGTGTCTCCACAGATGAGACCACAGAGACAAATCACACTAGAGATTTAAAGACTTTGGCTGCGTTCGAAACCGCATACTCATTGAGTAGGTACTCATTTTCAATAAGTACTTACTTAACGAGCGCTAAAAGAGTAGGTACTACATTGCCTGATCTCGTTAAGTATGAATGCGATCCGCACTTTATGCGCCATGTTGACGTTATCATGTGACCTACGACGTTATCTGAAGCGCAACAACTTGAAAGACGAGTGACAGGTTTAATTCATCGATCTATAAATATCTTAATATTGATTAAACTTGCTAATTGTGTGGGCTTGTTGAAGAAACAGCTGCCCATTTATTTTGTCATATTAACCCTACTAATCTGACCCAGTTTCATCCTTACCAAAACCCACAATCGTGATCTCTTAAATATGTTGTTAATTTCTTTATTTTATATGCAAAACATTTCATCCACAAGCAAAATTGGCCTAAATCTCCTTTATATTTTCCTTTTTAAATTTAACTTCTGTTTTATCCCTCAAGCTTATGAAATAAAATTTAATTGCATTATGATGAATTATTCAAAGATATCTAACCTTGTTCTTGTTTTTTCTTTGTATATAATGTATGCAAACCCATGATATTTGTTTTATTATTAGGATTGTTAAAGATACAACCATGTAATTATAAAATAAAAGATAGGCCTATGAGTGACAGGTTCAGTGAGAGCTCAAAGCATCAGTAACTCCACAGCCCGACCTGTGCGGTTTCCCTCGGAGTCTGCAACGAGGACCTCTTTCAGCTGCTCGAAGATCTCACCTTGGGAGAACACTGTTGATTTTATACTCTTAAAATGTAAGTTATCACTATTCAAAATTAAGATTACCCCAGAATGAATTGCATTGCTAGCCCACTAAAACACTTACAATAATAATAATAACAAATGCTGACCAATACTTAATTACTTTTTTTTTTTTTTTTACTGAAAATTATATTGTTTTAGTAAAACAAGCAAAATGCAACTTGTTGTCATATGACATAGCGATGCATGAATACACACTAGACAAATGCAGCCGATGTGAATACCAATTTTCAGTCAAGCAATGAATAAATGCATGAGTTAATAAAATATTTTATTTACTGACAACAATACGAAACATGAATTAATGAGTAAAAGAATGAATAAAAGTAAACATCACAAATGAATAAGTCACCATGAAACAAAGCTTTATTCAAACGTATTGTTCTAACAAACCATCACGCATTTACAGACGGTGAACACCACATCTGCTGCCATCTCAACACAGCTTGATGAAGCAGTTGACCACCGTGAACACCTTCGCCTGTCCTAGCCGTCCATCATGTCCCTCCTGTCCCTTCTGAACCCCACAACCCTGAAGCAAGAGTGGAGAACATGTGCGGGACAATCTGACTGCTGATGTCTGCTCCAAACATCCGTTTGCCTGCTCTCCATCAGCATGACTACTGAAAACCTTTTACAATTCATGTTGTCCGCATCCCATTTCTTGCCATATTTGATTTAATATTTTTTAAAATTACATGCTATTTGTATTGTAGCTTTATGACTTTTGTGGTGTAGTGGGCTAAACACTGAACTGATGAGCAGAAGGGTTCTGCTTGGATCTCCGCAGCCGTCACCACCAGTGTGTCCTTGAGCAAGAAGCTCTGCAGCAAATGCACAGACATCAAGAATCAGAAAAGTGCTTAAATAACTGTTTGAAATTAAAATAAAATACAACTTAATATTTAAATGTATGTTTTATTCATTTCTGTAGTATACTCAAAGCCTTTGATGACAGCCTTCCTTCATCACCCTCTCTCCAGTCTCCACCAGATAAACACACACACACACACACACACACACACACACACACACACACACACACACACACACACACACACACACACACACACACACACACACACACACACACACACACACACACACACACACACACACACACACACACACACACACACACACACACACACACACACACACACACACACACACACACACACACACACACACACACACACACACACACACACACACACACACACACACACACACACACACACACACACACACACACACACACACACACACACACACACGTGCTCTTCTGCACCTGTAACATCAGACAACTTTCATGTTACCTGGATCTTAAACAACACCTTGATAAAAGCATAAAAGTTTATGTGCTCAATAGCCTTAAATGTTGAGGTAGTTGCTGATGTGTTAATGTTCCTCAATTCATCAACAGTATAATGGACAAATAAAAAAGATAACTTATGTTTAGTTACTTTATGTAGATTTATTAACATTACTGACGTTCATGTAAAGTAAGCAGTGTTGACCACAGTGAACTCTACATTATAGCACACACACATCACTCTTATCAGATGTCTATTTCATGCTGTGATGTCATCTGCAATACTTATCGAAAATGTTCCTGTCAGATGTTAAATAAACATTTAGTAAGCATCTTTATCTTTAAGTATATCGTTTATGTAAATCCACTTTGGATTACATAATAAAACGTGTTTTTACTACACTATACTGTCTGTCGTCTTTACACTTTCAACAATTCAACAGTTTAACGTTACTCTACAGTAGTCCAACAAATGCCATTTTAACACAAGGAACCGTGATTTTGGTTTGTAATACTCACATTTGATTGGCTTTTCTCCGCCTGACGTATCCTTTCCTGTGGCCTCATGGGAAGGCAGGGACAGAAAAGTATCCGACGATGGGTGCTTCACAATCTGGGCGGAATCAGTAGGCCATCCGGGAACTTCTCGCCTACTCTTTTATGATTACTGAGGTTTCGAACATACTACTCCTTTCACGTACTGTTTTCGCCTACTATATAGTAGGTAAGTAGGCATATTCGAACGCAACATCAGTATACGCACGTCCGAATCTCGCGAGAAATAGTCCAAAACCCTGGTAGTTCTCGCCTACTCTTTTATGAATACTATGGATTCGGACATACTATTCTCTCGCCTACTGCTTTTTACATACTATATAGTAGGGAAGTATGCGGTTTCGAACGCAGCCTTTATCATCGCCTGATGGAGGAAATGGAGCACCGATATGTTGTGTTTATGTTGTGCATCACGTATTTTTAAAGAGGTATGGAACACTATTGGACCAAGCATTCAAGCAATCATAAACAGTAGTCTGACTTCTGGTTATGTGCCACTTTGTTTTAAAGAGGCTGTGGTGCAGCCCCTTATCAAAAAACAAAATCTGGACACTTCAGTTCTTTCAAATTATCGTCCAATTTCAAAACTTCCTTTTGTGTCCAAAATTTTAGAGAAGGCAGTCCTAGTGCAGTTACAAGCCCATTTAGATCTGCATGGTATTCTTGAGGTGTTCCAGTCTGGTTTTAAAGCGTTTCATAGTACAGAGACTGCACTTATAAAAGTTTTTAATGATCTTTTGATTTCAACAGATTCTGGAGATTCTACAATTTTGATGCTTTTAGATCTTACAGCAGCCTTTGATACGGTTGACCACAGTGTTCTTATCTCGCGTCTTGAGCACAACGTGGGGATTAAAGGCACTGTATTAAAATGGTTTAGATCATATCTCTCAGCGAGAACGTTTAAAGTTGGGTATGGGGGCTCTACTTCATTAGCAGCACCAGTGACATGTGGAGTACCGCAGGGTTCTATTTTGGGGCCGATTCTCTTCTCCCTTTATTTGCTTCCTTTAGGTTCCATCTTAAAAAAGCATAATATTAGTTTCCATCTGTATGCAGATGATTTACAAATCTACCTGCCTATAAAACGAAAGGGTGAGGATTCGATAAAAAGGCTGTTAGAGTGTTTTTATAATATTAAAGCGTGGATGGCTTTAAACACTTTACATTTTAATGAAAATAAAACTGAAATTATGATTTTCAGACCTTGCAGTTTAACTAGCACCTCCAAATTGGACCTGGGACCCCTGAGGCCCTACGTAAAGTCTATGGTATCGAACCTTGGGGTAAAGATGGAGAGTGATCTTCACCTAGAGAAACAGATAAACTCTGTTGTAAAAGCTAGTTTTTTTCATCTTAGGCTACTTACCAAACTGAAGCCATTTCTATCTTTTAAAGATTTGGAGAGGGTTATACATGCTTTTATTACCACTCGCCTGGATTATTGTAATGCTTTATATATAGGAGTTAACCAGGCCTCTCTTTCTAGATTGCAAATAGTTCAGAATGCTGCCGCTCGACTCCTTACAGGAACCCGTAAGCGGGAGCACATTATGCCCGTTCTTGCCTCTCTTCATTGGCTACCTGTTTGTTTTAGAATACAGTTTAAGATTTTATTGTTTGTTTTTAAATCTCTTCATGGTCAAGCCCCAGCTTACATAGATGATCTACTGAAGATGCATGCTCCTCTAAGGTCATTGAGGTCTGCTGAACAACTACTCTTATCTGTTCCTAGAACAAGACTTAAAAATAGGGGAGATCGTGCTTTTTCAGTCGTGGCCCCAAGGCTGTGGAATGATCTGCCTATGCATGTCAGAGTGGCTCCCAGCCTTGACAGTTTTAAATCACAGCTTAAAACTCACTTTTATTCATTGGCCTTTAAACCAGCCTGAGAGTTCATTTTTTTGCATTTTATTATTTTAGTTTGTCACTTGTTTAAACTGTTCTAATTTGTTGTAATTATGTAAGTGTACAGCACTTTGGCTAACCTTGGTTATTTTAAATGTGCTTAACAAATAAAATTGTATTGTATTGTATGTATTTCACTGTGATCTCAAAGTCTATTATAATAAGCCTCAAATCAGTATTTTCTCAGGTTAAAGATGTTGATTGTTTATTATTGTGGATTTTGCCACTTTAAATATGGCCGCTGCTGAAATTGTTTAAATATATATGAATTATTCCTCCAGGAGGCGCTCGACATCATAAATAATAAAACATGGAGAGACTCTTGAACCTCAGAGCGGGAAAACTTTATTGATAAAGGCAAGAAAATACATTTGGCAAATGGAGAGCATGTTAGATCGAGCCAAAATGTGAGTTTTGATGGATCTCCACGTCAGAAACATCAGACTCAGCCCCGGACGCCGAATCCTTGCCAGAAGATATAAGTCTATCAGCGGAGAGTTGGACTGAGAAAGCAGGAGACGAAGTGATGGTCATAAAAGAGCAGAGTTTGTTGAATAATCTTAGTTGCTCATGTTTCAATGCTCAGAGTCCGTCCAGATGTTACACTACTCAATGCTCTGGCTTCATCTGACCAGTACATTTCCAACAAGTGTTATTATACCAAGAGAAAAACAATGGAGAATTACTGCTTCACAACATCGTCCTGCGACGATAAAAACCTTGAGACATTCTGTGATCTCCTACTCGTGAAGACAAACATCCCTTCAAACACACAATCATAAGATTCAACAACAAGAGCAAGCAAATGAGGGAAATAAGTCATATAACACATCAAATGAACAATAATAATTACATTATTAAATGATAAGTGAAGGAAATCAAATAATCATAATCATTTGAATACATGAATGACTAATGAAATGAATATAAAACACAGAAAATAAAACAACACCAATGTATGGTTGCTTTCTTCAAATAAAACACAGGTTGTTGTTGAAAACCTTTAGATCCGTCAGCAGTATTAAAGCGAGATCTGTGTGACTCTTTATTATTTTATATCATTGTTGTATCAGAGAGAAATATAAACTTACAAATAAGATTTTAAAAATCTGACACTGAAAGAGAGCAGAAGCTCAAATAATCATCAGTATTTATTATGACAAAAACACACGTGAAGAATCTTTAAAGTTCAGCGTTCTGCTTTAGATTCAAGCACTTCCTGAAAAAGATGAACATATGAAGCCATGAATTAATAAATCTCACAGATATTAATATATGCAAATCAGTTTGTGAGGAATGACATCATCAATCATGTACCTGATGTGTGAATATGAGCTCGTTCAGCTCTTCTGGATCTGATGTCATAAACCACAATCATGACAGTAGCCACGCCCACCAGAGCAGCGAGGACCAATCGGATCACAGCTTCGGTGGGACCACAACAGTGGACAGAGCCTGAGGAATAAAAACATCAAACTGAGATCAGCTCAGTCAATAAACGCTAATATCAGCGCTGACATCAACTAATATCAGCGTTGCTGCCGCACCTGAACATGTGTGACAGAGTTGAGTGATGTCCAGATGTTGAGTCTGGTGGCTGATGGGATTGTTCAGCACACAGCTGTAGGTGTTTTTATCCTGATATTCCACCTCCAGAGGTAGAGAGAGACTGATGCTGAGATCAGACACACTGATGTTGGACAATAAACTGTTTCCTTTGTACCAGGAGAGAGTCACATGACTCACATTCACCACTGAACACACCAATGAACAATATGAGGATGATGATGATGATGATGATGATGATGAAGAAGAACATTGAGAAGAGTTCCTGCTGATGACAGGAACAGGCAGACGAGCTGGAAAACATCAGAGAATAAAGAGAAATGAGGAGGAATGAAGATATTCAAGCAGACGAGGAAGAAACATCGAGAGGAACCAAGATGATCAAAAGTAGAACATTTCAAACAATTTGATAGAAAGTTCAATATAAACCTGCTGTTAATGTAAAAGAGTAAGAGAATTAGTCATTTTAACTCATTATTCATGATAAGATACTTCTTTAGATCTCGCTGTAATAAATAAAACATGTGAAACTGATATTTAACTCACCGTAGACTGAGAGACGGAAATTAGAAAACCAGTAACTGTTGATCCGTAGTTGATAATCTCCAGCATGTTTGGTTGTGATGTTTGTGATGGTCAGAGATCCAGTTTGATTGTCCAGCTTCAGTCTGTCTCTGAATCTTCCATCATGAACATCATCATATACAGTGAAGCTGTCGGCCGTTGCATTGATTTCAGCGATTACATAATTATATCCAAACCACCACCGAATCACATCATCATCATCATCATCATCATCATCATCATCATCCTTCACTTCAGTGAGACGAGACTCTAGAGTGACTGAATCTCCCTCCGTCCCTGACACTGAATCATCAAACACACAGAACACACAGAAACAGGGTTTGTCACAGATCAACAGATTATAATGCTTTATTAAATTAAATAGTTTAACATTTGAAATAAACAAAATCATAAAACAACAAAAAGAAACAAAATGGTGTGTGAATTAATTTCAATTTTGTCATTAAAAAACAGCTGTAAATGTTCTTTAACTCACCAATGACAGTGAGATAGAAAGCAACCGTCCCAAAGTTGTTGATCTGTCTATAATGTCCAGCATGTTTGGTTGTGATGTTTGTGATGGTCAGAGATCCAGTTTGATTGTCCAGCTTCAGTCTGTCTCTGAATCTCCCATCAAGAACATCATCATATACAGTGAAGCTGTCGGCCGTTGCACTGATTTCAGCGATTACAGTGCCTTTATATCCAAACCACCACTGAATCACATCATCATCCTTCACTTCAGTGAGATGAGAGTATAGAGTGACTGAATCTCCCTCCTTCACTGACACTGAATCTGCAACACGAATCCCTCCTGAAGAACCTGAAGAGTTTTTCACAGATTAAAGCTTTAAAATCTCTTGATGTTGGTTTGATGAAGCTTCACTAAAATACTTTTATTCATTTAAATGTGAAGTGAATAATATTCTGCAGGACAAAGACAAAAGATGATGAATGAAAAGAGAAATAGATTAATAATGTTTTTAATTTTATTCCAGAATTGTTTAGGATTTTTATAATGAAAAGAAAGACATTCTTTATAATAATTAGACTTTGCATTTCGAGTTTTTGTTTTGCTCAGATTTCTTAGATGCCTATAGACTTCCCAATCAGCATCACTTCTTGTCTGATGAAATGTTGTCCATGCTTTGTCCCTTTGCCTAAAGAGACTAATAAGTTCCGAATGAATCCAAGGAAGATGATTGCCCTTAACCCTGACAATTTTCCAAGGTGCATGCTTGTCTACAACATTTATAAACTCAGTATAGAAAAAATCCCACGCGTCTTGTACATTAGAATTAAATCATATCTATTCCAATTAATAGAAATCCGATCATGAATAAATAAATCGAAATTCAGTTTTTTGTATTGTCTGATTTTAATTAATTTTGGTGGCGATTTAGGTACTTTAATTTTCCATACACAAAATATAATCGAATGATCACTAAAGCAGTCAGACATCACACCGGACCTTAAAAATCTGTTTGGGTGAGACAAGTATCCAATCAAGAAGAGATTGTGTGCGAGAAGTAATTCTAGTAGGCTCAGTAATTAATTGGGTATGATTTAAATTATTAAATATATTTTTCTCTTTATTACATGACATATCCAACCAATTCTTATTGAAATCGCCTAATAAGATTAGCTCATTTTTACCGAAAACTGAATTAATAGTGGATATCAGGCAGTTAAAGGACTCCACTGGTGAAGACGGTGGCCTGTATATGCTCCCGATGGTTATACATTTATTTAAATGGAAAACCACCTTAACAAAAATACATTCAAAATATAAAGGATCAATCGAAGGTATAATTAATTCAGAAACAAGACCTGTAGAAACATATACAGCCACACCTCCACCCCTGGAGCACCTATCCGATCTGTAAACAACATCATCTGTTAAGTTAATTTCATTATCCGAAACATTGCTATTGAGCCATGTTTCGGAAAGAGTTATAATATCAGGCTTATTTAAATCAACCCACACACGAAGTAAATCAATTTTACACACCAGACTTCTAATATTCAAGTGAATGATTTTTAATCCCTTAACTTTATCCAGCTTGAAAAATAACTAACAATGATACTGTCACTGGTCAAATATAAGAACAAAAATAACTGAATCCAAAAATTCATTACAAGGGTGCAAAAACTATCAAATAAACTGATCACAACAGAACAAACAGACAGGACATTTAAATACAAAACATATAAACATAAAAACATGACACCCTTCAAGACTAACCCAGCTGCCCCAGAGACCATGATCCAGGGCATTCCAGTGAGTAAACCAAATAATATAGGTCAAAAACAGTCTCATCAACTCAACTCAAACAGCAATAATAATAATAAAAAAAAAAAAAAAAAGAATGTAACTTAATGAAAATTAAATCAGAAATAGAGAGGGTGAAAAAAATATATATATATGTATAGGCTATATGCCAAACAGTAGCTCTGTGTGAGGTAATACAGAATCCAATGCTCCAAAATAGTATTTCACATCACAAAAACTACCTCCACACAATAATAATAATGCTACTAACAACTTCGGTTATCCGAAAAATCAAGCCTCTCATCAGACAGACATTAAATTATTCTGGTGAAGTCTGAGGTGACATGTAGACAGCTTCAGCATCTTTGTGGCAGCTAAAACGCTGCTGTTTGCCATCAACAAAAACACACAACGTGCATGGATATCTAAGATAGTATTTCATATTAAGTTTGCGAAGCTTACGTTTAACAGGATCAAAGCTCCTGCGCTTCTTCATCAGGTCAGCGCTGGAATCCGGATAGATATATACGCGTGTCCCGTTGTACTCGAGCTTCTTTTTCTCCCTCGCAATGCGAAGAATTTTCACTTTGTCCTGGAAATGAAGGAGCTTGATCATAATAGGTCTAGGACTGGCTCTATCGCTTTGACGAACTGTCGGAGAGCGATGAGCCATTCAATGATCAACGGAGTGGAAAAGTTGTCTTGTCCCAAAAGCTGTGGAATCAAACGGGACATAAAGCCGGCAATATCACTGCCTTCCGATGACTCTTGAACTCCAACAAAGCGGAGATTAGAACGCCGACTTCGATTCTCCAGATCGTCAACTTTGTTCAGCAGATAGGAGTTGTCTTTCTCCAGTTGATGAATCCGAGCGACACATACTTGCACGTTGTCCTCATTAGCCCCAACACCTTGCTCTAACAAATGAACTTGATCTCCCAAAGTACTTAATGAGTTCTGAATACTAGTCAGTCTGCTATGAATGACGTCCATTTTTACATCAAAATGATCCAGCATATCAGTCTTACTCTGTGTAATGGCGTTCCACAAAGTTTGGAGTGAGATATGTGACTCATCCATTGCGCCAATCGTGTAATCCAAACAACAGAAAACGTGTGGCTATATGAAAAACTTTAACGCCAATGTATTGAAAAGCATTCAAAAAAGAAAAAAGAGGAGATCTTACAAAGCTACAAAGAAATCAATTAGCATGCTTGAGTAGAGCTTGACACGTTCACTCACGCCGCGGCCATCTTGTGTATGTGTGTGTGCGCTTCAGATGCGAGCGCGAAATCTGCGGGAATTAGTAGAATTAACGTTATGTGCAACCCCGTGCGAAATTCAGACCGGTCACACATGAGGAAAAATCCAACAGAACACCCGTTCGCCATGTTCAGAGGATTAAACGACTGAATGAGAGGAGGCGGTGCGGGTCACTCGCTGTCGGTCGGAGAGGAGAGCGCAGCTGATATCCATACTGTAGAAAATGAGTATCGTATCGTTTCAGATATTTCAGTATCGATACATAGCGAAATATGGATATTTTTGACAACACTAGTAGGCACACACACAGGTTCAAACTCGTTCTCTCACCCCTACAGTGCAATTCGGCTAGGTGTACATCCGCGCTAAAGTATCAAGGTGAAAGTCATCATAGCTCTCAGTCGCTGCTGCTGGAGGATGAGATAAACCCGGGGATGGTAGAGAGTGATTCCTGTGGCTCCTCCACTGGCTGCTTCCACTGCACTGGCTCTCACTCGCTGCTGCTGCTGGAGGATGAGGATGTAGCTTTGCTGCTTCATGCATCGCTTGTGCTGAAAAAATCCCCCAATGCTGAAGTCTTCTCATCAGATCTTCATGCTTCTTCCCTAAATAATAACACCAAAAATGTTATCAACAAATTTCTTTTTAAAATCAATTTGATTGCCAATTATCAGTAAGATCCAATCAAATCAAATTCTCTTTTACACATCTGGGGTTCAGACAGTTGTGACTGATGAATAAGAAGTTTTTGAACAGGACAATGTTACCTCCCTTTTTCTCTCTTTCTTTTTTAACCCTTGCCTGCACCAACTACAGTGGGGATCGAAAGTTTGGGCACCCCAGGTAAAGATTTGTATTAATGTGCATAAAGAAGCCAAGAAAAGATGGAAAAATCTCAAAAAAGTTAGATTTTATTTACATCATTTACACTTTCAAAATAACAGAAAACAAAAAAATGGAGTCTGCAAAAGTTTGGGCACCCTGCAGAGTTAATAGCTTGTACTGCCTCCTTTGGAAAGCTGAGAACTGACAGTGTCATGGATTGTTCTCAATCATTGTCTGGAAAGTCCAGGTGATTTCAATCTCAAAGGTTTTGAATGCCCAGACTCATCTGACCTTGCCACAACAATCAGCATCCTGGGTTCTTCTAAGCAGTTGTGTAGAAAACTGAAACTGAAAATAGTTGACGCTCACAAAGCAGGAGAAGGTTATAAGAAGATAGCAAAGCGTTTTCAGATGCCAATATTCTCTGTTCAGAATGTAATTAAGAAATGGCAGTCATCAGGAACAGTGGAAGTTAAAGCAAGATCTGGAAGACCAAGAAAAATATCAGACAGAACAGCTCGCAGGATTGTGAGAAAAGCAAGTCAAAACCCACGTTTGACTGCACAATCCCTCCAGAAAGATCTGGCACACAATGGAGTTGTGGTACACTATTCCACTATAAAGAGATACTTGTACAAATATGGTCTTCATGGAAGAGTCATCAGAAGAAAACCTCTTCTACGTTCTCACCACAAAAATCAGTGTTTGAAGTTTGCAAATGAACATATGGACAAGCCTGATGCATTTTGGAAACAAGTTCTGTGGACCGATGAGGTTAAAATAGAACTTTCTGGCCGGAATGAGCAAAGGTACGTTTGGAGAAGAAAGGGCACAGAATTGAAGAAAGAACCTCTGTCCAACTGTTAAGCATAGGGGTGGATCAATCATGCTTTGGGGTTGTATTTCAGCCAGTGGCACAGGGAACATTTCACGAGGAGAAGGAAAAATGGATTCAAAATTTTGGACACTAACTTGATGCCATCTGTGAAAAAGCTGAAGTTTAAGAGAGGATGGCTTCTGCAAATGGATAATGATCCTAAACACACCTCAAAATCCACGGTGGATTACATCAAGAGGCGTAAACTGAAGGTTTTGCCATGGCCTTCACAATCTCCTGACCTCAACATAATTGAAAATCTACGGATAGACCTTAAAAGAGCAGTGCGTGACAGACAGCCCAGAAATCTCAAAGAACTGGAAGACTTTTGTAAGGAAGAATGGGCGAAGATACCTCAAACAAGAATTGAAAGACTCTTGGCTGGCTACAAAAAGCATTTACAAGCTGTAATATTTGCCAAAGGGGGCAGTACAAGGTATTCACTCTGCAGGGTGTAATTCTGTGTCTGTCCAGCTGGTGTCCTTCACGAGTCTCTTACTACTTAAGATGCACTTTTGAATGGATATAATAATATCATCATCAAATCATACTTCACTGCGTTCACTGCGCTTAGGTTTCTACATCTATGACTGTAATCTATAACAGTTAAAGGTTTAGGTTTTGATATGGAAATGATCAAATCATGGACTGCAGTAACAGACAGCGGCAGGAAGAAACAGACACAAACTCTCTGTGTACGAGCGCAGAACAAAACCAATAAAGCTATCGTGTGCGGTGGAGCTCACAGAGACAGAACAGCAACTGCACAGTTCATGTGTGATTCCTAGTGTTCATGAGCTTCATCTGTTCATGAGCGGCTCAATCACTTCTTTTTCTATTTTGGCGCCAGGTTCAGTTCATCAACATTCAATGACATTTACTCTCGTCATTGACTGTCGGCTAAATAAACTCATTTTACATCCCTCCCAAAAGCTGACTATCATTTGTAAGCTAGCTTAAACAAACTTAAAGTGTCAAGAAAATTCTTACCTTTTACGTTTCTCGAAAGCGCCGAATCCCTCATGGTGAAAAGCTGAATGTTCTTCTTGCAGACTTTGGTCCTCGTTTCAACCATAATTTGTTTCTTATCTTTTTCCAAGCCAACAATCATTGAAGCGGCGACCGCCCGTCATGTTGTCTGTTCATCTGTAGCGTCACTCGCGCAGAATCAGAGCGGCAAGAGAGGCTCGAGCAGAATGAGTGTTTTATGAGAAAGCCAATTAGGCCTTTTCCCACTTATTTCATTTAAAAAGCGAACTATTGTCAGTTTTAAGCACTTTATCCAAATCCAAACACTTTCCAAACCTTGAAAACTCCACATTAAAGCTCAAGCGTTTTCAAGGATTTCCAGCACCTGTACGAACCCTGTCCATCATTAGTTCATTAATCCCAGACCTGTTTCTGTTCTTCCAATGATCTCCCTGTTATTTAAACCCTGAGTTCTGTTCAGTTCATCGTCCGGTATCGTCTACGTTACGTGCTTGTGTTTCTCCCCATGATTCTCCTGTGTATTGTGTGGATTATGAGATTAAAGACTGTTCTTTGAGTTATTTCCTGAGTCGTGCGCTTCAGTACCGCCACCGTCTCTCACACTAACAGTGAATGTTAATCTTCTCCAACTCATTTAACCAGTAATTTATCACATGATACAGAACAGAAACAACTGAAGCCATAAAAACACATTTAAAACTCACCAACCAGAAGACACAGACAGAGCAAAGGTAATTTGAGGAACATTTTCTTCATCGGTTGACTGAAAAGCCCACGATAGTGACTCTTAAAATGTCTGAACGCCTCAGATTGATCTGAAACACTGAACTGTGATATTTATCTGGTTGTGTGTGAATCCTCCCCCAACCTCAGTTAGTTTCCACTCACACATCCGTCTCCTTTAACATCACGGAAATCAACAAGCTTTTGCTGATCTTACGTTTTCAAATGAATTCTGGCCCTGAATGAAAACTAATATCAGAAGAGTGAAATATTGGATTAGATCTCTGGATCTACTGGTGTGTTATTTAGTGCTGTGAGCTGTCAATCATATCTGACCTCTGACCTCTGACTCTTATTTGACTGTTGATGTTCTCACTTTATTTTAATTTAAAATGACTAATTATGAATTACTTTCAGACTGTAGTATCACAGACAACGCATCACTTTCACTGTCTCTCTCACACACAGAGGTCCTGACTCTCTGTGGTCATTAAAAATCCCCAAAAAGAAGGGGTGTCACCCCGGCATCCTGGCCAAAGTTGCCCATTGGCCCCCGTCCATCATGGCCTCCTAATCATCCCATATATATATATACGATTGGCTTCATCACTCTGTCTCCTCTCCACCAATCAGCTGGTGTGTGGTGGGCGTTCTGGTGCAATATGGCTGCCGTCACATCATCAGGTGGTGCTGCACATTGGTGGTGGTTGAGGAGATTCCCCGCTTCTATATGTAAAGCGCTTTGAGTGCCTAGAAAAGAACTATATACATGTAACAAATTAAAATTAATTATTAATTAAATGAGAAACGTAGTTGTGCACTTAAAGTTTACTACTGTTACACTTACACTTAAACATATACTTTTATATACTAAAAGTGGGCCAATGTAGTCCCAAGCAGTATTGAAATAGTACACTTACAAGTATACTACTAGTACATTAATATTAATATACTTATTACAAGAAGTACACTTAAAAATATACTGGAACATTACTTATGTATACTTAATAAAATAAACTTGAAGTATACTTCTTTTTCGTAAGGGTTGTGTGGAGTGGAAGATTGTGAGCTTCTTATCAGAAAGATAAAATGAAGAAACGCTTCACCCACAAACTCCTGACACGCACAGAGACGACAAACATCCAGCGGACGCTGTTTATCCACCAGCAGATCAAACCAGACACACTGATGTTTGAACAGATCAAATTAAAAGGAAAAAACATCACATGGTTCATTTGACTCAAATGCCAGTAAATCACATGTATAATAGGGGGGGTGGTCTACCGACAGACCACGAGCTCAGGTGTTTTTATATATCATATTTCATATATTTGTATATCATACCTTCTACATTTAACCTTCTGTGGCATTCATTTTTATATTTGGAAAGAAAAATATATTTCACCCCACTTTTTGGGAGATTGGGGCAAAATCAATCGCAAATGGTTCAAACAAATCACAAACAACAAACAATTAATCGGTCCGATCAGGCATAATATTATGACCGGTGAAGTGAATAACACTTGGGTTAGGGTTACACTTACGGCTCCTGTTAGTGGGTGGAATATATTAGGCAGCAAGTGAACATGTTGTCCTCAGAGTTGATGTGTTAGAAGCAGGAAAAATGGGCAAGCGTAAGGATTTGAGCGAGTTTGGCAAGGGCCAGATTGTGACGGCTAGACGACTGGGTCAGAGCATCTCCAAAACTGCAGCTCTTGTGGGGTGTTCCCGGTCTGCAGTGGTCAGTCTCTATCAAAAGTGCTCCAAGGAAGGACCAGTGGAGAACCGGCCACAGGGTCATGGGCGGCCGAGGCTCATTGGGAGCGAAGGCTTACCTGATGAACACATGGCACCAGGATGCACTATGGGAAGAAGGCAAGCGGACGGAGGCAGTGTGATGCTTTGGGCAATGTTCTGCTGGGAAACCTTGGGTTTGGTTCAGGAATGGTTTGAGGTGTTGACTTGGACTCCAAATTCCCCAGATCTCAATCCAATCGAGCATCTGTGGGATGAGCTGAACAAACAAGTCCGATCCATGGAGGCCCCACCTTGCAACTTACAGGACTTATAGGATCTGCTGCTAACATCTTGGTGCCAGATACCACAGCACACCTTCAGGGGTCTAGTGGAGTCCATGCCTCAAAGGGCCAGGGCTGTTTTGGCAGCAAAAGGGGGACCAACACAATATTAGATCATAATGTTATGCCTAGTCGGTGTATACTATTCATTTAAACATAAAAACCACACACGCACACACACACATTACTTTGCTGACTGACCCCTGACCTCCTAAATGTCTCTCAAACCAGATTCAGGGATCCAGTCTTCCTGACTCTCCTCAAGCTCACTGTCCTCACTCTCAGAAGGAATGACTCTAAATGCTCGATCATGTTCCTTCCGCTCATAAAATGTTCTTGTTTCCATTTCCTGCAAGTATCAATAGATAGTAAAAACAATGAATATTTGTGCGTTCATTTTGCCAGAACAAAAGTGGCCTGACTGCACAATTGCAGTTAAAAATCAGTTGAAAATCGCCTGTCTAATTCAGCCAGCACAGTGTCTAAAACAGAGAGATACGAATGACATTGAAATGTCTGTGATTCTGATTCCCATTGCGTCTCATTTTCATCACGCTGTCCAAGTGTGGTTGGTACTATGTACTGCGAAAGCCCGGGAGGTTGTCGCAAAGTTATTTTTCATTTTCATTTCACTTTGGGGGGCACTCTGCACAAAAACCAGCCACTGCCCCAAGTGTTAACATATCCAAATCCAGATGGGGTAAGTTGAGCAGGTATCTCCGCTGACACGGTGGCGGTGCTGCTGGTTCGAGGGCCGGCGTTGTCCTCGATTGCTGTGTCAGTATTAGCACCAGTGGAATTGATAGTTGAAGTGTCAGAGTTAGAAAACTCCACACATTTAGTAGTGGTTAATAGTTACTCTCAACACTTTGAGATTCACGAGTGACGGGAGACTTAACTCCTTTTTTTTTATAAAAGGATATATATACTAAAAGTGGGCCAATTTAGTCCCAAGCAGTATTGAAATAGTACACTTACAAGTATACTACTAGTACATTAATATTAATATACTTATTACAAGAAGTACACTTAAAAATATACTGGAACATTACTTATGTATACTTAATAAAATAAACTTGAAGTATACTTCTTTTTCGTAAGGGTTGTGTGGAGTGGAAGATTGTGAGATTCTTATCAGAAAGATAAAATGAAGAAACGCTTCACCCACAAACTCCTGACACGCACAGAGACGACAAACATCCAGCGGACGCTGTTTATCCACCAGCAGATCAAACCAGACACACTGATGTTTGAACAGATCAAATTAAAAGGAAAAAACATCACATGGTTCATTTGACTCAAATGCCAGTAAATCACATGTATAATAGGGGGGGTGGTCTACCGACAGACCACGAGCTCAGGTGTTTTTATATATCATATTTCATATATTTGTATATCATACCTTCTACATTTAACCTTCTGTGGCATTCATTTTTATATTTGGAAAGAAAAAAATATTTCACCCCACTTTTTGGGAGATTGAGGCAAAATCAATCGCAAATGGTTCAAACAAATCACAAACAACAAACAATTAATCGGTCCGATCAGGCATAATATTATGACCGGTGAAGTGAATAACACTTGGGTTAGGGTTACACTTACGGCTCCTGTTAGTGGGTGGGATATATTAGGCAGCAAGTGAACATGTTGTCCTCAGAGTTGATGTGTTAGAAGCAGGAAAAATGGGCAAGCGTAAGGATTTGAGCGAGTTTGGCAAGGGCCAGATTGTGACGGCTAGACGACTGGGTCAGAGCATCTCCAAAACTGCAGCTCTTGTGGGGTGTTCCCGGTCTGCAGTGGTCAGTCTCTATCAAAAGTGCTCCAAGGAAGGACCAGTGGAGAACCGGCCACAGGGTCATGGGCGGCCGAGGCTCATTGATGCACGTGGGGAGCGAAGGCTTACCTGATGAACACATGGCACCAGGATGCACTATGGGAAGAAGGCAAGCGGACGGAGGCAGTGTGATGCTTTGGGCAATGTTCTGCTGGGAAACCTTGGGTTTGGTTCAGGAATGGTTTGAGGTGTTGACTTGGACTCCAAATTCCCCAGATCTCAATCCAATCGAGCATCTGTGGGATGAGCTGAACAAACACATCCAATCCATGGAGGCCCCACCTTGCAACTTACAGGACTTACAGGATCAGCTGCTAACATCTTGGTGCCAGATACCACAGCACACCTTCAGGGGTCTAGTGGAGTCCATGCCTCAAAGGGTCAGGGCTGTTTTGGCAGCAAAAGGGGGACCAACACAATATTAGATCATAATGTTATGCCTAGTCGGTGTATACTATTCATTTAAACATAAAAACCACACACACACACACACACACACATTACTTTGCTGACTGACCCCTGACCTCCTAAATGTCTCTCAAACCAGATTCAGGGATCCAGTCTTCCTGACTCTCCTCAAGCTCACTGTCCTCACTCTCAGAAGGAATGACTCTAAATGCTCGATCATGTTCCTTCCGCTCATAAAATGTTCTTGTTTCCATTTCCTGCAAGTATCAATAGATAGTAAAAACAATGAATATTGGTGCGTTCATTTTGCCAGAACAAAAGTGGCCTAACTGCACAGTTGCAGTTAAAAATCAGTTGAAAATCGCCTGTCTAATTCAGCCAGCACAGTGTCTAAAACAGAGAGATACGAATGACATTGAAATGTCTGTGATTCTGATTCCCATTGCGTCTCATTTTCATCACGCTGTCCAAGTGTGGTTGGTCCTATGTACTGCGAAAGCCCGGGAGGTTGTCGCAAAGTTCTTTTTCATTTTCATTTCACTTTGGGGGGCACTCTGCACAAAAACCAGCCACTGCCCCAAGTGTTAACATATCCAAATCCAGATGGGGTACGTTGAGCAGGTATCTCCGCTGACACGGTGGCGGTGCTGCTGGTTCGAGGGCCGGCGTTGTCCTCGATTGCTGTGTCAGTATTAGCACCAGTGGAATTGATAGTTGAAGTGTCAGAGTTAGAAAACTCCACACTTTTAGTAGTGGGTTAGTAGTGGTTAATAGTTACTCTCAACACTTTGAGATTCACGAGTGACGGGAGACTTAACTTCTTTTTTTAATAAAATAATTAAAAATAATTTAGCCTTAACTTACACTTTCTACACAAAAAGAATAAGATAAGACAAATAAAACCAGAAAATATGAATTCTGTAGAAAAAAATATTTTATTCAAAGCACAAGGCATTGATTGGCTCTGGTCTGGGGGGATCTTTGATGGCAATCTTTCTTTTGAAAACCACATTTCTGGCATTTGTAAAGTCGCTTGTTTTCCGTCTTAAAAACGTCTCAAAATGACAGCATATGCTCTCAATGTCAGATGCAGAAAAGTTAATGCGCTCATGACCTCAAGACTAGATTATCGTAATGCTTTATTGGGCGGTTCCCCGCAGGCCTAATAAACAAACTCCAGCAGCTCGAGTTCATACTAGAACAGGAAGTGTGACCATATTAGCCGGTTCTGTCAATGCTGCATTGGCTCCCTATTAAACATCACATACATTTTAAAATCCTGCTGATTACTCAGAAAGCACTGATGGTTTAGCTCCTCAGTACTTGAACAAGCTTTTATCACTTTATAGTCCTTCACATCTATCGCCATCTCAAAATTCTGGCCAGTTGATAACACCTAGAATATCAAAATCAACTGCAGGCGGTCGATCCTTTTCCTATTTAGCAATGTAATTATTACAGCCGCTATTATGAGTATGTGATATTGACAGCTTGGAGGAAGTTCAGTCTTCATGGTCTGACCCTTACCATCAGATCAGACTGTGGCCCACAGTTCATGTCTGCTCAAATGCAACAGTTCTGTGAGGAAAATGCCTTTCTTCATGTGAAGACAACACCAACATGGGCGCAGACAAACGATGAGGTGATGCGTATTAAGAGGCATATGAATATCTCAGGGGGAGGGGCTAGACTGGAAAGAGTCCATGTACAGATTTACTGACCACAATACTACTGGAAAAAGACCTGAGGAGTTGCTTTCCATCAGGAAAATCATTGGGAAGCTGCCATACTTTACCACACCGCACAATGACCAGGAGACAAGAGATCATGATGCTGATGAAAACTTTACACCGATCACCACCGAAGGGTCAGAGATTCACAACTTGAGGACCAAGATCTGGCAGGACAAGAAAACACCAACAACTCCATTCAGCCAAGATCCATAAACTACTGTGTCCAAAGAGAACTTCTGTGTTCACAATATAAAAGGAATACCAGGTTTGAGAAGAAATTCTTTAGTGAGAAAGCAAACGACACTCCAGCTGAACAGCAAAACCAATCAGACAGAACTAGTGGAGTCAGAGACAGAAGATCCTGAGCAAATAACTCCTGATAACATGCCAATTCAGGGTGAGCCACTAGGAGGAGCTGTGTCTCCACAGATGAGACCACAGAGACAAATCACACTAGAGATTTAAAGACTTTATCCTCGCCTGATGGAGGAAATGGCAGTAGGGGTTCAGAAAAAAAACCCGGCTGCTGGCAACCAAAGCCACTAGATGAGAAGCATGCAATCATTAGCCAAAAATGTGTAACGGCTAATACTGCGGCTCTATACCCTCATTCACTATTCCCTACATGACTCCACTAATATAGTCCACTGGAAGGAGTGAATGAAAAGGAGTGAGTGAATTCGGACACTGAGTGCACAGGAAGTGCTGATGCTTTTGCATAGTTTCTGCTTGCGGTTTAATAAGTATTTGAAACGTAGCAAATTCTCTAGCCGCTATTGTGGTGCATTGTCTTCAGCAAACAGTCTTTCTTTTTGTTGCCCAAATGCAAAATACGTTCAAATTAAAATTCTATATAAATATAGAATAAAGAAACAAAGAAACAAATATCAAAACCTTGTCTTTGATTTTACACAAAAGAAATCATCTTTGAGTTCTTATCTGAGAAATGATGATCTGTTCCATTAAGAAAAAATGAAGTTATTCAATCTGAAGAAAAGCTTTGAGTGTTTTGAAATAGATCTGCGTTAGCGCTGAACATTAAATGAAGAAAACTCCATAGAGGAATCAACAAGAGGGTGTCTTTGTGCAGCTAACGACCTCAGACAGGGGCATCTAATTTAGGATAATAAATGGAGTGGAGGTGGACATTTTAAAGGCAGACTAACAGGTCTTAGAGGGGCAGAATTCTAGCTGATAGACAGGTGTTCAAATACATATTTGCAGCTGTATCATACAAATAAATAGTTAAAAAAATCATACATTGTGATTTCTGGATTTTTTTTTTTTTTTAGATTATGTCTCTCACAGTGGACATGCACCTACGATGACAATTTCAGACCCCTCCATGATTTCCAAGTGGGAGAACTTGCAAAATAGCAGAGTGTTCAAATACTTATTTTCCTCACTGTATATATATGTCCATTCTATTCTTTGAAACCATTTTTGATTGGAGACTGTTTGAGGTTCTGTTTGCAAAATACAAATGTTAAATGGCAATGGCAAGATGTCACTGGTATTTTTGTTAAATTTTATAATGCCATTGGTTTAATGGGTTGAGCAATTTCTAATCTTTTTTCAATTGAATTACTTTCTGGACTCGTGCGGACTCGACTCGGACTCTTGTTTAAGACTTGATCTTGACTCAAACTCGACAAAGGTGGACTCGGACCCAAAACTACCGAAAGTGCACATGAAGTGTGCCATTTGGGACAGGGCCTGTCTGATAAGGCAACGAGTCAGCTGCCTAGGTTTTCGGATGCAGCCTTGGTGTTTAATGGCAGATTGGCAAGCCAACGTAAAAGGTGTATGACCGCCACCTACTGATCTGGAGTGTGCAGTTGACAGATTTGGAAGAAATGAAAGGAATCAATGAGGAAAAAAACAATATTTTATTAATTGTTCCTGATTTTTTTTTGTTTTTTTATATTTAAATAATTATTCATGAATTCTTGATTGTCTTGACCCGTTTCCTAACAATACTTTTATACACACCGTTATGAATGCCCGAGCGTCCGTCCACACCGTTATGAATGCCGAGCGTCCGTCCACACCGTTATGAATGCCCGAGCGTCCGTCCACACCGTTATGAATGCCCGAGCGTCCGTCCATACCGTTATGAATGCCGAGCGTCCGTCCACACCCTTATGAATGCCCGAGCGTCCGTCCACACCGTTATGAATGCCGAGCGTCCGTCCACACCGTTATGAATGCCCGAGCGTCCGTCCATACCGTTATGAATGCCCGAGCATCCGTCCACACCGTTATGAATGCCCGAGCATCCGTCCACACCGTTATGAATGCCGAGCGTCCGTCCACACCGTTATGAATGCCGAGCGTCCGTCCACACCGTTATGAATGCCCGAGCGTCCGTCCACACCGTTATGAATGCCGAGCGTCCGTCCACACCGTTATGAATGCCCGAGCGTCCGTCCACACCGTTATGAATGCCCGAGCGTCCGTCCACACCGTTATGAATGCCGAGCGTCCGTCCACACCGTTATGAATGCCCGAGCATCCGTCCACACCGTTATGAATGCCCAAGCGTCCGTCCACACCGTTATGAATGCCCGAGCATCCGTCCACACCGTTATGAATGCCCGAGCGTCCGTGCACACCGTTATGAATGCCGAGCGTCCGTCCACACCGTTATGAATGCCCGAGCGTCCGTCCACACCGTTATGAATGCCCAAGCGTCCGTCCACACCGTTATGAATGCCAAAGCATCCGTCCACACCGTTATGAATGCCAGGGCATCCGTCCACACCGTTATAAATGCCCGAGCGTCCGTCCACACCGTTATGAATGCCCGAGCGTCCGTCCACACCGTTATGAATGCCCAAGCGTCCGTCCACACCGTTATGAATGCCAAAGCATCCGTCCACACCGTTATGAATGCCAAAGCATCCGTCCACACCGTTATGAATGCCCGAGCGTCCGTCCACACCGTTATGAATGCCGAGCGTCCGTCCACACCGTTATGAATGCCGAGCGTCCGTCCACACCGTTATGAATGCCCGAGCGTCCGTCCACACCGTTATGAATGCCGAGCGTCCGTCCACACCGTTATGAATGCCCGAGCATCCGTCCACACCGTTATGAATGCCCGAGCGTCCGTCCACACCGTTATGAATGCCCGAGCGTCCGTCCACACCGTTATGAATGCCGAGCGTCCGTCCACACCGTTATGAATGCCCGAGCATCCGTCCACACCGTTATGAATGCCGAGCGTCCGTCCACACCGTTATGAATGCCCGAGCGTCCGTCCACACCGTTATGAATGCCCGAGCGTCCGTCCACACCGTTATGAATGCCCAAGCGTCCGTCCACACCGTTATGAATGCCAAAGCATCCGTCCACACCGTTATGAATGCCAAAGCATCCGTCCACACCGTTATAAATGCCCGAGCGTCCGTCCACACCGTTATGAATGCCCGAGCGTCCGTCCACACCGTTATGAATGCCCAAGCGTCCGTCCACACCGTTATGAATGCCAAAGCATCCGTCCACACCGTTATGAATGCCAAAGCATCCGTCCACACCGTTATGAATGCCCGAGCGTCCGTCCACACCGTTATGAATGCCGAGCGTCCGTCCACACCGTTATGAATGCCAAAGCATCCGTCCACACCATTATGAATGCCCAAGCGTCCGTCCACACCGTTATGAATGCCCGAGCGGCCATGCGCATTTTACTTTCGTTTTAGAATTAGCGATTTAAAAGCCCCCGCTGGTGATAATGGTATTACCGGTATTGTCACACGTCGATTAACCGGTGGGAATGTTTCATCACTGTCACATTCCTACACTAAATAGACACTGACAAACTTCAAATATTAAGTCTTGCCGAGATTCAGATTTTCCACTCAATATGCTAGTGAGAGAAGCCATTGAGTCACTACATATCACAGTTCTTGCTGGTTGAATTTCTTCGATCCACTGTAGTGCTAGTATGATAGCTAATAATTCAGTAGTAAATACTGACACATGATCCGATATACTTTTTGCTTAAATGTAGGGATGTATACTGCTGCAGTTCTACCGGACTCTGACTCCTTTGACCCATCTGTACCTGTAGTACAGAGTAATACTCTTGACTTATATATTGTTGACCTACTAACTCAGTTGGTATATTTAATCACCACACACTCTCCCTCTCCTGTTGATGCCGCTATTGGAATAGCAGGTGCACACACGATCCCTATAGCACTTAGACATTCATCCACATTCAATACTTCCCTTCAGTTATTCCCTCCGGACATATCACACACACTCATTGTTTATTTGTTTTACATTTTATGGTTAAATCGTGTGTTATATGTTGACGTAACCGTGGTGCCGTGAGCTAAAAACCCTTTGTATTTTGTGGATACTCACGAGTTTGTGTACATAACTGTATAGTTATATTATACAGCGATTAGGCATAACATTATGAACGGTGAAGTGAATAACATTGATGATCTCTTCATCACCTGTTACTGGGTGGGATATATTAGGCAGCAAGTGAACATTTTGTCCTCAAAGTTGAGGTGTCAAAAGTATTCACATTCATTACTCAGGTAGAAGTTTAGATACTAGGGTTTAAAAAGACTTCTGTAGAAGTTGAAGTATTTACTTGGTTTCAAAATTACTTAAAGTATAAAAGTAAAAGCCATTAAGGACAAAAGCATAGGCCGCGCCACAGGGGCCTATAATGCACACTACAAATCAGAAATACAAAATGCCTTTGGCAGCTCTTAAATAAGCTACTATCAGTATTTTATCATTCCAATCAGATAAACAAGTATATAATAGCACAAAATCACATGCCCACTTCCCCACAGGATCTGAATGCGACTGGCTGAACATTTTGATTAAAGATTGTTTCAACAAAAACAATAAAAGCCATGCATGGATGAATTGTTGACAAGTAAAATACACTCAGTTTTGATTTCACGTCACTTTAATCATTGACAGAAATGATTTACAGACAGCACTCGTAACAAAGATCATCAAGGCTTTGTCAAAGCGACGCTTTTTTCCCTTTCCCTCAACCCCTGGAGCTGTGTGGATGCACTTTTTAGAGCTTTAAAATCTCAGGAATCATTCACTGGCATTATAAAGCTTGGATTAGCTAGGACATTTATTAATATAACTCTGTGTTCGTCTGAGAGAAGAATGTCAACACACCGAGGATGACATCATTTGACCATTTGATCTGAATCTCACACCTCCAGAGAGAAGTTATTAACTAGGACTGCAACTAAAGATTATTTTGATAATCGATTAGTTGGTCAATTAATTTTTCCGATTAATTGGACAAAAATGCCTACATTTTTTATTATTGGCAAAACACACTATTCCCTATCCTACCCAATGGATGGGGAATTATTGTAGTTAATCCATGGTAACCACAAATTAACAATAGTTTTGCTTCAAATCTATAGTTTAACTATATGTGTTTGTGTGGTTATAAAAAATGATAATCAATACACTAAAAAAATCATAAGGGTATGTTTGTGCAGTACATGTTGTGCAAAAATTACTAAGCAAAAGAAGTTTAAATCCCTACATTAAAATGATATTAAAGAAAAACAAAAACACAAACCTAGTGTTAGCAGATAAGAGGAATGTTCTGCAGGAACACACACACACAGTCATTTCTGTATCCTGTAGAAACGTCTTACACTTTGTAGTAAACTTTGTTCGTACGGGAAGAAGGAGGCGGGAACCGGCGAACATTCAAAATGTTTAATCAAAAATAAACTCAAACTAAAATGCCGGCGGCAGCCCCTCACGGCCGACTGCCGCCTACATACAAACAAATAAACACAAAATGAAAATAAAATCTGCAGCCCCTCACGGACGACTGCAGTGTACACATAACATAACTAAAACAACACAAAATCCATGCCTGGTCCTCTCTCGTCCCTCACTGTCGTCGCTCCTCCTTTATACTCCCTCACTCCTCCGCGAGAGCCGAGATCGCTGCGGCGCGCAGCTGGCGCTCATCCTCTCTGATGAGCGCCGCCTCGTCCCGCCCTCACGGTCCCTCGACCTCGCTGCTCGCCACATACCCCCAACGCCCTTCGCAGGCCGGGGGGCACTCCCGAGACTGCGCTCTACTCCCCCCCTCCTCCCCGGGGGGGGCCGATCACGGCGGCCGCGGGACCTGGGGGTAAGAACAGCGAGGTGAGAGAACGGAGCGGGGAGCATGAGGAGCGACAGAGACGAGAGAGTGGAGAGAGGAGAATAGAAAAAGAGAAAAAAAAAAAAATTCTGGTCCGGTTCCCAGACACACTGCCGCTCGGTCCTCAGCCAGCCGAGAGGCTCTTCCTCGCGGTGCCATGCGGTGGTACTGGATGCTCGGTGGACGGCTCGATCCTCCTCCGCCCCCTGGCGGCCGGCAGTGGCTCCTCCTTCTGAGCAGGCTCCGGCTCCGGGTAAGCGCTGGGGACTCCTTCGGCCCCTCGCGGACGGCAGCCACCCCACCTCGACCCAGGGGCACGGCAGCGAGCTCTCCGTCCTACCGACCTTCATCCGCTCCAGCACCACCGCTTCGGGCAGCCGCTCGCGGACTTCTCTCCTCCGCGCTGCCCGAACTCCGCGGCACCGCGATCCCCCTCAGCTGCGAGGGCTCTTCGACAGCATGTCCCTCCTTCCTCCCGGGCTTCGGCACCACTGTAGTAAACTTTGTTCGTACGGGAAGGAGGAGGCGGGAACCGGCGAACATTCAAAATGTTTAATCAAAAATAAACACAAACTAAAATGGCGGCGGCAGCCCCTCACGGTCGACTGCCGCCTACATACAAACAAATAAACACAAAATGAAAATAAAAGGCTGCAGCCCCTCACGGACGACTGCAGCGTACACATAACATAACTAAAACAACACAAAGTCCAGGCCTGGTCCTCTCTCGTCCTTCACTGTCGTCGCTCCTCCTTTATACTCCCTCACTCCTCCGCGAGAGCCGAGATCGCTGATGAGCGCCGCCTCGTCCCGCCCTCACGGTCCCTCGACCTCGCTGCTCGCCACACACTTGTATTAATTTACACGCTGTTAACCCTTTACAGTCACTACTAGAGCTGCAAGATTCTGAATAAATTGAGAATCAGGATTTCTTTGTTTAAAATTGAGATTGAGATTCTGAAGAAAAAAAACATTAGAACACTGAACAAAATAACACGTAGAGGTTCTGACCATTTGAATTGCTCAAAGTCTATTTAAAAATACATTCATTTGAACAAAACAATTAAAGAAAATAATTTGAATGAAGGAGTCATGTGTCATTCATCAAGACTTCATTATTGAATCTCTTGAACGAATGATTCAATGACAAACACTTGGTTAAACAGTCTCTTGCCGCTCCTCCTGGTGTAATAATTATGGACTTCAAAAAAGAAGCAACATTCACTGCCATTATAAAGCTTGGAAGAGCCAGGACATTTTTTATATAACTCTGATTGTGTTCGTCTGAAAGAAGAATGTCATACACACCTAGGATGACTTGAGGGAGAGTAAATCATGCGGTGATTTTCATTTTTGGGTAAACAACCCTTTAAAATAAAGCAGGTTTTCGACGCATGTATATTTCCTGCATCAGCTCAGTCTGTTTGCTGCACTATTTTAGATGCATTTTGTCCACAGAAAAGCGTTATTCAGTGCTGTAATATGACTGGTGGACGTTTTCCATGCACAGAGAGCAGACCCGACTAATCGATCATGAGAATCGTTGTCGATGATTTTCATGATCAATTTTATCGACTAGTTGTTGCAGCCCTATTATTAACCTCTACTTACAACTTACTATAGTGTTTCCATGCCTGAGCAGAGAAGCAAACTGACTGAAACTCTTCCCGCACTGATCACATGTGTACGGTTTCTCTCCAGTGTGGATCCTCTCGTGAGTTTTCAGGTTTCCTGATTGGTTGAATGTCTTGTCGCAGTGTGAACACTTGAACGGTTTCTCTCCGGTGTGGATAATCTGGTGCACTTTTAGTTCGCTGTTTGTGATGAATGACTTGCCGCACTCGCTGCATATGTGATTCTTCACGCCGCCGTGTCTTTTCTGGTGTACTATTAAAGACCCAAGCTCTGTGAAACTCTTTCCACACAGGGAACACAAGTGTGGCCGTTCCTGCAAATGAACTTTCAGGTGCTTCTTCAGGGACAACGCTGCAAAAAACGATTTCCCGCAGCGATCGCAGCTGAACAGTCTTTCTCCAGAGTGAGAACGCAGATGTGATTTGAGATATTTCGCCTGCGTGAACCTCTTTTCACACTGAGTGCATGAGAAGGGCCGCTCTCCGGTGTGGATCCTCGTGTGGATCTTGAAGGTTCTCCTATCAGCGAAACTCTTTCCGCAGTGGATACATGCATACGGTCTCTCTCCAGTGTGGATCCGCGTGTGGTCCTTAAGGTTTCCCTCGTATTTGAAACTCTTTCCACAGTAATCACACGTGAACAGCTTCTCTCTGGTATGAGCTCTCATGTGAACCTGAAGATTTTGTTTGAATGTGAATCTCTTTCCACACTGACTGCACGTGAACGGTTTCTCTCCGGTGTGGATCCTCATGTGAACCTCCAGGATGTATTTGGTGGTTAAACTCTTTCCACACTGCGTGCAGCTGAAAGATTTCTTGAAAACTCCAGTTTTGACATGATGATGTTTCTCCTCCACTTCGTCCAGTGGATCATTCTTGTAGTTCTCCTCCATCAGGTCTGAGAATAAAGAAACACAAAGGTTCTGAGTAAATCATAAAACAGACCAAGAGATTTGTTCAACTGCTATACAAGATTATGATGATTTTAATGATTATATGTTCCTTTTTACATCCCATGTACAGAATACATTGATGCAATGGTGGCTGGTGGAAATGTACAGCTGATTAGGGTTCAGAGTTCAGGATAAAGTTTGAAGTTGGCTCAACCATACTTGGCCCTCGCGTCACTATTTTCTTCCTTTTCAATTAAAGTATGGAATATTCTGGCTATGAGTTACGAGTATGTATTAAAGAGATGAAAACTACCCCATGATTTACTCGCCCTCAAGTCATCCTAGGTGTGCATGACATTCTTCTTTCAGACGAACACAATCAGAGTTATATTAAAAATGTCTTGGCTCTTCCAAGCTTTATAATGGCAGCCCAAAATAGTGCATCTCTCCTAGGCCTGTCACGATAAAACATTTTGCTGGACGATAAATTGGCCAAGAAATTATTGCGATAAGCGATAATATTGTCGTTCTGAGACCATTTTCATCTAAAATAATAATAATGGCATAATAATACAGGTACACCTTTTCAATGATCAATAAACTTTTATTTCTAAAGACTATTTAAAACTGAAAAAGGAAAACATTTTAAATATCCACAATAAAGGAACAAAACAACCAAAAACAATACAAGTAATGGACTCTCAGTCTGTTAACAAAAAATTTACTTGAATAAATACCAAAAACAATAAATAAAATGGATGAAAACTGCAACGGATGATTGTGTTTTAGGTGCATATTATGGGTGGCACGGTTCACAAAACCCACGGTTCGTATAACGGTTTTAGGCATATGATATTTAGCTTAATTATCCACAATTTAGGATACAGTAATAAAAAAATGTATCATGTAATCATGCACAAACTGAATTTGACTTGACTTTAAGCACATTATTGGGACCATCTCTGAGGAAAGCTCGGTGAGATTTTGATACAGCAAGAGAGAAGACATTGATGACATGCTTTTCATTTATTTGGCAAAAAAAGGAGAATATGTATTGCTATCTCTACAGGAACATATGTGCCTGTTGAGCACACAAAGATTGAACTTGAGGCACACAAAGATTAAGCTGAAGAATTAACTGCGAGGGTGCGCGCGGCAAAAATGACGTCAACGCGGAGCGGGCATTAGTGAGCGTTGAGTGCGCGAGACTCCATTTCGCTTGGCGGTGTGCACGTAAATTTTTTTAACTTTGTGCGCGGCTCCGCAACCGAAGAAGCACGAGTTCCAGGCGAATATGGCCGAGCATGACGTCTCATCATCACGTCGGCCCCCAGTCTGCGCGTCGGGTATAAACACCTCCCCAAACGGACGAGGCGCGCGCGCAGTCAGCGTGAGTAGCCGTGTTTCCATTACCCTTTAAATTGCGCAAATTGAAATTGCGAATTGAAAATACGTCCAATGGAAACGCGTCAATTTCGCAAAAACTCCCATATATCGCAAAAAAGTTTTTACGCTCGCATGAGGAGGTTTTTCAGGAAATTCGAAAAAGGAAATTTTCGCAAAACTGCAATGGAAACAGTTTTTTCGCATCTACAGGTCAGCTGGTACGGTCACGCATTGCTCCCACACAGGGCCTACATATTATTTTTTTTTCACTCAAGTATGTCTAATAACGAGATCTTATGTCGTTAAAACGACATATATTTTCTCCTAATAAGGAAAGTGGCGTAACTTTATAATGACGGACCCCGGTGCATCCACAAATATCATAACTATCTACAGGCCGACTGTAATTAAGACATATATTCAAGACATGTATTAAAACAGAAAGACACTATAGTTTCAGCCTTGCTCAAAGACTGAGGAAACAGGCCAGCACGTCAATCCATTCCCCACGATCTTGGTTTGCTTCTTATTTATTAAATATACAGCCAAATAGTTGATTAAACATTGATCAAAATTAAAATACAATTTATACAAAACTCAGGGAACGGATTATTCTGCACTCCACTCCAAACGCCGTCTTCATTTCAAAAATATATTTTGTTTATTAAACGCAAAGTTTTTCATTTCAAAAGCATTTCTAAATTCAGTTTATATTTGCAACAAACGAAATTCCAGCCAAAATAACGAAGTGGTAAAAAAAAACCTTTGAGTAAATTCAAACTTTTCGCTCGTCTCTGTGGCAATGCGTCACAATAACCTGCGTATGTAAAAGTCGATCATTCTTTATAGATAATGGTGTGTTTGGACAGAAGAAGAGTTTTTTATTAAACTCATAAAAAACAATAGAATAAAAAAATGCCACAATTTATCATAACACCTCATGTGTGCCGCTCAAGTATAAGGGGCTTTCCTTGCCATCAGTGATTGGATAACACACACACACACACATCTCATTAATAATAATGGCGTGCGGTGGCTGGGATATACATAAACCTAACAACATACGTAACATGATTTTTGGAATGATTTATCACGAGAGGAAAAAAATGGTTTTAGTTGCATAACATCAGTTAATGGAAACGCCGTCATTTCGCAATATTTTTTTATCGACTTTTAGAAAATATCGCAAAAGTTTTGCGCTAATCTGTAATGGAAACACGGCTAGAGAGAGAGAGAGAGAGAGAGAGAGAGAGAGAGAGAGAGAGAGAGAGAGAGAGAGAGAGAGAGAAACAGACGAGGAAAACAAACAAGCATGCAAGCGGCCGTAAAAATTATCGAACTCATTTTTTTTAATTGTGCGATTAATTGATTTATTGACTATCGCGACAGGCCTATTCTCTCCATTATAAAAGTACTCCACAAAAATATCAATTTTTAACACGTTATGAAGTAAAATATCTAGCTTCCGGAGGAACACCTACCTATTCAACTTACAAATAAAACGTAAGTGGCGCGGCGATGGCATTGGACGTGGTGTAAAAATGTTTAACTGCCGCAATGGTGACGTCGGACGTAGCGTTAGCGTTCTGAGCTGCGAGAGGCGTTACATTTTCTGCGTAAGTTGAATACAGAAGGCGGTACCTGGACCTCTGGAGCCGTGTGAAGCAGTTATATGATGGATAGATGCACTTTTATGGACTTCAAAAACATTGTAAAGCTCGGAAGAGCCAGGACATTTTTAATATAACTGATTGTGTTCATCTGAAAGAAGAATGTCACACACCTAGGATGACTTGAGGGTGAGTAAATCATGGGGTCATTTTCATTTTTGGGTGAACTATCTCTTTTAAGCACAATTAACAACATTTGTGGCATAAAGTTGATTACCACAAAAAAGAAATTACGGATTTACAACAGATTTAAAACAGCCACTATATTTAGCAATGAGATACAAAACAATGTGAATGTGACAAAACAAAATCACTTACTAACTTTACCTTTTCTGTGTAGTTATACGCCAGTTTTAACTGAAAATCGAACCGCCATATCGAATAAAATGACCATAAAACTAGTGTAAAAAGCGCAATTTAAACACAGTTTTAATTCTCAAATCAATTACAAATTGTAACTGAATAAATGTAAATACTTCTATAAAATCATAAGCGTCACATTTGCTTCTAACCTTTGAAAAGTGGCTGAAAAACTGGTCTCTATTTCGGTTTTGCAGTGGATTGTTCACAGAAATTCGAGTAACACTTTAGAATCCTGTTCATCATTAATGAATAACTACACAGGAACAAATGAGTAACACACTATTAACATTTACATTTATTTACATTTATGCATTTGGCAGACGCTTTTATCCAAAGCGACTTACAGTGCCCTTATTACAGGGACAATCCCCCTGGAGCAACATGGAGTAAAGAGCCTTGCTCAAGGACACACTGGTGGAGACCACTGGGATCGAACCAGCAACCTTCTGCTTATCAGTTCCATGGTTTAACCCACTGGACCACCATCTCTAGTAACTACTATTAACTAACAAGAAACAGTGATAAACAAATGTGGTAGTTGACTATTAGCTAATCAATAGCTACTATTTTTTCATAACTCCCAATGGACTACTAAGAACTACTATATACAGTCATAATTAACATGAATAATGCATAGTATATAATTAATTCTAAAGTCAAGGTCATGGTCACACATTAGTAAGGAGTAGGGGAGCGTAGGGCACAACCTAACGCGGGGTTAGTTGTGACGCGCATGTTTTAACCCTTTCCACACATGCCAGAATGACGAAACTTAGTGTATTTACTAGTGGCCATATCAACATTATTTAGAGAAAAAAATAGCGCCAAAATTAAAAAATCTCTGGAAGATATTACTGAACATGTATTTAACCACTCAAGTTTAGTTTTCATCTCTGTTTTTTGTGTTTATTTAAAATAAGACAAATCCGATATTATTTTAATCTTATATCTGTTATTTAACAGTTGAGATGGTTGTTTAATGCTGATCTAACAGCAGAAGACACGAGCCGCGGTTTACATCCCAGTTGTGCAGGCGGGGTGTGTTGAAACACTGCGTTACAATGAACCCCTATTAGAAATATGCCATTATTTTCTATACGTTTATGAATTCTTTTGAGAAACCATGAGAAAAGGGTGAATGACAGAGTTAATGTTCAGAAATTATTAATTATTATTATGTTTTGATCTATGCTGTATAGCTGTATTTAGCGATGTGTTTGTAGTCAAACTCAAAAATGCTTATATTTTTAATGATTAAAACATGCCATTATTTTATTTTAAAAAGTTAATAATTGTATTATGTTGACAAAATATTTTAGTTTGTCTTGTATATTTTTTTGATTATATCAGGTAACAATTTAAGCTGTTATTTGATCATGTTACATTGTGCCCCACCTATGGGGCATGCTGTCACATTTCACTTCCATTCTTTCAGGGTAAATCAAGAAAAAAGTATACACTGCATTAATGAAACAAAACCACCTAATTGTACAAGACGTGTGCAATTAATGTGGGAAACAATAAATACTCTGAACCCCAAGTGGATTTATACAAATCGAGAAAGTCAAAAAGCGTTAGGTTGTGCCCCCCCTAAGTGTTACTACATTCTTCAGAGAACTACTAATTATGGATCAGTATTCTAAAATGAAAAACATAACTCTGTAGTAATAACTGAAATCATTTTGACATTTCTGGATAGTAACACTTGAGTCATTACTAGTGGGTTACCATGATCTTCACTAAAGAATACTGATCCAAATAACGAGTAATTCCTACTGAAGTATGTAGTGACACTTGAGTCATTACTATCCAGAATGAATGATACATTAATTATAAACCTGTATAGTAGTTATTAGTAGTGCTATGTGAAGTATGAAAAATAGTAGTTACTGATAAGCTAATAATAGTGAACTACCACATTCGACTGAGCACTATTATCAGCGTTTCTTCCCTGCTGAAAAATCCAGCTAAAACCAGCCTAAGCTGGTTGGCTGGTCTTAGCTGGTTTAAGCTGGAAGTAGCTGGTTTTAGCAGCCTGGCTAAACTGGTCTCCCAGCCTGATTTAGCTGGTCAAGCTGGTTTTACATGGTCTCCCAGCCTGATTTAGCTGGTTATAGATGGTCTCCCAGCCTGGCTTAGCTGGTCAAGCTGGTTTTAGATGGTCTCCCAGCCTGATTTAGCTGGTTAAGCTGGTTTTAGATGGTCTCCCAGCCTGACTTAGCTGGTTAAATTGGTTTTAGATGGTCTCCCAGCCTGATTTAGCTGGTCAAGCTGGTTTTAGATGGTCTCCCAGCCTGATTTAGCTGGTTAAACTGGTTTTAGATGGTCTCCCAGCCTGACTTAGCTGGTTAAGTTGGTTTTAGATGGTCTCCCAGCCTGATTTAGCTGGTTAAGCTGGTTTTAGATGGTCTCCCAGCCTGATTTAGCTGGTCAAACTGGTTTTAGATGGTCTCCCAGCCTGATTTAGCTAGTTAAGCTGGTTTTAGATGGTCTCCCAGCCTGACTTAGCTGGTTAAGTTGGTCTTTCAGTCTGGACAAGTTGGTGGCCAGCTGCTTTTAGCTGGTCTCCCACCCTGGCTTATCTGGTCAAGCTGGTCTTCCAGCCTGGTTTAGCTGGTTTTAGCTGGTCTCCCAGCCTAATTTAGCTGATGAACATTTTACCTAATTACAAATCAGATTACATGGTCCATATACAGATATACATTATTTGTCTAAACACCCAGTGGCAGAAAAAATAGGGACAGTCAGCCAGACCAGCTAAAACCAGCGAAGACCAACAATTACCAGCTAAGACCAGCGAAGACCAACAATTACCAGCTAAGACCAGCTAAAACCAGCAATTACCCGCTAAGACCAGCCTGACCAGCTAAAACCAGCTAAGACCAACAATATCCAGCTAAGACCAGTTTGACCAGCTAAAACCAGCTAAGACCAACAATATCCAGCTAAGACCAGCTAAAAAAAAAAATTCAAAACCCCTCTAAAACCAGTCTGATAAACCAGCTATGACCAGGCTGGGAGACCAGCCAAAACCAGCCTGACCACCTTAGGCTGGTTTAAGCTGGATTTTTCAGCAGGGTTCTTAGTTAATAGTAGTTACTATAGTTTTAATACTGAATTACTCACTTGATCCGGAGTAGTTATTCTTTAATGATGGAACAATAGTATTCTAAATGTTACTGAAATTTGTTCTCTATATTATTTGCTGGCTTATTTCAACAACTCTTTTGATTTTCTACCTAAAACAACTAAATCTGATGAACTGCTTTGAGATTTCTTCAGCATCAATAATGAAAAATCATGAATAAACACTCTTTATTCTTCAGTAACCCACGTTATGCACTACAGTTGAATATCTTTCAAAATACGGGTTCTTATATAGCAATGACTTTAATTACTTGTCGAAATATAATCATTCATAAGGTGTATTCCTTCATTTTTTATTTCGCGCCACAGAAGCGCGCGCTTCCGGTTGAAATGAGAGAAAATATGCGAACTCGTCTCGCGCCACATTAAAGAGCGTATAAAGTATTAAAATAACACAACATTTATGACGTATTTGACGACAGGGGCTCCACAAATAATGGTTATTGAAGTCTCATTCACGCATACAATTAACAAACATCTATAGATTTTAGGATTAAAAACTCGAGATCCAGAAAGTTCAAATGAAGATCGTGTCGGGAAATAATGATTTTACTCACCAATCCAGGAGATCACAGCCCATAAGCTTTCATAACCTCCTTCTTTTACTTTCATGGTACGTGACAAACCAACTCACGGTACATTTTCGCCACCTACAGGACTGGAATGTGGAGAATATTGTGTTTCAGTACATGAGTTTTGAAACAAATAATGCACATGCAGTCCTGTATCTATATATATATAATTAAATATGACAATATGTGTGTATACAATCAGAAATAACGTAGTGTGATTAGGTGAATAAAAGCCTATTTTAGATTAATGTTCATCCTGGTCATAGCTGGTTTATCAGACTGGTTTTAGAGGGGTTTTTAATTTTTTTTTTAGCTGGTCAAACTGGTCTTAGCTGGATATTGTTGGTCTTAGCTGGTCAAACTGGTCTTAGCTGGATATTGTTGGTCTTAGCTGGTCAAACTGGTCTTAGCTGGATATTGTTGGTCTTAGCTGGTCTTAGCGGGTAATTGCTGGTTTTAGCTGGTCAGGCTGGTCTTAGCTGGTAATTGTTGGTCTTTGATGGTTTTAGCTGGTCTTCGCTGATTTTAGCTGATTTTAGCTGGTCAGGCTGGCTGACTGTCCCTATTTTTTCTGCCACTGGTTGTTTAGACAAATAATTTATATCTGTATATGGACCATGTAATCTGATTAATTTGTAATTAGGTAAAATGTTCATCAGCTAAGTTAGGCTGAGAGACCAGCTAAAACCAGCTAAGCCAGGCTGGAAGACCAGCTTGACCAGATAAGCCAGGCTGGGAGACCATCTAAAACCAGCTTGACCAGCTAAGTCAGGCTGGGAGACCATCTAAAACCAGCTTGACCAGCTAAGTCAGGCTGGGAGACCAGCTAAAACCAGCTTGACCAGCTAAGCCAGGCTACTAAAACCAGCTACTTCCATCTTAAACCAGCTAAGACCAGCCAACCAGTTTAGGCTGGTTTTAGCTGGATTTTTCAGCAGGGGTGACAATATATACTATAAATATTATATTTAAAATATAATTTTTTTTTACAAATATTATAAATCAAAACAGAGGAACAAGCATAGCATAGAAACACTAGAAGACAACCAACAAACTGCACCGTTTGATTAAAGATTGTTATAAAAACATGCATGGATGAATTGTTCACAGTAATTTGCACTCAGAAAATGAACCAGGTCAGTTTTTATTTAATGTTTTTATTCAATGTCACTTTAATCACATATAGACAGCAGTGAATTTGATAGACTGTTCAACCCAATAACTCACAATTTTCAAATTATGCTGGAAAACATGGGTCATCAAGATTTTGTCAAGGCCACAGAAACACTAGCCTAGAAATCTAGACGCACCCTAGCGGCAGCAAAAGTCATTTGCAGTCAGGGTCGTCTAGCAACTCTCCGTTGGCTTACAAGCTTGAAAAACCAAGCTCTAGTCAGGCCAATCACATCGTGTATAAAGTCGGTGGGCGGGCTTAATATAATGACGGCAGAGTTGCAATGGTTCTGCGTGAATTCCCTGCTACTTTAAAACAAAGATGGCTGCTGCTGCTGGCGAACAGCGGTCTTTTGAATCGGCTTTGGCCGTGACTCTGGAAGACTTGGAGTTAAGCTTTTCTTTGAGAAAAGAACGCCACTGAAGTTATTCTTAAAGGTCCCGTTCTTCGTGATCGCATTGTTCAAACTTTAGTTAGTGTGTAATGTTGCTGTTAGAGCATAAATAATACCTGTAAAATTATAAAGCTCAAAGTTCAATGCCAAGCGAGATATTTTATTTAACAGAAGTTCCCTCTCAAAGCCTACAGCGAACGGCCGGCTTGGACTACATCCTGGTACTTCCTTCATTAATGACGTCAGTAGAACAGTAGAACAGACTAACCTCCGCCCACAAGAATACGCGGAAAAGGGGGTGTGGTCTTGTTGCTGTCCCACGTGGAGAAGATGAAGTGTCGCGTGGAGAAGAGGAAGTGTTGCGTTTGAGTGTGTTTGTCGCCATGTCGTCGAGACGCTGTTATTTTCATCCCGGAGTCAAATCACCTTTGTTTGGCTTTCCCAGGGACGCTGTAGAGATCATTAAGCGCATACATCTCCCGTTAAGAGGCGTGACCTTTCCACGTGCGCTAAGCTGCTGTCGAATCACAACACAGGAACCGCTGGCACAATCAGAACTCGTTACGCATTTCTGAAGGAGGGACTTCATAGAATAAAGGAAGTCATCAGCCGTTTTTAGGACAGTGAGAACAGCGGTGTACAGATGAGTAAATTGTGTGAAAAATACTGTTTTTTTACACGCGAAACATGAACACGTTATATTGCACACTGTAAACACAATCAAAGCTTCAAAAAAACACGAAGAACGGGACCTTTAAAAAATAAGTGTTCAGAGTTTTGCCGACCGGATACGGCAAAAGTTTAATCTATCCACTAGCTCCGCTGGTGGGAAAACACATGGAACTCAGCCACGACCCGCTTGTGATTGTTGTCTCCCCACCGATAGCGCTTATGGAGGACCAGTTAAAGGAAGCTACAAAATTTGGACTCAAGGCCATGCAACTTGGCAAAGGCGGCCAGGAGGTTTGTGTTTAGTTGACCACCGACCTGTTTTTTAAGGGACTGCCTGAATGCTCCCCAAACGCATGTCAGATGACTGCATATAAATAAAGTTGGAGATTGATATATATAATAATTTGCAAATATCCATCCAACATTAAAAAAGGGGTGAAAACGAAAGTAACAAACAAGTTAAAAATGTTGTGTATGCAATGCGTTTTACATGTAAATGACTGTACAAGCATCCCCGGAATTTCTCATATTATTTCGCAAAAACTGCAACAGTCGTTGGGCTGTATTACCACAACATTTGTTGGCTTACAGGAATCTCTCCATCAAACTTTTCCTCAACACACCATACGTGGAACACTCCCCCATGGACTCATTTCCGTCGCTCTGACTGCGTCACCTTCTTCGTTGCTCTGGTTGGTTGTAGCGCTAACCTATTGCATGCAGAGGGAATTTGAAAGACAACCGCTTATCCCGCCCCTCAGATTGAGCCCTGCCAATGGTGTGTTCCCAGACACAACATATTGATGTGGCTCTGGCTTGTCAGGCTACAGAAACACACTACTTTTCTCAAGATGGCTTTGATGAACAAGATTAATTTAAATGAATAAATGTTGCTCTGTGTACGTGAATCTCACAACTCCTAATTCACAATTTTTTACAGGTATTAGTTACAGATGTGGTTTCTCTCCAGTGTGGATCCTGTCATGTTTTTTCAGGACTCCTGATTGACTGAATCTCTTGTCGCAGTGTGAACACTTGTAAGGTTTCTCTCCAGTGTGGATCCTCTCGTGTGTTTTCAGGGCTCCTGATCGACTGAATCTCTTGTCGCAGTGTGAACACTTGTATGGTTTCTCTCCAGTGTGGATCCTCTCATGTGTTTTCAGATATTCGGACCGACTGAATCTCTTGTCGCAGTGTGAACACTTGTAAGGTTTCTCTCCAGTGTGGATCCTCTCATGTGTTTTCAGGGTTCCTGAATCACTGAATCTCTTGTCGCAGTGTGAACACTTGTAAGGTTTCTCTCCAGTGTGGATCCTCTCATGTGTTTTCAGGGGTCCTGAATCACTGAATCTCTTGTCGCAGTGTGAACACTTGTAAGGTTTCTCTCCAGTGTGGATCCTCTCGTGTGTTTTCAGGGGTCCTGAATCACTGAATCTCTTGTCGCAGTGTGAACACTTGTAAGGTTTCTCTCCAGTGTGAATCCTCTCATGCCGTTTCAGATTGGCGTCTGTCGCTCCAGCACACAAAGCACATATGATACGTGACCTTTGTAAACCTTCCGTGCACAAGCTGTAGCAGATAATAAAGAGGAAGTTGAGAACAGCAGCAGCTTGTGCGCACGAGGGTGGGGGGAATATAAAGTTTTTAGACATAGAGGGAAGTTCGCCTTCGCTCTCTGAAAGCTCAGAGTGAGGAATGCCTTTCTTGCAAGAAATAAACAACTGTTAAACCTTTCAATACTTCTCTAAATCCTAATTACTTTTAAAATAAAATAATTTCCACGACAACACTTGTAAGGTTTCTCTCCAGTGTGGATCCTCTCGTGTGTTTTCAGGGCTCCTGAATGACTGAATCTCTTGTCGCAGTGTGGACACTTGTAAGGTTTCTCTCCAGTGTGGATCCTCTCATGCCATTTCAGATTGGCGTCTGTCGTAAAGAACCTCCAGCACACAAAGCACATATGATCCTGCACAGCAGTATGCATTTTCATATGCCTTTTAAAAGAATATATACCTACAAATCTCTTTGGGCACAAAGGACACATGTGAGGCTTCTTCTTCATATGAGTTAACCGGTGCATTTTCAGAGACCCCGCCAAAGCAAACGTTTTACCGCATTGATCGCAGCTGAATGACTTTCCTCCAGAGTGAGTCTCTAGATCAGTGGTCACCAACCTTTTCAAGCCAAAGATCCCTGACCTCAGCCTTGATGAAAGGCAAGATCTACCTAAAGAATTTTCATGAGTTGTTGTTTTTTTCTGACACCATTTATCGATTTTTTTTTAACTTTATTTAAGCAGATTTATTTGTTGTTTATTTGTTCTATAACAGGCCAAATTGGCCTTAAAAATTTGCCATTTGAAATTTGAGGCAACCACTGCATTTTAATCACGATCGAAAACAAAGATACACACATGTAGCATGAGCAATTGTTTTTTATTTAAATTAGATTGAATAGATTCCAGACTTAGAGCAAATACAGAATGTTCTGACTTTAGCTTTGTGAAATTGTTACATAAGATGGACTGAATAAAAATGCTAATTCACTCTCTGACAGTAGGTGGTGCTTATGGAAAAGAAAATGCCATCGAAACTATTCTGAAGACAGTCAGTTTCGCTCAGAGATACATTCATGTAACCCCCCTCCCCAATTAAATATTTATATTTTTCTTCCTATATTTCAAGCATCCCGAACAGTGATGTTGATGGGCCTATTTATGGTCCACTTCATGTGTTTTTACAGATCAGATATTTGATTTATCAGAACGATTCCATTTACACTTGGGTCACATAAATGTGTCTCCGCAAAACGGATATAAATCCGATCTTCAATTCCCACGCTATATGCATTTTTAATGGAGTTCACGTCACCGAAATCAACAGATATGAGCTGCAACAAATATATTGATCAACAGCTCATTTTAAAATCAAGCACTGCAATAGGAGAAAGAGTGGCATAAGCACTGATCATTTAGTTTCTTTACTTTTAAAGTAAATGGCACTTGTAAATGGAGTGCTTTACACAGAGAGGCCGGATAGCTGGCCTGAATGGTTGTAGCAAGTGTAAGCAAAACTCTCGTATCTGATTTCACAGGGGTTTATTATCAGCGTCGTCGATCCCACGCACACATGGGGCAGTTTGCAAAACACTCCCCTAACAACCGCGTTACTGAACAGAAAATAAACAAAGAGCAACAGAAATATTACACGCTTACATGAAATGTTCACAGCTTGCGCTCCATCCACGGACGGACTGCCCACTCATCAGCAAGAGAGTGAGTGCGTTCTGCCTTAAAGGAGCGTTCTGATGCTCGTCTTCACTTGTAGGCTGATGGGAATATTCCAGCATTTATTGGTGAATTGCAGTGGGAGGAGCTGACCTGCCAACAAACAATTAAAACAATTAGTTAATGAATTGTACACTGATCAGGCATAATATTATGACCACTGACAGGTGAAATTAATAACACTGATGATCTCTTCATCTCCTGTTTGTGGATGGGATATATTAGGCAGCAAGTGAACATGTTGTCCTCAGAGTTGATGTGTTAGAAGCAGGAAAAATCGGCAAGCGTAAGGATTTGAGCGAGTTTGACAAGGGCCAAATTGTGATGGCTAGACGACTGGGTCAGAGCATCTCCAAAACTGCATCTCTTGTGGGGTGTTCCCGGTCTGCAGTGGTCAGTCTCTATCAAAAGTGAAGGACCAGTGGAGAACCGGCGACAGGGTCATGGGCGGCCGAGGCTCATTGATGCACGTGAGGAGCGAAGGCTGGCCTGTGTGGTCCGATCAAACAGACGAGCTACTGGAGCTCAAACTGCTCAAGAAGTTAATGCTGGTTCTGATAGAAAGGTGTCAGAATACACAGAGCATCTCAGTTTGTTGCGTATGCTGACCCCTGTCCACCGCCCAAAGCATCAACAGTGGCACGTGAGCATCAGAACTGGACCACGGAGCAATGGAAGAAGGTGGCCTGTTACTGGGATTTTCACGCACAACCATTTCTAGGGTTTACAAAGAATGGTGTGAAAAGGGAAACACATCCAGTATGGGGCAGTCCTGTGGGCCAAAATGCCTTGTTGATGCTAGAGGTCAGAGGAGAATGGGCCGACTGATTCAAGCTGATAGAAGAGCAACTTTGACTGAAATAACCACTCGTTACAACCGAGGTATGCAGCAAAGCATTTGTGAAGCCACAACACACACAACCTTGAGGCGGATTGGCTACAACAGCAGAAGACCCCACCGGGTACCACTCATCTCCACTACAAATAGGAAAAAGAGGCTACAATTTGCACCAGCTCTCCAAAATTGGACAGTTGAAGACTGGAAAAATGTTGCCTGGTCTGATGAGTCTGGATTTCTGTTGAGACATTCAGATGGTAGAGTCAGAATTTGGCGTACCACTGTGCAGGCTGGTGGTGGTGGTGTAATGGTGTGGGGGATGTTTTCTTGGCACACTTTAGGCCCCTTAGTGCCAATTGGGCATCGTTTAAATGCCACGGCCTACCTGAGCATTGTTTCTGACCATGTCCATCCCTTTATGACCAGCATGTGCCCATCCTCTGATGGCTACTTCCAGCAGGATAATGCCCCATGTCACAAAGCTCCAATCATTTCAAATTGGTTTCTTGAACATGACAATGAGTTCACTGGACTAAAATGGCCCCCACAGTCCCCAGATCTCAACCCAATAGAGCATCTTTGGGATGTGGTGGAACGGGAGCTTCGTGCCCTGGATGTGCATCCCACAAATCTCCATCAACTGCAAGATGCTATCCTATCAATATGGGCCAACATTTCTAAAGAATGCTTTCAGCTCCTTGTTGAATCAATGCCACGTAGAATTAAGGCAGTTCTGAAGGCCAAAGGGGGTCAAACACAGTATTAGTGTGTGTTCCTAATAATCTTTTAGGTGAGTGTATTTAGGCCTAGTTTGAAATGGTGATCTAGTGGGTTAAACCATGGAACTGACACGCAGAAGGTTGCTGGTTTGATCCCAGCGGTCACCACCACCAGGGGGTGCTCCAGGGGGATTGTCCCTGTAATAAGGGCACTGTAAGTCGCTTTGGATAAAAGCGTCTGCCAAATGCATAAATATAAATGTAATATTCTCATGTAAAGCTGAGTTTCAGCTCAAATGCAATGCCCAACATTATGAGATGGTCATATTCTTTTTAGATAGGCTATTTCTTTTTCAGAATCATTGATGATATTAATAATGCAGCAGTGTTATTTCATTTTCATGTTTTTAACAGTAGACCTATGTTTTATTTAAAGTTGTTTCTCGTTATGGCTTCGAAAACACGCAGTGATGTCTGTAAAATCACTTTGATCATGAAAAATGATATTAAGTGCAAGATGCGCATCGCTAATCTGTCTTGTACATAGCATTATAATGAGAATACGATTGTAATAGAATGCTGTAGATTCTGTGCTTCAGTTGCCCGTTCATACCCGAGCGCATTCAAAATCTGAGTAGCCATAGCCTGTAAAAACTAGCACGGCCAAGTTCACGTGCGCATTTGCGTCCTTTTGTGATGTAAGTTGTAATAGGTACATATCTGATGAATCTAATATAGGGTGCGTTTGGTTGAGTTCATTAACCCGCTAGCAAATAGGGCTGTGCCAGTAAACGTGACAACCGCACCACCCCGGTGACTGAGTAGCAACGGCAGTGGTCGGCGGTCAAAGCACATTTTTTGTATCTGATTGAATGCTGTTTAACGTAAATATTATGACTCAAGTGAAGCACAAAGCTTTATATACAAAATAAATAATTAAATGTTATATCACAGCCATGGAAGCATATGGATTCATGTCGAACGAGGTAGGCTTTGTGAGGTGAGCCCAAGTTAATCTTTGTCTACGTATTGAAAATATTCTCTCACACACACTTGCACATACACGCTTTCTCACACACACACACGCACGCACACACAGACACTCACACACAGAGCCGGCCCAAGGCATAAGCGAACTAAGCGGCTGCTTAGGGCCCCTTGGCCACCAGGGGGCCCCCAAGAGCACATTAAATGACTTTTTGCTGTATGTTATTTTATGTTTATTGAAATCGCAAAATGGCCTTAAACAATTACTAAATAAACTGCAAAATGTTACGTTTTCTAACATATGCACAGATTGATTCTGACAGCACTGCAGTCCAAAGTGCGAGAAAATCGGATGGATTTAGTAAACACGGACTGTGGTAAACAAACACGGACGTTCAAATGAATGCGTAACGCGCGAAAACAACATGAGAGGGAGTAAGCTAAACATTTAGAGTTTGAGTGGTCATTTTGACACGTTTTCTTGTGATGAGAACTGGGACTGATTGCATTGATCATCTGAAGTGCACGCGCTGCCGGAACGCCACTCTACAAAGTGAGAGCGCAAACATTATTTAAAGCGGAAACACCATTTAAATCACCAGATCACATTCAGTTTTACTAGCATGATTATTCAAAGCATTTTAGATGGTTTATTCTATATGTATAGTGCATTAATAGCGGGAGAGGCGGGACACCGGGAGAGATGCTGCCTGCATTGAACGTTTTGTGACTAATTAGTGATTAGATTCAGTGACATTATTACAATAAACAACTATATATAATGTTGAATATAATGTATAATAATGCAATGGGGAAATATTTGTTGGGTCCTGATAATAATAGGTTACACTAATAATAATATTATTATTTGAATAATAATAAAAAAGTACAAAATTAAAACAACACTCTTGATTTTGGCTACATATCGTATCATGAGTTCAGTATCGAGATACATATGGAATCATGACACGAGTGTATCGTTACACCCCTAGTGCAAATATCTCTGACGTTCTGAACGCATGTCTCGGAGTAGCTACAGCATAGCTCCAGTTTCTCAGTAGATGTTTTTCTGCAAGTGCTATATCGTCCCCTTGGTATTATAAGTTGTGTAGCCTACATTTTGGATGTTTTTATTTAGAAAATAAAAAGGATCTTTCTACACAGTCGAATGGAATGCAAAAAATAACATTTTATTTCCGCCAAAATAAAAGCTCTGTTTAATGTTTGAAAGAAATCAACATTTCTTGTTTTTAAAAGAACTCTCTTCTGCTAATCAAGGCTGCATTTATTTGATCAAAAAACAGTAATATTGTGAAATATTATTATAATGTAAAACAGCTGTTTTCTATGTGAATATATAGTAAAGTGTAATGCTGAAAAAAGCTGAATTTATCATCATCAATGATCGCAAATCATTCTCATATGAGGATTTGATGCTCAAGACACATTTATGATTATCAGTTTTTATATTACAATATTTTTAGGATTCTTTGAAAGCTTTGTATTTAAGAGAAATGCTGTCCTTTTTAAACTTCTATTCATCAAAGAATCCTGGGGAAAAGTGAGCATATTTAGCATAAGAGACTAGGCTACTTAAAAAAAAGAAAAGGAAAAAAAAAGTACATATCCCAGTTTGAACTGTAGTACTATAAGGCTTTGAATAATAACACCTGACCACTCTTGTGGGTTTGCTACTGTCACAATTAAAAACCGTATAAGGGTAAAACATGACATGATGTAAGCAACACAGCTACAACTACTAACATTGATACTGGGTGTGTGAATTATCAAGATTTGACAATAGTCAATCGTATTGGAGGCACAGAGGGGCCCCCAAATAAAATTCTGCTTAGGGCCCCATAAGGGCTTGGGCCGGCCCTGCTCACACACTCACTCACACACACACACACAAACAATGACCTGACTTTCATTCACACAGTAGAAACTTTCAAAACCTCAAGTTTCACTGAAACTGATACTGTGACACACACTCACTGTGACATCAGCTGATGCCGTTTCCTGTGCCTCAGCCGTTGATTTTATTGGCTGAACCTCTTGCCACACTGAGTGCAGTGATACGGTTTCTCTCCGGTGTGGATCTTCTCGTGCGCCTTCAGGGCTCCTGAGCGAGAGAATCTCCTGTCGCAGAGTGAACACTTGTAAGGTTTCTCTCCGGTGTGGATCCTCTGGTGTGTTTTCAGATGCGAGGTCGATATGAAGCCATTTCCGCACTCAAAGCTGTTGGGGTAACAGTTTAGGACCCAGGACCAGAAGTGAAAAATGAAGACCAAGAGTCAGAAGTGCAATTAATTAAAGAGAAACTTACTAAAGAATAGTTTGTAGTTTCCTGAGCAGAAGCTTCAAATCTCACAAGGAGTTCGTAGGCCGCGCTCCCTCTACCCGCCTCTCGTACATACAATATCTCAACAGTTAGACTGTTTTCAAGGTCTAGCCACGTCATTACTGCCAGGTGGATGATTCTGATTGGCTCAGAGAAAATGGACAGTCATGGTAAATTTCCACACAGGGCTGTGTGATGCCTCCAAAATCCAAACACATCACTAAAATCAAGTGTTTAGCGACACATCACACATCTCTAGGACAGACCCTCAGTCACCAATCACAGACCAAACACACACTTTATGAAATATAAAAGAAGAAACAACAATCATTGGTCCTATTGATTTAGTAATATCATAACTGGAATGAATCATTAGAAATCATCATAATAATATAGGAGGATAAATATTGATTATAAATTGAATTAGGATATATACAATTATATTGACGCGGCAATGGATTTCAGAATCCAACTTTCACAATACTTTGGCTATATATAACAACTTATATATAACAAATAAATTAAGTAAAAAAACACAGCGCTTGAAAATAGGCTAACTTCCATAAACATAACCAACATGACAGCCTGCTTACACAGGGAGCGTTGGGGACTATCTTCAGGCGCTGTGTAATATCACTGCGCCGCTGCACTCATGGGACGGCTCACCGCTCTTGATTATTACGCAGGAATGAGAGTATAGTTCCTAGACATATCAGCCTAGAAAATCACAACTTCTCATTTTCTTTTGGTCTTAGTACACGATGTGATTACAGAAGAGTCAAGTTTTAAATAGGAAAAATATGGAAACTATTTGGTAATTTTTGAGCGAGATGCTAACGGTCTAATCAGATTCAATGATCTATGCTAAGCTATGCTACTGCCAGACCCGGAGATCGGCTTGAAAACGGTAACACTCAACTGTTTAACTCCAGGGGAGTTTTCAAAGAAAGTGGAGTGCTCCTTTAATGCTCAGATTAAATGTTCCTGACTTTCGTTCATCTCTTGAACACAAATGAAGAGATTTGTATTGAAATGGAAAGATTTCTGTCCTCCATTGACAGTCTAAGCAACTACTGTCGCTTCAGAAAGATCATAAAGAGAAACTGATCCATACGGATCGAGCGGATCATTCCAGATGTTCTGAAGAGACTCGGTGGTTTTATATGATGAAGGAAAGTCTGACGGGTTGGAGTGATATTAAGGCGAGGAAATGACCACAGGATTCTCATTCATGGGTGAACTGTCCCTTTAAATGACTGACCTACTGTTGATTTATTCCTCCAAAATTTGACAAATTCCGTGTCATTCTGCATTATACAGTAAATTACATTTTTATGATTGGATTTTGTAATCCCATCCAAAATCATAGGGCCCTAATTTAATGCCATGATATTGAATTTAAGACTTTCTGATCCAATTTAAGACATTTTTAAGGCTTTAGATTATTGAAGGCCAAATTAAGACTTTATAAGGAAACCCTGATAAATAAATCAGCAAACGTCACAAAAGCTTTCCAAAAACTTGATATAGGAATCTCAGCTAACTAAAGATACCAAATCTAGAGGCGGCCTGGAGTTGTCATTTTACATGAATTTTAATATCTTCAAACCTTCTATATAACTGCTGTACAATATGGTTCCCGTTTGGTTATTTTTGTAGGGAACCAAATAAGAACGTTCTGGGAACGTTCTCTATTGGTTGTGTTTGAGGTGTTATTTTATAACCTAAAGAGAACCTTCTCAGAACGTTCTTGCAGGTTATTTTTGGGGTTTGTTTATAACCTAAAGAGAACTTTCCCAGAACGTTCCCTGCAGGTTATTTTTGGGGTTTATTTTATTACCTAAAGAGAACCTATTTTTAGCTGACTCCTACCAATAATTCAAATTATTTCAAAATATGGGAATTTCTAACTTGTCATTTACTTCCCCAGTAAACACAGAACGTTCCCCAAACGTTGATATGGTTCCCGTTTGGTTATTTTTGTAGGGAACCAAATTAGAACGTTCTGGGAACGTTCTCTATTGGTTGTGTTTTTGTAACCAAAAGAGAACCTTCCCAGAGCGTTCCCTGCAGGTTATTTTTGGGGTTTATTTTATAACCTAAAGAGAACCTTCCCAGAACGTTCCCTGCAGGTTATTTATAGATTGAATTTTTTTATAAGGTTTATTTGTATATTTCGTCACTGCGCGCCTCTGATCTGCGCGCGCTTCTCCAGCACGCGCTTTCTTTCGTCTTCCACAGAAAGACGCGCACTCGCGTAATTTAAAAATGAACGGTCATTTCGTTTTTACCGACTGACTAACATTAGTTTATCGATCTTTATTGAATAATGGGTTATAATTAATAAATATACCAGTGTAAATAGTGTGATTTCAGAGAGATTTGACACGTAATTGAAGACAACATGATGTTTCCTATGGAATTACATTTGTTTAAAAAAAAATTAACGAAACTTTATGAAACGAAACTTTATAATAACTAAATTGTTTAGAAATTCTTTACAAACTTGTATAAACTTTATGCAAGGTTTTCCAATGTGTGCGCCACTGAGTGACATCTATACTTCCAGGTGCACCTGTCCATCGAAAGCTCACTATCCAATCAGAGTAGCTCACTGTTAAGCCCGCCCCCACGAGATGTTTGTGTCAAAATAGCAAACGAAAAACTGCGAAGCGTAAGCGAAATCTGTGGCAATGAAAACGAATCTTTGAAAAACATTAACAAAGAATTAAGCATATTTGAATATCCTGTTAAATTTGTGCAACTGAGTTCATTTTTTTCATTTTCAATGTGTTTTTCTTCTTTTGTAAGATAGTTTCTGAAAAAGTTTCGTTCAGTTTTATAAAGTTTCGTTCATTTTTTTTTTAAAACAAATCTAATTCCATATTAACCGAGGAGTTTTGGTTTACTGACCAAAAGAGAGATGTAGGTTCCGTTAATTCAGTGGTAAGAAAATAATGCAATGTTATCCCAGTTAAAGTAATCTTTATTCATTATTAATGTCTGTGAATAAAATTCATATTTTAAAACCACATATTGTGTTGAAGTCATTGTTATTTGGCACTTAAACATAAAACCTGGTTGTAGAAGTAGGTGTCAGTGATACAACGAAATGTACATATTAATGCATAATTCAATCTTATTTAATCCTCCATATGAAGGTTTATGTGCTTGAATTATTTCTATTGATTAAATAAATTCAAAACAAGACATGGATTGTAGCAGCTACTGATTATTGACGTCCATTCGTCCTTTTTCCATGCCGCTTATACCATATGGGACGCGGGCATTGCTGGACGATACTGACCAACAGCAGGGTCAATGATATCGGAGTAAAGAGGTTAGGGGAACGTTCTCCAAACCAACAGGGAACGTTCTATTTACGTAAAGAAAACTTTCCTGGCTAACCAATAGAGAACGTTAGGATGCCTGTTCTGGGAACCAGAAACTAACGTTCCCTATTCTGGGAACCACAAATTGTTATCTGAGTCAGTTGTTCACAGCTGGTTAGGTTTTATCTTGCTTTAACAATATTTTTCATAGAGTATGAAATAAATGTTGTTAGAATATGTATGAACCCATGGGCGTCGGAAGCAAAAAAAATGTGGGTGGGTCCTCAGAAATTTTTTAATGGAGTAGATGCCAATTACATTAAGTACAAATATACCTTTTTGCTTGCTAAACGTATAGTTTGGAAAGACAAAATTACGGAAATCGCCATATTATTGAGGTTGTCAGTAGTGTAGGGGTAGGACACACAGCATCTAGTTTTGACACAAATCGACCCGCGGTTCGAGTCCGCCTTTCACCGAACTCAATCTTCTCCCTTTTCCCATCACATATCAGATCAGAAAGGCATTTATTTTCAATAAAAATGAAGAAAATATTAGAAAAGTGGAAATAAAGCGTCTAACACGTGTTTAATAATAAGTGTTTATCAATTAGGGGTAGGTAAACAGACATGTGCTGAATGTTAGAGACGATAAAAGTGAGTGGGTCCAATATCATTGATCGTAAAAAGTGGGTGGGTCTTGTCCCGCCCACATACAATGGTTCCGACGCACATGTATGAACCACAATTCTAGCCCCTGTATAATGACAAAAATAAAATAAACTATGACAGCATTTTTGTTTTCCGTATCTGACACCGATAAAACATAATTAAACAAAGCAATAAAAACACTTATCTTTACAGCTCCTCCAGATCGTGTTCTTCTTCTACGTTTTGTTGAAAAACAACGATGGTGCATTTATATCCATAATAAAGGCTAGATGTCTTACGGCGGAGTCTCTAACGTCATCACCGGCGGCCATCTTGTCACAGGCAGGGCTCTGTGGTACCTGATGTAATTAAGGCGAGTGATCTGCATGGACACAAATACTCTTATCTCACTGAAATCTTGACAGATTTACAAATGGTTTGGTTACAAACGCTTTTAACGTGGCTATAATTATGGATGCTTGAACAAATAGTGAATATTTTTTCATAAGTATGCAGTGTCATAACTACATCTCTGACGTTTATAACAAACCAAACAGTTTGAAAATCGGTAGAAAATTGAGCAAGTTATGGTTATTTAAAAAGTGCAAGCACCCATGAAAACAATGTTACGAGTGAGCGAGCTGCCTGTGACAAGATGGCCGCCAGGTGCGGACGTCGACCTCCATTGGCCAACAGCGCGGACGAGACATCTAGCCTTTATTATGGATATCTATGTGCATTTCTATCACCAAATGGACGGAAGTGTGAACTGGATATGAAAATATAAACCAACTCGAGTTGCCATTGCCACAGATTCTCTTTAAAAGTGAATATTCTTTTTACGTTTCATTTAGCAAAATACTGTTTTGATTATAGACACATCAATTGTGTCCTTAGCTATATTAATTAATAATATATTGATCATTTTGCCAATATTGTAAATAGTAATAATAAAACACCTCATAAATGTTACACATAATACAGATTTAAACAAACATTCTGCGGTGAGGTTCAACCAAATCATTAATAATCGGCTGAAACGGTTCTCGAATGCGAATTCAGAACGATGCTAATTTAGCGCTAGGTGAGCGCGACATAAACAAAACAAGTACGCTTAAAAAGAGCAACATATCCATATTTCTTTAGTTAGAAAACAATATAAAAAGAACTAAGGAAATGTCTGTGGACCCGACAAATTATATCCTTAAATAAATTCAATAGTAATGAATGAAGTTTTCATAAGACATAATTAGAAATCTGATTAATATAAGACATTTTAATGAAGGCAAGCAAACTTGTGGCAGATCTGGTGATAGAATAGTTTATTCACTACAGTACTGAGATGCAATGTTGAAACCACCTGATTTGATTTAAATAAAAATATAATTTCATCCATAATCAGCAGCACAATATCGCTCGTTTCCGCCACTGAATAAAAAATAAAAAAGGTAATTGCGACTTATCTCACACTTCAGACTTATTTGCTTGCAATTAAAAAGTCAGAATTGTGAGATATAAACTCACATTTATGAGAAACAGTCTTTTTTCCTCAGAATTGGACTTTAGTCAGAATTGCGATATAAACGTGCAAGTGCGAGGAAAAAAGTTAAAATTGCAATTATTTCTCCCAATTGCAAGTTCATATTTCGCAATTTTGACATTATAACTCGCAATTGCTAGTTTATATCTTGCAATTCTGAGGAAAAAAAAGTCAGAACTGAGAGATAAAAGTCGAAATATAAATATGCAAATGCGAAAAAGTAAAAATTGTGCAATTGCAAGAAAGTCAGAAATGCAAGAAAAACTGGAATTGTGAAATATAAACTGGAAAAGTATGACTTGCGAGGAAAAAAGTAAAAAATGTATATCAAAATTCTGACTATTTCTTCTAATTGTGAGTTTATGTTTCGCAATTCTGAAGAAAAAAAAAGTCAGAATTATGAGGAAAGAGAAGTTACAATTGCGGGAAATAAACTCATAATTGCAAAAAAAAAAAAAAAAGATATTAGGAAAAAATACGCCAGAATTGTGACAAACTCGCAATAGCGAGGAAAAAGTCAGAAAAACGAGTTTATATCTCAAAATTCTGACGTGATTTTTCCATATTGCAAGTTTATTTTTTCACAATTCTGACATAACTCGCAATTGCGAGTTTACATCTTGCAATTCTGAGGGAAAAAATTTGACAATTGGGAGATAAAAAGTCAATTGCAAGAAAAAGTCAGAAAAGCTAACTTATATATCTCAAAATTCTGACTTGATTTCTCCCAATTGCGAGTTAATTTTTCAAAAACGTCAGAATTGCGAGAAAGCAATAGTGCTAGTTTATCTCTCGCAATTCTGAATTGATTTTTCCCAATTGCGAGTTTATTTTTTTTAAAACGTCAGAATTGCGAGATATAAACTCAGAATTGCGAGAAAGCAAGAAATGCTAGTTTATATCCCACAGTTCTGACTGTATTTCTTCTAATTGTGAGTTTATATTTCGCAATTCTGAGAAAAAAAGTAAGAATTGTGAGATAAAAGTCGATATATAAATTTGCAAATGAAAAAGAAAAGTCAGAATTATGAGGAAAAATAAGTTACAATTGCGGGAAATAAACTCATAATTGCGAGAAAACAAAGATATTAGGAAAAAGAAAAATGCCAGAATTGTGATATAAACTCGCAATAGCTTATAACAAAAGTTTATACCACAAAATTCTGACTTGATTTTTCCATATTGCGAGTTTATTTTTCACAATTCTGACATTGTAACTCGCAATTGTGAGTTTATATCTTGCAATTCTGAGGGAAAAAATGTGACAATTGGGAGATAAAAAGTCAAAATTTCGAGAAAAAGTGAGAAAAGCGAGTTAATATCAAAATTCTGACTTGATTTTTCCCAATTGCGAGTTAATTTTTCAAAACCGTCAGCATTGCGAGAAAGCAAGAGAGCTAGTTTATCTCTCGCAATTCTGAATTGATTTTTCCCAATTGCGAGTTTATTTTTTTTAAAACGTCAGAATTGCGAGAAAGCAAGAAATGCTAGTTTATATCCCACAGTTCTGACTTTATTTCTTCTAATTGTGAGTTTATATTTCGCAATTCTGAGAAAAAAAAGTAAGAATTGTGAGATAAGTCGATATATAAATTTGCAAATGAAAAAGAAAAGTCAGAATTATGAGGAAAAATAAGTTACAATTGCGGGAAATAAACTCATAATTGCGAGAAAACAAAGATATTAGGAAAAAGAAAAATGCCAGAATTGTGATATAAACTCGCAATAGCGAGAAAAAGTCAGAAAAACAAGTTTATATCACAAAATTCTGACTTGATTTTTCCATATTGCGAGTTTATTTTTCACAATTCTGACATTGTAACTCGCAATTGTGAGTTTATATCTTGCAATTCTGAGGGAAAAAATGTGACAATTGGGAGATAAAAAGTCAAAATTTCGAGAAAAAGTGAGAAAAGCGAGTTAATATCAAAATTCTGACTTGATTTTTCCCAATTGCGAGTTAATTTTTCAAAACCGTCAGCATTGCGAGAAAGCAAGAGAGCTAGTTTATCTCTCGCAATTCTGAATTGATTTTTCCCAATTGCGAGTTTATTTTTTTTTAAACGTCAGAATTGCGAGAAAGCAAGAAATGCTAGTTTATATCCCACAATTCTGACTTTATTTCTTCTAATTGTGAGTTTATATTTCGCAATTCTGAGAAAAAAAAGTAAGAATTGTGAAATAAGTCGATATATAAATTTGCAAATGAAAAAGAAAAGTCAGAATTATGAGGAAAAATAAGTTACAATTGCGGGAAATAAACTCATAATTCTGAGGAAAAAAAAGTCAGAACTGTGAGATAAAAGTCGAAATATAAATATGCAAATGCGAAAAAGTAAAAATTGTGCAATTGCAAGAAAGTCAGAAATGCAAGAAAAACTGGAATTGTGAAATATAAACTCGAAAAGTAAGAATTGCGAGGAAAAAAGTAAAAATGTATATCAAACTTCTGACTATTTCTTCTAATTGTGAGTTTGTTTCGCAATTCTGAAGAAAAAAAAAGTCAGAATTATGAGGAAAAAGAAGTTACAATTGCGGGAAATAAACTCATAATTGCGAGAGAAAAAAAAAGATATTAGGAAAAAAAACGCCAGAATTGTGACAAACTCGCAATAGCGAGAAAAAGTCAGAAAAACGAGTTTATATCTCAAAATTCTGACGTGATTTTTCCATATTGCAAGTTTATTTTTCACAATTCTGACATAACTCGCAATTGCGAGTTTACATCTTGCAATTCTGAGGGAAAAAATTTGACAATTGGGAGATAAAAAATCAATTGCGAGAAAAAGTCAGAAAAGCGAGTTTATATATCTCAAAATTCTGACTTGATTTCTCCCAATTGCGAGTTAATTTTTCAAAAACGTCAGAATTGCGAGAAAGCAAGAGTGCTAGTTTATCTCTCGCAATTCTGAATTGATTTTTCCCAATTGCTAGTTTATGTTTTTAAAAACGTCAGAATTGCGAGAAAGCAAGAAATGCTAGTTTATATCCCACAGTTCTGACTTTATTTCTTCTAATTGTGAGTTTATATTTCGCAATTCTGAGAAAAAAAAGTAAGAATTGTGAGATAAGTCGATATATAAATTTGCAAATGAAAAAGAAAAGTCAGAATTATGAGGAAAAATAAGTTACAATTGCGGGAAATAAACTCATAATTGCGAGAAAACAAAGATATTAGGAAAAAGAAAAATGCCAGAATTGTGATATAAACTCGCAATAGCGAGAAAAAGTCAGAAAAACAAGTTTATATCACAAAATTCTGACTTGATTTTTCCATATTGCGAGTTTATTTTTCACAATTCTGACATTGTAACTCCCAATTGTGAGTTTATATCTTGCAATTCTGAGGGAAAAAATTTGACAATTGGGAGATAAAAAGTCAAAATTTCGAGAAAAAGTGAGAAAAGCGAGTTTATATCAAAATTCTGACTTGATTTTTCCCAATTGCGAGTTAATTTTTCAAAACCGTCAGAATTGCGAGAAAGCAAGAGTGCTAGTTTATCTCTCGCAATTCTGAATTGATTTTTCCCAATTGCGAGTTTATTTTTTTTAAAACGTCAGAATTGCGAGATATAAACTCAGAATTGTGAGAAAGCAAGAAATGCTAGTTTATATCCCACAATTCTGACTGTATTTCTTCTAATTGTGAGTTTATATTTCGCAATTCTGAGAAAAAAAGTAAGAATTGTGAGATAAAAGTCGATATACAAATTTGCAAATGAAAAAGAAAAGTCAGAATTATGAGGAAAAATAAGTTACAATTGCGGGAAAAAAAACTCATAATTGCGAGAAAACAAAGATATTAGGAAAAAGAAAAATGCCAGAATTGTGATATAAACTCGCAATAGCGAGAAAAAGTCAGAAAAACACGTTATCACAAAATTCTGACTTGATTTCTCCCAATTGCGAGTTAATTTTTCAAAAACGTCAGAATTGCGAGAAAGCAAGAGTGCTAGTTTATCTCTCGCAATTCTGAATTGATTTTTCCCAATTGCGAGTTTATTTAAAAAAAACGTCAGAATTGCGAGATATAAACTCAGAATTGTGAGAAGTGGCAATTATCTTTTAAATAGTTTTTTTTTCCCATTGGGGGAAACAAGCTTCCATACAACGTACACCTAACACACAATTCTGCAAACAAATGACACTGGTGTGACAGAAGTGACCCGATGTCACAGACATGAAACAAGCCTCACTCCACGATCAGAGTTTCGATCGGATGATGCTTTTTCACATGAATCAGTAGATGGCGCGATTGCTTGAAACTCTTCCCACACAGAGCGCAGTGGTGCGGCTTCTCCCGGTGCGCCGTCTCGTGCGCGATCAGCTGCGGTAGCCGCGCGAAGCCCTTCCCGCAGAGCGCGCACTTGTGTGGTTTTTCCCCGGCGTGAATCCTCTGGTGCTGCTTGAGCTGGTCGGCCGTAACGAAAGCCTTCCCGCATTCGAAGCACACGTGATCCTTCACACCGCTGTGGACTTCCTGATGCCTTTTAAAGCAATCCACCCGCGCAAAGCTCTTCCCGCACAGAGGACACAAGTACGGCTTCTCGCCCGAATGCACTTTAACGTGTCTCTTCAGCGCCGACGCGGTGATGAACTCTTTCCCGCACTGGTCGCAGTTGAACGACTTGACGGCGGAATGAGAGAGCTGGTGATCTTTGAGGCCGTTGATGTGTCGGAAACTCTTCCCGCACTGGTCGCACGTGTACGGCCGCTCTCCGGTGTGGATGGTCATGTGACTGCGGAGCTTCTCGTTCCGTATGAAGCTCTTCCCGCACTCCGGGCACGCGTGCGGCCTCTCTCCGGTGTGAAGTTTGATGTGTCTCTGTAGGTTTGCGTTGGACGTGAAGCTCTTTGCGCAGTGCGGGCACGTGTAAGGCTTTTCCCCGGTGTGCGTTTGCATGTGTCTCTTCAGTCTCGTCCTGCACGCCAAACTCTTCCCGCACCAATCGCACGTGAACGGCTTCTCTCCGGTGTGAGTTTTGCCGTGCCGGACGAGTCTGGCTTTACAGCCGAAACTCTTGCCGCACTCGACGCAGGCGAAGGGTTTCTCTCCGGTGTGAATTCGGATGTGCCGTTCCAGCCTCGACTTCCGTGCGAAACTCTTTCCGCACTGAGGGCAGGTGAAAGACTTCTGGACTTTTCCTGAGAAAGACGTTTCCGGCGGGGAAGGACACGGAGGTTTTTCTCCAGTGACGGAATGATGATTCTCCTCCTCCTCCTCCTCGTTCGGCTCTTCTTTTGCTTCCATTAGAACCTAAAACGAACATAATACAAAGTCATGAAATCGGGATGGAAAAATAAACAAGGACATATGAGTAATAAGATGAGCTAAACGTTAACTCTATCATGACAATATCGTGCAGGGTCAATGAAAGGGGGTCCGTCGAAAAGGAGAAAATCTGAAAAACAAACACAAAAAAAAGATTGAAATAAGTAAATAAATACATTTTATTCAAATTAATGAATTAATAAAAAATGTGGTTAAAATATGACTTGGTTATTACACTGTTAAATAAAAATGTTTCATAACATTTTGTTAATATTATTAAAATTAAATAAATAATACATTTAACAGTACATTACTATAGTAAGCAAAATATATCACATAATTACTGCTGTCATATCGATTCATCGCATCTTACATAAAATGTTGTTTATATAATATATATGTGTGAAGTACATACCACACACACACACACACACACATATATATATATATATCGACAAAAACTTTTATGTAAGATGCGATTAATCGATTTGACAGCACTAATAATGATGTAAAATATTAACTTTTCAGTGTATAAATTGGGTGTTTATAAAAGATAGATGCGTTTTAAATTTTAGAATGAGGGTCCCTCACATGAGAATTATCATATTAGGGGGGCCATGGCGTCTAAAATATATTTTAAAAAAACTAGAAAATTGCCATGCAAGCCCTGCTGAAAAATCCAGCTAAAACCAGCCTAAGCTGGTTGGCTGGTCTTAGCTGGTTTAAGCTGGAAGTAGCTGGTTTTAGCAGCCTGGCTAAACTGGTCTCCCAGCCTGATTTAGCTGGTCAAGCTGGTTTTAGATGGTCTCCCAGCCTGATTTAGCTGGTCAAGCTGGATTTAGATGGTCTCCCAGCCTGATTTAGCTGGTCAAGCTGGTTTTAGATGGTCTCCCAGCCTGATTTAGCTGGTCAAGCTGGTTTTAGATGGTCTCCCAGCCTGATTTAGCTGGTCAAGCTGGTTTTAGATGGTCTCCCAGCCTGACTTAGCTGGTCAAGCTGGTTTTAGATGGTCTCCCAGCCTGATTTAGCTGGTCAAGCTGGTTTTAGATGGTCTCCCAGCCTGACTTAGCTGGTCAAGCTGGTTTTAGATGGTCTCCCAGCCTGATTTAGCTGATGAACATTTTACCTAATTACAAATTAATCAGATTACATGGTCCATATACAGATATAAATTATTTGTCTAAACACCCAGTGGCAGAAAAAATAGGGACAATCAGCCAGCCTGACCAGCAATTACCCGCTAAGACCAGCCTGACCAGCTAAAACCAGCTAAGACCAACAATATCCAGCTAAGACCAGTTTAACCAGCTAAGACCAACAATATCCAGCTAAGACCAGTTTGACCAGCTAAGACCAGTTTGACCAACTAAGACCAGCCTGACCAGCTAAAAAAAAATTAAAAACCCCTCTAAAACCAGTCTGATAAACCAGCTATGACCAGGCTGGGAGACCAGCCAAAACCAGCCTGACCACCTTAGGCTGGTTTAAGCTGGATTTTTCAGCAGGGAGGTCATTGTGTCATGTCTGTGCAATAGGATGAGCAAATCTGCAATCTATCCATCCATCTATAACAGTTTCATCAGAGTTTAACTTAACATTTACCTGAGATTTTGTTGATTGGGGTTCAGTTGTTTAAACATAAACAGTTTATCACAGACTAATACAATAAATGCTGTATAAAAAGATTTCACAATAGTTGATTCATACCTAGTTTGCCTCAGTCTGTGGACACCAATGAAATGAGCTCCAGTGGGATCTGAAGACATCAGAATAATGAGGTGAAAACAGGATCCCTTCACATGAGCAGTCAACACTAGTGCTGTGTAAGTCACCAACCCCTGATCCAGAACAATAATTAGGCTTAAATAGTCCAAATAGCCTCTCAGAAGTGATGATTTAAGTCATTTCCAGGAGCGATGCTCAGTGAGTTCATTTGCGTAGCGCATTATTTATCTCATTTTGATTGGTTCCCTCGTGATAAAATATATTTTATAGCAAAACTATTTATATACGTTGACTTATCTATGTTATTTCTTATAAAAACAAAACAGCAGTGTTCTGAACTACATTATATCGAAAGTCCATTTAAATCCCCATTGAGATTCAACCAATCAAAATACGAGTTCGCGTTTACAGATATTGTAAAAATTAAACACCAGCAATGCTGTAATAACTTACACAAAGACATCAATATTGTCCGCAGTCAAGGAACCGTCTTCTGTCTTCTTCTGCCATTTCGTGTCCGTGAGAGAGCACTTCCGCCCTCTAACGGACTGGAGGCTGTAGTCCAGATGTTGCGGGTGGAGAAATGATGATAATATAAAATATAAACACCTCCTGGGCGTTTTCTTCTTCTTGCTTTTACGCGAGACTTCTGCTTATAACGGTTTATCTGAGGTGCCAGTGACGAGTTTTCCAACGGTCAATAACGGCCAACACCCGTTTGAAACCAACGGTCGTTTTTTAAAACTTTTCAAAAGATCTAAGAAACTAATAAACATGACATTTTTTTGTTGTACATATTTATGTATTTATTTTATTTTTTTGCCTTTGTGAGTAATGATTTTATTTATTATTTTGCCGTTATATGTGTGTATTGATTCGGAAATTCTGAATTAACTGAAGTTTAAAAAACAACAACAACTGTAGTTTATAGCAAAAGCTTTCAAAAAGTTCTAAGAAACTAATAAACATGACTTTTTTTAGTTGGCCTGAATATAGGCCATATTTATGTATTTATTTATTTTTTTGCCTTTGTGTGTTATGATTTTATTTATTATTTTGCCGTTATATGTGTGTATTGATTCGGAAATTATGAATTAACTGAAGTTTAAAAAACAACAACAACTGTAGTTTATAGCAAAAGCTTTCAAAAAGTTATAAGAAACTAATAAACATTACATTTTTTAGTTGGCCTGAATATATGCCATATTTTTTTATTGTTTTGCCTTTGTGTGTAATGATTTTATTTATTATTTTGCCGTTGTGTGTATTGATTCGGAAATTCTGAATTAACTGAAGTTTAAAAAACTGTAGTTTATAGCAAAAGCTTTCAAAAAGATCTAAGAAACTAATAAACATTACATTTTTTAGTTGGCCTGAATATATGCCATTTTTTTTATTGTTTTGCCTTTGTGTGTAATGATTTTATTTATTATTTTGCCGTTGTGTGTATTGATTCGGAAATTCTGAATTAACTGAAGTTTAAAAAACTGTAGTTTATAGCAAAAGCTTTCAAAAAGTTCTAAGAAACTAATAAACTTGACTTTTTTTTAAAAGTTAGCCTGAATAATAATAATAATAATAAAATGCAATCGTACATATCTTGATTTAACATGACCTGGACTGAAACATACAACACAACATATAAAATAAATATGCCGTTTTTATTATTTATTTATTCTTTTTTTAAATTCTGAGGTAAAGTGCTTTGAACTGAACAGCGTCTCCTGCTGATGCTGAATGAGCCCAGACATCGCTTATAAAACACGTCCTAAAGTCTAATTCAACTTTTACACGTTTTTTATCGATTCATTTATTTAACATAACTCTGATGAACCCGTATATCAGGTTGTGACGTCCAATAAAACTCGTGTTTTGATCGGGTCCTTCCTGTAAATGGGCAGCGGTCCCTTTAAGTGCGACTCCATTTCTCAGCGAAATTTGATCAAAGTTCCTGAAAAAGTCAAACGGTCCGAATCCGCTCCGAGTTTTTTTTTAATGAGGGGAAGACTCTGACAGCCGAATGAACCGAATAACTTAATCAGTTCAGCTAATATTAATTTAACACCGAGAGAATCTGCCATCATCATTATTTTCATATTTTCATCAGTTGGGATCGAACGGGACCAGAATCTACAGACATGACGAGTGAGTCCAGAATAACAACTAAACATCGGTCAATAACAACTTTATACAATATTATAACAGATAACTCTGTGTACAGGCACACAATATTACACAAACGACAATTCACACAACATGAATACACGAATCTTCTGGTTTGAACCTGTCATTTGATGATTTTATTATTTGGCATTGTAGGATTGACGTACGTCGCGTTATTTTATGTAATTCTTCAGATGAGGTGAATGTTTAACCAGGTCAAAGTTCTCAGTGTAAAAGAGTTTAAAGTCCTCATGAACATTAGATCTGATTATCAGCTTCTTCTTTAAAGGAGGGAAGTGAGTGTCTGTACAAATGTGTTGAGCACAAATACGACATACTATTAATTAAAAATAATAGATGAATGATACAATCTTTTCTCAGTTTACACGAATGAGTAAGTGTGCTAAACAATGGATGCTACAAACTAATATTAAAAAAATATATAAAAATAGTATAAGACAGTATGATATGATAAAAAATTGTGTCATTGTGTCATAATCATGCTAAACACTGCATACTACATACTATTATTAAAAAAATAGTATATGAAACAGTATAAAGTATGCTATAATAAACTATCTTTTGTCAGTTTGATTGAGTAATGTGTGAACATGCTAAAACATAATGCATACTTCCTACTATTATTTAAAAGAAAATAGTATATGAAGCATTATGAAGTATGCTATGATAAAATCTTTGCCACTTTCATTGAATTATAAGTAAACATGCTAAACAATGGATACTACATACTATTATTAAAAATATAGTATAACAAACGGTATGCAGTAGCAAGCTGTGATAAAATCTTTTGTCAAGTTTGATCGAATAATGAATAAATGTGCTAAACATTTTGCATACTACATACTAATATTTAAAAATAGTATAGTGTGAAATAATATTCTACGTAAAAATCTGTCATTTTATTCAAATAATGAGCTAAACATAATGCATACTACATGCTATTATTTAAAAGAAAATAGTTTATGAAACATTATGAAGTATGCTATGATAAAAAATTGTCACGTTCCTTAAATAATCGTGCTAAACATGCATACTACATACTATTATTTAAAAAATAGTTTATGAAACAGTATAAAGTATCAAGCTGTGATAAAATCTTTTGCCCATTTGATCGAATAATGAATAAATATGCTTAACATAATGCATACTACATACTATTATTATTAAAATAGTATAAGACAGTATGACATAGTATGCTATGATAAAAAAAAATTTCACGTTCCTTATATAGTGAGCTATCGTGCCAAACACTGCACACTACATACTATTATTTAAAAAATAGTATAACAAACGGTATGAAGTAGCAAGCTCTGATAAAACATTTTGTCAAGTTTGATTGAATAATGAATAAATGTGCTAAACATTTTGCATACTAGATACTAATATTTAAAAATAGAATATGAAACCGTATGAAATAATATTCTACGGTAAAATCTGTAATTCAATTCAAATAATGAGTAAATGTGCTTAACATAATGCATACTACATACTATTATTTAAAAAAAAATAGTATAACAGTATGAAGTATGCTATGATAAAGTCGCTTGTCCGTTTGATTGAATAGTGAATAAATGTGTTGAACGATGCATACTACATACTAATATAAAAAAATAGTATAAGACAGTATGACATAGTATGTTATGATATAAATTGTCACGTTCCTTAAATAATGAGCTATCGTACTAAACACTGCATACTACATACTATTAATTAAAAATAGTAGAGTATGAAATAATATTCTACGGTAAAATGTTCTCATTTTATTCAAATAATGAGTAAATGTGCTAAACATAATGCATACTACATACTAATTTAAAAAATAAAATAGTATATGAAACATTATGAAGTATGCTATGATAAAATCTTTGCCACTTCCATTGAATTATGAGTAAACATGCTAAACAATGCATACTACATACTATTATTAAAAATATAGTATAAGACAGTATGAAGTATGCTATGATAAAATCTTTGTCAGTTTATTAAAATATACTGAGTAAATGTGCTAAACATAATGCATACTACATACTAATATTTAAAAAATAGTATATGAAACAGTATAAAGTATGCTATAATAAACAATCTTTTGTCAGTTTGATTGAGTAATGTGTGAACATGCTAAACATAATGCATACTGCCTACTATTATTAAAAAAGTATAACAAACAGTATGAAGTATGCTATGATAAAGTCGTTTGTCCGTTTGATTGACTAGTGAATAAATGTGTTGAACACTGCATACTACATACTAAAATAACAAAAAATAGTATAAGACAGTATGACAGTATGCTATGATAAAAATTGTGTCACGTTCCTTAAATAATGAGCTATCGTGGCTAAACACTGCATACTACATACTATTAATTTAAAAAATAGTATGTGAAACCGTATGAAATAATACGCTATGATAGTATCTTTTGTCAAAATAAGTAAACATGCTAAACACTGCATACTACATACTAATATTTAAAAAACAGTATAACAAACAGTATGAAGTAGCAAGCTCTGATAAAATCTTTTGTCAAGTTTGATCGAATAATGAATTAATGTGCTAAAGATAACGCATACTACATACTATTAATTAAAAATAGTATAATATGAAATAATATTCTACGGTAAAATCTGTCATTTTATTCAAATAATGTGCTAAACATAATGCATACTACATACTAATATTAAAAAATAGTATATGAAACAGTATAAAGTATGCTATAATAAACAATCTTTTGTCAGTTTGATTGAGTAATGTGTGAACATGCTAAACATAATGCATACTGCCTACTATTATTAAAAAAGTATAACAAACATTATGAAGTATGCTATGATAAAGTCGTTTGTCCGTTTGATTGAATAGTGAATAAATGTGTTGAACACTGCATACTACATACTAATATTAAAAAATAGTATAAGACAGTATGACATAGTATGTTATGATAAAAATTGTGTCACGTTCCTTAAATAATGAGCTATCGTGCTAAACACTGCACACTACATACTATTAATTGAAAAAATAGTATAACAAACGGTATGAAGTAGCAAGCTCTGATAAAACCTTTTGTCAAGTTTGATCGAATAATGAATAAATGTGCTAAACATTTTGCATACTAGATACTAATATAAAAAAATTGTATAAGACAGTATGAAGTAGTACGCCATAATAAAATCTTTGTCAGTTTATTCAAATAATGAGCTAAATATAATGCATACTACATGCTATTATTTAAAAGAAAATAGTATATGAAACATTATGAAGTATGCTATGATAAAATCTTTGCCACTTTCATTGAATTATGAGTAAATACTATTATTAAAAATATAGTATAAGACAGTATGAAGTAGTACGCCATTATAAAATCTTTGTCAGTTTATTAAAATATACTGAGTAAATGTGCTAAACATAAAGCATACTACCTACTGTTATTTAAAAGACAGTATGAAGTAGTATGCTATGATAAAATTTGATCGAATGAGACAAGATCAGGTAAAAACCTGTTAATTTGCCATGTGCATTGCATTGTGGGAAACATTATCCCACACAGTTGATTTTCGAGCACTTGCTGCGCACACACAGCCGTGATGCAAGTCTTGCTGCATGGTTGCCGCAGCAACAGATCAGAGTGTTGTAGGGGAATCCTAAGCCCCTCCCCTCTGCTGATGTAGGAAGGGAGTGGCCCCGCCTCCACTACTGCGCTAAGAGATCCCCAAGCCCCGCCCCCTGCCCGTGTCTTCCTGCTCTGATAAGAGAGTCCCTCTCTCTCTCTCTCTCTCTCCATCCGTCCGGTGCGCAGACAGACAGGCGGCAGCATGTCCGACCCCAGCGCAGCTCCGGCGCAGAGCAAGGGCAAGGGCAAAGCGGCCAAGAGGGGCAGTTTCCACAGCCGGACCAGCCCGGGTGAGTCTCACTGCAGCAGAGAGACAGGCGGGTGGGGTGTGATACGGGACAGCGTCTCCAGAGCAGTTCAGGCCGCTTTCAGAGTTTCACATTCATAAGACAAGAACTGTGTAAATCATTTGATCTTTTATACTCAGCTTTCTCCTCATCATTTCATGACGTGGCTTCTAATCATGAGTTAATGAGCAGAAACTTTTGATATTTTCGTCCCGAGCGCATCAATATTTTAATGATGAATGCGGAGTGCGAGAACGTGGCATTCTGGGAAAGTGTTCGTCCAGGCGTGTGATGCGAGAGCTCATGAATTACACAAGAGAGTGTGCGTCCTGCCTCAGAACACACACACACACACACACACACACACACACACACACACACACACACACACACACACACACGCGTGTGTGACACAGGCGATCCGTGACGCTTCATCTGAAATATACCACGAATATGAACAATATCTGAGTCTCAGCGGATGCAAACACTAACTCATCAATAAACATAAGAGACACGCAATCATTTAAGGCAAAATACATTTAGGATATTAATATAACAGCATAAATAAATAATAATAATAATAAAAACACAATCACATTTATGATGTATAATAACAGTATAAATAATATAACAATAAAATAAGATATTTATTATGCAGATTATATTTTTATTGTTATTATTTACTTATTCTTGTGTAAAAAATAGGAATACATTTAAAGTCAAAATCTGATTTATTATCTGATAATTACGAACTATTCTGACTTTTTAATCCCATAATTATTAGTATGTTTTCAACATAATGACATTAAAAGTAAAAATTGTGACTTAGAATATCAATTTTAGTATTTCATAATTTCAATGTTATAATGTTGGAATTCTCATAATTATTATAATCTCATAATTATAATTTTCTCATAAATATGACTTACGTTATTTCAATTTGTCATAACTTTTTAATCTCATAATTATGATTTAGTATGTCAATTTACATAAGTTTAACATTTTGTCATAATTCTCACATTAAAAAGCCCAAATTGTGACTTAGAATATCAATTTTAGTTTTTCATAATTTCAATGTTATAACTGTCAGAACTTTTAAGTCATAATTTCAACTACTCATCTCATAAATATGACATAGTATGTTATCATTTCAATTTATCATAACGTTTGAATCGCATAATTATGATTTAGTACGTACATTTTGACTTTTGTCATAATTTCAATGTTTTGTCATAAATTGACGTTAAAAATGTCAATTTTAGTATTTCATCATTTTGATTTTTTAATCTCATAACACATTTTTAATTCATACTTTCAACTTTTCATCTAATAAATATGATTTAGTATGTTATAACATTTTTTAAAATGTTAATTTCAACTTAGTGATAATATCTTTTATCCACATAATTATGATTTAGTGTCAATTTAGACTTATGTCATAATTTCATAGCTTCTTTTAAATCTCAATTATGATTTAGTATGTCGAATTAGATATTATAAGAATTAGAGTTGTCATAATTTCATTTAGTATGTCAAAATTTAGAGTTATGGCAATTTCGACTTTTTAATTCCAAAATTTCGATGAAAACTTTCAATTCAAGTGAAGTAAAAAAAAAATCAAGTCGTCAAAATATGGTTAAATACTATAAAATAATAATAAGTTATATATTTAATTATGTATTGTGTGTGTGTGTGTGTGTGTGTGTGTGTGATACTCAGTGAACAGTGAGGAAACTATATATAGTGTCTGTTAGTGTGTTTTAGAGCACCATCTGCTGGCTGGAGAGAGTGTGTGTGAGAGAGAGAGAGAGAGTGTGTGTGTGTTGCAGTCATTTTGGGCTGAAGGGTTATAGAGTTTACAAGACAGTTAATCACAGAGATCAACCCGTATCACTCACACACACACACACACACACACACACACACACACACACACACACACACTCACACACACACTCGTGACACCCCGCAACTGTGTCTCCTGAAGTTCTCATGCCTTTAAGACTCTCAAACACACTCTCATTAGTGGCACAATGTGTGTGTTCAGCCAATCCAGTCACAGCTTCTAAATATGAACCTGTGTGTGTGTGAGTCTATAAACCTCAGTCTAGACACTCCGTTATAGACAATAACACAAGTTCAGTCTCTCTTTGTGTGTGTGTGTGTGTGTGTGTTTAAGTTCACTTCACAGTTTATTCTGCTCAATAACCATCCAGTTACACAGTAAAAGACTGAAATATGACCATTTCTTCTGTTTTTAAGTGTCATTAGAGGGCGGGGCTTATCTGAAACTGTTTCTGATTGGTTGTACAGAAATGAAAAGTAACAAGTTTGATAAACAATTCGCTTGGAGATGCAAAAGAACCATATATTTGAGTTTGCCGAATGAAATCCGTTCGCTCGGCGGCCATCTTGGAAACGCCCACAAGCTGCTATTGGTCGTCAAGTGCAAGACGACGTTTATTTCTATAAATCTAAAAACTTATTAAATTGTTACTTTAGCGAATACATTTATCAAATCACAAATGAAACAATATTTCTCAGGCTGGTTCAGCGAAATGTGTTCTGGCTCGCAATTGGCTCGTTGTACTGAGAGGCGGGGCTACAGCGCCATGTTGAGCGCTATGATTTCTCTCATCCTCGTATAATAACTTATAATATTCAACGTAATGAGGTCATGTGAACGGAAGCACAAAAAATGCTTTTGTTAATCATAATTATGACATAAAAAGCCAAAATAAGGTCATAAAGTCCATTTCAACTGACAATTTTGACAATCTCATAAATCATAAATCTCATAATTATGACTTAGTATATCATAATTTAACATTTTTGAAACTGTTGTAAAAAGTCATCATGGCATAAAAAATTAGTCTATTTTGACTTTAGCATAATTATGACAAAATGCCATTATTAATTTTTCAATTATGAGATAAGTAATAATTATGGGGTAGAAAAGCATAATTTCCAATTTAAATGTCAAATTGAAATGTCTATTTTGATAATTTTTTCTGTAAATTGTAACTTTTTTAATCTTATAATTATGATTTATGACATTTGTTTTTGTCATAATTTCAATTTTGTCAGTTATAACTTTAAGTCAATGCCACACTTTTCTTCTCATAATTATGACTTGGCATATCAATTATGACTCAGTACATCATAATTTCAACTTTTAGTCCATTTCAATTTATGCAAATTAAAAATGTTCTACTTTTTATCTCATTATGATTTAATGTCATCATTTTGCCTTTATCTCATAATTATGATTTAATATGTCATCATTTTGACTTTTAATCTTATAATAATGATTTAATGTCATAATTTTTACTTTTTATCTTAATTATGATTTAGTATCATCGTTTTGACCTTTTATCTCATAATTATGATTTAATATGTCATCATTTTGACTTTTTATCTCATAATTATGATTTAATATGTCATCATTTTGACTTCTCATAATTGATTTAATGTCATCGTTTTGACCTTTTATCTCATAATTATGATTTAATAGGTCATCATTTTGACCTTTTATCTCATAATTATGATTAAATATGTCATAATTTTGACTTTTTATCTCATAATAATGATTTAATGTTATCATTTTGACTTTTTATCTCATAATTGATTTAATATGTCATCGTTTTGACCTTTTATCTCATAATTATGATTTAATATGTCATCATTTTGACTTTATCTCATAATTATGAATTAATGTCATCATTTTGATTTTTAATCTCATAATAATGATTTAATGTTATCATTTTGCCTTTTTATCTCATAATTATGATTTAATATGTCATCGTTTTGACCTTTTATCTCATAATTATGATTAAATATGTCATAATTTTGACTTTTTATCTCATAATAATGATTTAATGTTATCATTTTGACTTTTTATCTCATAATTGATTTAATATGTCATCGTTTTGACCTTTTATCTCATAATTATGAATTAATATGTCATCATTTTGATTTTTAATCTCATAATAATGATTTAATGTTATCATTTTGCCTTTTTATCTCATAATTATGATTTAATATGTCATCGTTTTGACCTTTTATCTCATAATTATGATTAAATATGTCATAATTTTGACTTTTTATCTCATAATTGATTTAATGTCATAATTTTGACTTTATCTCATAATTATGAATTAATGTCATCATTTTGATTTTTAATCTCATAATAATGATTTAATGTTATCATTTTGACTTTTTATCTCATAATTGATTTAATATGTCATCATTTTGACCTTTTATCTCATAATTATGATTAAATATGTCATAATTTTGACTTTTTATCTCATAATAATGATTTAATGTCATCATTTTGATTTTTAATCTCATAATAATGATTTAATATGTCATCATTTTGATTTTTAATCTCATAATGATTTAATATGTCATCATTTTGACTTCTCATAATTGATTTAATGTCATCGTTTTGACCTTTTATCTCATAATTATGAATTGATATGTCATCATTTTGATTTTTAATCTCATAATAATGATTTAATGTCATCGTTTTGACCTTTTATCTCATAATTATGAATTAATATGTCATCATTTTGACCTTTTATCTCATAATTATGAATTAATATGTCATCATTTTGATTTTTAATTTCATAATAATGATTTAATGTCATCGTTTTGACTTTTTATCTCATAATTATGAATTAATATGTCATCATTTTGATTTTTAATCTCATAATAATGATTTAATGTCATCGTTTTGACCTTTTATCTCATAATTATGAATTAATATGTCATCATTTTGACCTTTTATCTCATAATAATGATTTAATGTCATCGTTTTGACCTTTTATCTCATAATTATGAATTGATATGTCATCATTTTGACTTCTCATAATTGATTTAATGTCATCGTTTTGACCTTTTATCTCATAATTATGAATTGATATGTCATCATTTTGATTTTTAATCTCATAATAATGATTTAATGTCATCGTTTTGACCTTTTATCTCATAATTATGAATTAATATGTCATCATTTTGACCTTTTATCTCATAATTATGAATTAATATGTCATCATTTTGATTTTTAATTTCATAATAATGATTTAATGTCATCGTTTTGACTTTTTATCTCATAATTATGAATTAATATGTCATCATTTTGATTTTTAATCTCATAATAATGATTTAATGTCATCGTTTTGACCTTTTATCTCATAATTATGAATTAATATGTCATCATTTTGACCTTTTATCTCATAATAATGATTTAATGTCATCGTTTTGACCTTTTATCTCATAATTATGAATTGATATGTCATCATTTTGATTTTTAATCTCATAATAATGATTTAATGTCATCGTTTTGACCTTTTATCTCATAATTATGATTTAATATGTCATCATTTTGACTTTATCTCATAATTATGAATTAATGTCATCATTTTGATTTTTAATCTCATAATAATGATTTAATGTTATCATTTTGCCTTTTTATCTCATAATTATGATTTAATATGTCATCGTTTTGACCTTTTATCTCATAATTATGATTAAATATGTCATAATTTTGACTTTTTATCTCATAATTGATTTAATGTCATCATTTTGACTTTATCTCATAATTATGAATTAATGTCATCATTTTGATTTTTAATCTCATAATAATGATTTAATGTTATCATTTTGACTTTTTATCTCATAATTGATTTAATATGTCATCATTTTGACCTTTTATCTCATAATTATGATTAAATATGTCATAATTTTGACTTTTTATCTCATAATAATGATTTAATGTCATCATTTTGATTTTTAATCTCATAATAATGATTTAATATGTCATCATTTTGATTTTTAATCTCATAATGATTTAATATGTCATCATTTTGACTTCTCATAATTGATTTAATGTCATCGTTTTGACCTTTTATCTCATAATTATGAATTGATATGTCATCATTTTGATTTTTAATCTCATAATAATGATTTAATGTCATCGTTTTGACCTTTTATCTCATAATTATGAATTAATATGTCATCATTTTGACCTTTTATCTCATAATTATGAATTAATATGTCATCATTTTGATTTTTAATTTCATAATAATGATTTAATGTCATCGTTTTGACTTTTTATCTCATAATTATGAATTAATATGTCATCATTTTGATTTTTAATCTCATAATAATGATTTAATGTCATCGTTTTGACCTTTTATCTCATAATTATGAATTAATATGTCATCATTTTGACCTTTTATCTCATAATAATGATTTAATGTCATCGTTTTGACCTTTTATCTCATAATTATGAATTGATATGTCATCATTTTGATTTTTAATCTCATAATAATGATTTAATGTCATCGTTTTGACCTTTTATCTCATAATTATGAATTAATATGTCATCATTTTGACCTTTTATCTCATAATTATGAATTAATATGTCATCATTTTGATTTTTAATCTCATAATAATGATTTAATGTCATCGTTTTGACTTTTTATCTCATAATTATGAATTGATATGTCATCATTTTGATTTTTAATCTCATAATAATGATTTAATGTCATCGTTTTGACTTTTTATCTCATAATTATGATTAAATATGTCATAATTTTGCCTTTTTATCTCATAATTATGAATTAATATGTCATCATTTTGACCTTTTATCTCATAATTATGATTAAATATGTCATAATTTTGCCTTTTTATCTCATAATTATGATTTAATATGTCATCATTTTGACTTTTTATCTCATAATAATGATTTAATATGTCATAATTTTGACTTTTTATCTCATAATTATGATTCAATATGTCATAATTTTGACTTTTTATCTCATAATTATGATTAAATATGTCAATTTTGCCTTTTTATCTCATAATTGATTTAATATGTCATCGTTTTGACTTTTAATCTCATAATAATGATTTAGTATGTCATAATTTTGACCTTTTATCTCATAATTATGATTTAATGTCATCATTTTGACTTTTAATCTCATAATTATGATTTAGTATGTCATACTGCACAGTACGCTAGTGTTGCAGTCGCAGCCACACACACACACACACACACACACACAGAGAGAGAGAGGTCTGTTCCTGCTGGTATCCCAGGATTCCTCTGTAAACGCAGGGGTGGGTTGTGTTTAAACACACAGTGGTGCGCCCCACCACCGACCCCCCCGCCTCCATCTGCTGCGTGGTACGAGCCACTCGTCCCGACACACACACAGAGAGAATCCGCTGCAGACACACACTCACTGACAGACAGGAAGTGCTTTATCCTGAGCATCCCAGCGGAGATCAGGTACTGCGTCCAGAGACCTCTGCGTGTGTTTAGGGGGCATTCTCACAGTGTGTGTGTGTGTGTGTGTGTGTGTGTGTGAGGCGCGTTTATTTTCACTGGACTGAATGTCGTGGAACGTGTGTCACATGATCAAGGTAAAGTCACATGACGAGGGTCAAACTCTTCATTGTTCCGACAGGAAAGTTCTTGTACATTTTGTCTGTTTCCATGGGGATCTCTGTGCTCCTGCTGGACACGCGAGGGAATCTTTCTGTGTCACCTGTGCTGGACGCGTGTGTGTGTGTGTGTGTGTGTGTGTGTGTGTGTGTGTGTGTGTGTGACACTGATGGGCACGCGTGTCGTCTGCAGATGCTCCACAGCCGTGTCCTTTAACATGCTCCAGGCGTGAGGTTTAGACTGACCTCACTGACAGAAACAGAGTGAGGTGGGATATTTCTGCTCCGCACATCAAACTTCAGAGTGTTTTGATGAACTGTAGGGATTGGTTGCTATGCGGTTGCTAGGGTGTTCTAAATGATTGCTTGGATGTCACTAAGTGGTTACTAGGGCAATTGCTATGGTGTTGTGGCTGGTTGCTATGCAGTTGCTAGGGTGTCGTGGGTGGTTGCTATGCATTTGTCAGGATGTTGTGGCTGGTTGCTAGGGTGTTCTTAGTGATTGCTTGGATGTTGCTAAGTGATAACTAGGGCAGTTGCTATGATGTCATGGGTGGTTGATATGCAGTTGCTAGGGTGTTGTGGCTGGTTGCTATGTGGTTGCTAGTGTGTTCTAAGTGCTTGGATGTCACTAAGTGGTTACTAGGGCAATTGCTATGGTGTTGTGGCTGGTTGCTATGCAGTTGCTATGGTGTCATGGGTGGTTGATATGCAGTTGCTAGGGTGTTGTGGCTGGTTGCTATGTGGTTGCTAGTGTGTTCTAAGTGCTTGGATGTCACTAAGTGGTTACTTGGGCAATTGCTATGGTGTTTTGGCTGGTTGCTATGCAGTTGCTAGGGTGTTGTGGCTGGTTGCTACGTGGTTGCTAGGGTGTTCTAAATGATTAATTGGATGTTGCTGTGTGGTAAGTAGGGCAATTGCTATGGTGTTGTGGCTGGTTGCTATGCAGTTGCTAGGGCTTTGTGGCTGGTTGCTATGCAGTTGCTAGGGCTTTGTGGCTGGTTGCTATGCAGTTGCTAAGGTGTTGTGGCTGGTTGCTACGTGGTTTCTAGGGTGTTCTAAATGATTAATTGGATGTTGCTATGTGGTAAATAGGGCAATTGCTACGGTGTTGTGGCTGGTTGCTAGGGTGTTGTGGGTGGTTGCTATGCAGTTGCTAGGGTGTCATGGGTGGTTGACATGCAGTTGCTAGGGTGTTGTGGCTGGTTGCAATGTGGTTGCTAGTGTGTTCTAAGTGATTGCTTGGATGTCACTAAGTGGTTACTGGGGCAATTCCTATGGTGTTGTGGCTGGTTGCTATGCAGTTGCTAGGGCTTTGTGGCTGGTTTCTATGCAGTTGCTAGGGTGTTGTGGCTGGTTGCTACGTGGTTTCTAGGGTGTTCTAAATGATTAATTGGATGTTGCTATGTGGTAAATAGGGCAATTGCTACGGTGTTGTGGCTGGTTGCTAGGGTGTTGTGGGTGGTTGCTATGCAGTTGGTAGGGTGTCGTGGGTGGTTGACATGCAGTTGCTAGGGTGTTGTGGCTGGTTGCAATGTGGTTGCTAGTGTGTTCAAAGTGATTGCTTGGATGTCACTAAGTGGTTACTAGGGCAATTGCTATGGTGTTGTGGCTGGTTGCTATGCAGTTGCTAGGGCTTTGTGGCTGGTTGCTATGCAGTTGTCAGGGTGTTGTGGCTGGTTGCTATGCAGTTGTCAGGGTGTTGTGGCTGGTTGCTATGTGGTTGCCAGGGTGTTCTTAGTGATTGCTTGGATGTTGCTAAGTGATAACTAGGGCAATTGCTATGGTGTTGTGGCTGGTTGCTATGCAGTTGCTAGGATTTTGTGGCTGGTTGCTAGGGTGTTCTAAGTGGTTACTAGGGCATTGCTAATGTGTTGTGCCTTGTTGCAATGTGGTTGCTAGGCTGCTGTGGCTGGTTGCTATGTGCTTTCTTCCTGTCTGGCATGAAAAGTCTGTGACCTTCGGGTTCCTCCTCCGATGTGCGTCTCTGGAGTGTTTGTATCGTTGAGTGAACACATGACTATGAGCAGCAGAACTGGTGATTTATGATTATTATTAGATTATGATGAGTGTGTTCTGTGTGTAGATTATGATGAGTGTGTTCTGTGTGTAGATTATGATGAGTGTGTTCTGTGTGTAGATTATGATGAGTGTGTTCTGTGTGTAGATCTGTGTGTAGATTATGATGAGTGTGTTCTGTGTGTAGATCTGTGTGTAGATTATGATGAGTGTGTTCTGTGTGTAGATTATGATGAGTGTGTTCTGTGTGTAGATCTGTGTGTAGATTATGATGAGTGTGTTCTGTGTGTAGATTATGATGAGTGTGTTCTGTGTGTAGATCTGTGTGTAGATTATGATGAATGTGTTCTGTGTGTAGATTATGATGAGTGTGTTCTGTGTGTAGATCTGTGTGTAGATTATGATGAGTGTTTCTGTGTGTAGATTATGATGAGTGTGTTCTGTGTGTAGATCTGTGTGTAGATTATGATGAGTGTGTTCTGTGTGTAGATCTGTGTGTAGATTATGATGAGTGTGTTCTGTGTGTAGATCTGTGTGTAGATTATGATGAATGTGTTCTGTGTGTAGATTATGATGAGTGTGTTCTGTGTGTAGATCTGTGTGTAGATTATGATGAGTGTGTTCTGTGTGTAGATTATGATGAGTGTGTTCTGTGTGTAGATCTGTGTGTAGATTATGATGAGTGTGTTCTGTGTGTAGATCTGTGTGTAGATTATGATGAGTGTGTTCTGTGTGTAGATCTGTGTGGTTCTGCTGAGCAGAGGCCTCTGATGTCCCAGCGCTCTCTGCCCGGCACTCCGGTCACACACAAACACCTGCCCATCGACCTGCGCACATCCATGGACGGCAAATACAAGGAGATTGCAGAGGTGTGTAACGTCTGTTTGTGTGTGTGTGTGTAACGTGTGTGTGTGTGTGTAACATGCGTGTAATGTGTGTGTGTGTGTGTGTGTAACGTGTGTGTGTGTGTAACGTGTGTGTGTGTGTGTGTTTGTAATATGAGTGTGTATAACATGTGTCTTTATAATGTGAATATGTGTGTAACATTTGTGTGTGTGTATAATGTGTGTGCAACACGTGTTTATGTGTGTAATGCGTGTGTAGTGTGTGTGTGTGTGTGTAACGTGTGTAATGCATGTGTGTAATATGAGTGTGTATAACACGTGTGTCTTTGTAATGTGAATGTGTGTGTAACATTTGTGTGTGTGTGTGTGTGTAATGTGTGTGCAACACGTGTTTATGTGTGTAACACGTGTGTAGTGTGTGTGTGTGTGTGTGTGTGTGTGTGTGTAACGTGTGTAATGCATGTGTGTAATATGAGTGTGTATAAGGTGTGTCTTTGTAATGTGAATGTGTGTGTAACATTTGTGTGTGTGTGTGTGTGTGTGTGTGTGTGTATAATGTGTGTGTAACACGTTTGTATGTGTGTAACACGTGTAATATGTGTTTAATGTGTGTGTAACATGCGTGTAACGTGTGTGTGTAACATGCGTGTAATGTGTGTAACGTGTGTAACGTGTGTGTGTGTAACATGCGTGTAATGTGTGTGTAACGTGTGTGTGTGTGTGTGTGTATAATGTGTGTGCAACACGTGTTTATGTGTGTAACACGTGTGTAGTGTGTGTGCGTGTGTGTAACGTGTGTAATGCATGTGTGTAATATGAGTGTGTATAACACGTGTGTCTTTGCAATGTGAATGTGTGTGTAACATTTGTGTGTGTGTGTATGTGTAATGTGTGTGCAACACGTGTTTATGTGTGTAACGCGTGTGTAGTGTGTGTGTGTGTATAACGTGTGTAACGTGTGTAATGCATGTGTAATATGAGTGTTTATTACGTGTGTCTTTGTAATGTGAATGTGTGTGTAACATTTGTGTGTGTGTATAATGTGTGTGTAACACGTTTGTATGTGTGTAACACGTGTAATGTGTGTTTAATGTGTGTGTAACATGCTTGAAACGTGTGTGTGTAACATGCGTGTAATGTGTGTAACTTGTGTGTGTATGTATGTGTGTGTGCAACATGCGTGTAATGTGTGTAACTTGTGTGTGTGTGTGTATGTATGTGTGTGTAACGTGTGTGTAACATGCGTGTAATGTGTGTGTAACGTGTGTGTGGGTGTGTATAATGTGTGTGCAACACGTGTTTATGTGTGTAACGCGTGTGTAGAGTGTGTGTGTGTGTGTGTGTGTGTGTGTGTAACGTGTGTAATGCATGTGTGTAATATGAGTGTGTATAACACGTGTGTCTTTGTAATGTGAATGTTTGTGTAACATTTGTGTGTGTGTGTGTGTGTGTGTATAATGTGTGTGTAACACGTTTGTATGTGTGTAACGCGTGTGTAATGTGTTTAATGTGTGTGTAACATGTGTGTAACGTGTGTGTAACATGCGTGTAACGTGTGTGTTTGTGTAACATGCGTGTAATGTGTGTGTAACGTGTGTGTAGGTGTGTATAATGTGTGTGCAACACGTGTTTATGTGTGTAACGCGTGTGTAGTGTGTGTGTGTGTGTGTGTGTGTGTGTGTGTAACGTGTGTAATGCATATGTGTAATATGAGTGTGTATAAGGTGTGTCTTTGTAATGTGAATGTTTGTGTAACATTTGTGTGTGTGTGTATAATGTGTGTAACACGTTTGTATGTGTGTAACGCGTGTGTAATGTGTGTTTAATGTGTGTGTAACATGCGTGTAACGTGTGTGTGTAACATGCGTGTAATGTGTGTAACGTGTGTGTAACGTGTGTGTGTGTGTGTGTGTGTGTGTGTAACGTGTGTGTAACGTGTGTGTGTAACATGCGTGTAATATGTGTAACGTGTGTGTAACGTGTGTCTTGTGTGTGGTGTGTGTAACGTGTGTGTAACGTGTGTGTAACAGGAGCTGCTGGCGAGGAGTATGACGGACAGTGACATGCGTTGTGCTCCGTATGAGTTTCCTGAAGAGAGTCCCATAGAACAACTGGAGGAGAAACGCCACCGCCTGGAGCGACAGATCAGCCAGGACATCAAGTAAAACACACACACACACACACACACACACACACACACACACACACACAGCGTCCTAGCCTGGTTTAATGCAACTAACCTCTGTGTCCATTCGCTCTGAAAGTGAGTGTGCGCTCCTCAGAATACGGTGTCTGTGTAATGAACATGTGACGTGTGACTCTGTGAGGTTCCACTAACGCTCATAAGTGCTCAACAACTGCAATAGTATTTGTATAATATTTAGTTTGTATTAGTGCTGGGCAATCGATGAATTAAATCCGAAATAAAAGTGTGTGTTTACATAATAAAAGTAAAAGAATGCAGAACTTTCTCTTCTCCGTGTGAACCAGTCGACGGCGGGTCGTGGGAAGTGTTTCCCAGTCTTACCTACACACACACACACACACACACACACACACACACACACACACACACACACTTCTAATCGCGCTGCACCTGCTCAGCCGTTTGTTTGTGATCTGTGTGAACTCTCTGCTTCGGACACACTGACCCAAAACACACTCGACAAATCACAGATCATCAGTGTGTGTCGCTTACAGATGCTTAAACACACACACACACACACACTTTCTGCTGCGACGGAGAGTTTCAGATTCCCTCGGCTGCATTTTAAATGAAAGTCAATTAGCGTCAGTCGGAGTGATTTATACTCTCTTCTCGTGTGTGTGTGTGTGTGTGTGTGTGTGTGTGTGTTACTCACTCAAACCTGCTGCTTTGCGTCACGTCCTTCAAGGCTTGAGCCCGAGATTCTGCTGCGAGCCAAACAAGACTTCATGAAAATAGACAGCGCGACCGACCTGGAGTGAGTCTCGCCCGCCCGTGTGTGTGTGTGTCCGTCTCTCTCTCCGTCTGTCTCTCATGGTGTGTGTCCGCCTGCAGGATCCTGAAGGACAGTGGCGAGGACGCGGTGGACCAGCATCACATGGAGCGCGAGGCGCTGGTGGAGAGAGAGTTCCAGCGCGTGTCCATCTCGGGAGAGGAGAAGTGTGGGGTGAGCACGAGAGAAACACTTCACTCAGAGTTAAATACTAGAATAGTGTAGAAATAAAGCATTCAAAATAAACTCTAATTACACAGAAACAGCTCGAGCGCGAGGGTTTTTGAACTGGAAACACACAAAACTACTTCACCAACATCAGCTAAAAGTATTTCATGTAATATTTAAACTTGTTATGAAACGCTCATATTCTGATATTAAATGTAATGAGGTTTATGATGCAAACGTGCATTTTAAAGTATATATTATCAGTTAGCTTGTTTTATTATTTAAACTCAAAATATGAATAAATATTATAATAGTGTATAAATAATACTAACGCCCTGATCAAAACAATCAATTAGTAGAATACTACTAAAAAAGTAAAATAAAGTTATAATATTTGTAATATTCAAATTAGTATAAAAGTATGCTGCTAATGTTATACATATATTTTGTTTTTGCAGATTACTTTCACTAATATGATATATTTAATTCTAATATAAGTTTTCTCTAAGTTTTGTTCTTAATCTCTATTATCTCAAGATATTAAATTCTATTGTCTCAAAATATTAAATTCTATTGTCTCAAAATATTAAATTCTATTGTCTCAAAATATTAAATTCTATTGTCTCAAAATATTAAATTCTATTGTCTCAAAATATTAAATTCTATTATCTCAAGATATTAAATTCTATTGTCTCAAAATATTAAATTCTATTGTCTCAAAATATTAAATTCTATTGTCTCAAAATATTAAATTCTATTATCTCAAGATATTAAATTCTATTATCTCAAGATATTAAATTCTATTGTCTCAAAATATTAAATTCTATTGTCTCAAAATATTAAATTCTATTGTCTCAAAATATTAAATTCTATTGTCTCAAAATATTAAATTCTATTGTCTCAAAATATTAAATTCTATTATCTCAAAATATTAAATTCTATTATCTCCAGATATTAAATTCTATTATCTCAAGATATTAAATTCTATTATCTCAAAATATAAAATTCTATTATATCAAGATATTAAATTATCTAAGTTCTCTCTACATTTCTTAAGATAATACAATGTAAAATAAAGTTATAATATATGTAACATTCAAATTAGTATAAAAGTATTCTGTTAATGTTATATATATATTTTGTTTTTGCAGATTACTTTAAATAATATAATATATTTAATATATTAAATTCTATTATCTAAAGATATTAATTATCCAAGTTCTCTAAGTTTTGTTCTTAAACTCTATTATCTCAAGATATTAAATTATCTAAGTTTTCTCTAAGTTTCTTAAGATATTACAATGTAAAACAAAGTTATAATATACTGGTATGTAATATTAAAATTAGTATGAAAGTTATATATAAAAGTATAAAAGTTAATGTTATACATATATTTTGTTTTTGCAGATTACTTTCATGTGATTTTCACTTTAAATTGAGTGAGGTTTAAGATCAAAACAAGGGACACAAATCTGCCAAATGTTTTGTTAAAGGAATTAAAGTTTTCTCTAGTTCATCTTAAAATTAAATTATCTTCTAAGGTATAGAAGTTTTCTCTAAGGTCTGTTCTTAAACTCTATCTCGAGATATTAAATTCTATTATCTCAAGATATTCAATTATCTAAGTTTCCTCTTTTGTTTGTTTTGTTCTTAAACTCTATTAATCTTAAGATATTAAATTCTATTAATCGCAAGATATTAAATTAGTTTTCTCTACGTTTTGTTCTTAAACTCTACCTCAAGATATTAAATTCTATTAATCGCAAGATATTATATTAGTTTTCTCTACGTTTTGTTCTTAAACTATATCTCAATATATTAAATGATCTAAGTTTAGTTCTCATATTCCCCTTGTTTTAAGGACGTTTATATGTTTTGACTGTAAAACAGGACAAATGAACCGATGGCTAATGATTGGCTGATGTGTGTGAGATTTGCGCTGCTGTGCTCAGGTGCCCTTCACTGATCTGGTGGACGCAGCGAAGTGTGTGGTGAAGGCCCTGTTCATCAGAGAGAAGTACATCGCTCTGTCGCTGCAGACCTTCTGTAAGACCACGGCCCGATCCCTGCAGGAGCTCGACCAGAGGCCGCTGGACGTCAGCGTCTACGAGGACCTTCGCGGGAGTCCCGTCGACTCAGGTGTGTGACGCACACACACACGCACGCATGTACACAACACAGCCCAGCGCTGACGTCTGCCTGTGTGTCTCTCAGACATGCGCGTTCACATGCCGGTGTCAGAAACGCACCCGTACGACGGGCAACACATGAAGAACCTGCCGGCCGACGCCGGATACAGCTGCGCCATGGTGGACGGAGTCATTCACGTCTACACCGCACAAAACCCCATGGACAAGTGAGTTCCAGGGACCAGCCGGCTGGGAACGGCCTCGGGATGAGCTAAGTTTAGCTAGACCTCCTTTAGGAGACGTCCTCGAAAGGAGAACTGGATCATGAGCACACGTGTACAGCAGACTGACTGAAATATATTCTAATAAACAACAACAATATTGGGTTAGAAATTGAGAAAAATCCATTTAATAGAGCATTCTCTTAGAGGTTCAATTCTTAGTAAAAAGATTACATTAGAGAAATAAAAATATTATATCTTAATGTTGTTTCTACATTCATTTGGAGATTCAGTGTCAAAATTATATATTGCTTTATAAAAATATATTACATATTTGAATGTTAGGTGTATTCATTTGTGATTAAATATTGTAGTATTACTTTAAAAGTAAATAATATATATACAGTGAGGAAAATAAGTATTTGAACACTCTGCTATTTTGCAAGTTCTCCCACTTAGAAATCATGGAGGGTCTGAAATTGTCATCGTAGGTGCATGTCCACTGTGAGAGACATAATCTAAAATCCAGAAATCACAATGTATGATTTTTTAACTATTTATTTGTATGATACAGCTGCAAATAAGTATTTGAACACTTGTCTATCAGCTAGAATTCTGACCCTCAAAGACCTGTTAGTCTGCCTTTAAAATGTCCACCTCCACTCCATTTATTATCCTAAATTAGATGCACCTGATTGAGGTCGTTAGCTGCATAAAGACACCTGTCCACCCCATACAATCAGTAAGAATCCAACTACTAACATGGCCAAGACCAAAGAGCTGTCCAAAGATACTAGAGACAAAATTGTACACCTCCACAAGGCTGGAAAGGGCTCCGGGGAAATTGCCAAGCAGCTTGGTGAAAAAAGGTCCACTGTTGGAGCAATCATTAGAAAATGGAAGAAGCTAAACATGACTGTCAATCTCCCTCGGACCATTTGGATGATCCAGAGGAGTCATGGGAGAAAGTCATGTGGTCAGATGAGACCAAAATAGAACTTTTTGGTCATAATTCCACTAAACGTGTTTGGAGGAAGAAGAATGATGAGTACCATCCCAAGAACAGCATCCCTACTGTGAAGCATGGGGGGGGGGGGGGGGGGGCATCATGCTTTGGGGGTGTTTTTCTGCACATGGGACAGGGCGACTGCACTGTATTAAGGAGAGGATGACCGGGGCCATGTATTGCGAGATTTTGGGGAACAACCTCCTTCCCTCAGTTAGAGCATTGAAGATGGGTCGAGGCTGGGTCTTCCAACATGACAATGACCCGAAGCACACAGCCAGGATAACCAAGGAGTGGCTCTGTAAGAAGCATATCAAGGTTCTGGCGTGGCCTAGCCAGTCTCCAGACCTAAACCCAAGAAACCTGAAACCTGACTGATCTAGAGAAGATCTGTGTGGAGGAGTGGGCCAAAATCCCTCCTGCAGTGCAAACCTGCTGAACAACTACAGGAAACCTTTGACCTCTGTAATTGCAAACAAAGGCTACTGTACCAAATATTAACATTGATTTTCTCAGGTGTTCAAATACTTATTTGCAGCTGTATCATACAAATAAATAGTTAAAAAATCATACATTGTGACATAAATTTTTCTTTTAGAGTGCAGTGCTTTCTGGGATTTCCAGTCAAAATGCAGAATTTCAATTCAAATTTTAATTAAACAAAGTAAAAAGCCAAGATTTAAAATTATGAACAAAATACAAATTAAATGACTAATATAGTAATTATCTAAATAAAATGCTATAATTATAAAGAAATATTGTCATTCTGTAAAAAATAAAGGACTATATTAATGTGCAATATTAGAATATTAAAATATATAGAATTTAACAAAGTAGAATCCATGTTATCGTTAACGAAAACTATTTAAAACACATTGTTTATCAAATTTTTTTGTTTTTGTTTATAGTTAAAAGAACTAAAATTACTAGAACTAAAACTTGGAAGAAAAAAAAATCTAAATAGGCATATTTAAAAATAATAATAATATCAGACAAACACACAACAAAATTACTAAAAATTAAACAAATTCAAAATATTAATAAATATTATAATACCATATTAGTTATACTAAAATAACACTGAGTAGAATTAAAATGAACTAAAGTTTAATACCAAATCAAGTAATTAATCTAGAAAATAAACTGAAAAAATAAATAAGCCAAAGCAGTTCAACATGTGAAGATTCTGCGATTTTACTATAAAATTAATAATGTGTGTGTGTGTGTGTGTGTGTGTGTGTGTGTGTGTGTGTGTGTGTGTGTGTGTGTGTGTGTGTGTGTGTGTGTGTGTGTGTGTAGGAGCACAGAACTGGACCTGCCCTATCCAGACCTGCAGGAATACATCGGCGATATGAACGTCATGATGGCGCTCATCATTAACGGCCCCGTGTGAGTGACGGATTACCCAGCATGCCCTGGGCTGGCTGTACGTGCACGGCGTGTCTGATGCGTGTGTGTTTCCGCAGGAAGTCGTTCTGTTACCGGCGGCTGCAGTATCTGAGCTCAAAGTTTCAGATGCACGTCCTGCTGAACGAGATGAAGGAGCTCGCCGCGCAGAAGCAAGTGCCACACCGAGACTTCTACAACATACGCAAGGTCACACACCTCACGCTTGACTGAGCTAATCACAGCACAGAACTGAGATATATAAATAATAAACTATGTTAATATTAATAAATATAAATATTGAAATAAACGCATTTTCACTATTTTCTATTGTTTAAGGCATTTCAATTCAAAATGCTGAGACATTTAAAGACATTTCTTTAATTCTGAATTTTGGATGAGAAACACAGAATCAAAGACGCATCAACGAGATCTGCTGCAGTTTTAGGAAACGCTGCTGTGTAAGGTGTGTGTCAGAGTAACGGTTGTTGACGCCCCTCTCGCGTCTGTCAGGTGGACACACACATCCACGCCTCGTCCTGCATGAATCAGAAGCACCTGCTGCGGTTCATCAAGCGCGCCATGAAGAAGTGTCCGGACGAGATCGTGCACGTGGAGGGCGGCCGCGGACAGACACTGATGGAGGTGTTCGAGAACATGAACCTGACGGCCTACGACCTCAGCGTCGACACACTCGACATGCACGCGGTAACAACACACACACACACACACACACACACACACTCACAAACACACTCACAAACACACTCACAAACACACACACACACTCACACACTGACGATTCAGTGACTCTTCCTCCACAGGACAGGAACACGTTCCATCGCTTCGACAAATTCAACTCCAAGTACAATCCCATCGGAGAATCCATTCTGAGAGAGATCTTCATCAAAACTGACAACCACATCCACGGGAAATACTTCGGCCACATTGTCAAGGTACAGCAGCCACACCCACAGCCACAGCCACACCCACAGCACAACCACACCCACAGCACAGCCACACCCACAGCACAGCCACAGCACAGTCACACCCACAGCACAGCCACACCATAGCACAGCCACACCACAGCCACACCATAGCACAGCCACACCACAGTCACAGCACAGCACAGCCACAGCACAGCACAGCACAGCACAGCCACAGCACAGCACAGCACACCCACACCAACAGCCACAGCACAGCACAGCACACCCACACCACAGCACACTACAGCACACCCACACCAACAGCACACCACAGCCACACCACAGCCACAGCACAGCACACCAACAGCACAGCACGCCACAGCACACCACAGCCACACCAACAGCACAGCACACCACACCCACACCACAGCCACAGCACAGCACACCCACACCACAGCACACTACAGCACACCCACACCAACAGCACACCACAGCCACAGCACAGCACACCAACAGCACACCACACCCACACCACAGCACACCCACACCAACAGCACACCACACCCACACCACAGCACACCACAGCCACAGCACACCCACAGCACAGCACACCACAGCCACACTACACCCACACCACAGCCACAGCACAGCACACCACAGCCACACCCACACCACAGCACAGCACAGCACAGCACAGCCACACCATAGCAAAGCCACACCACAGCCACACCCACAGCACACCACACCACAGCCACACCACACCCACAGCACACCACAGCACACCACAGCACAGCACACCACAGACACAGCACACCACAGCCACAGCACACCACACCACAGCACAGCACAGCCACACCCACAGCACAGCCACAGCACACCACAGCCACAGCACAGCACAGCCACACCACAGCACACCACAGCCACAGCACACCACAGCCACAGCACAGCCACACCACAGCACACCACAGCCACAGCACATCACAGCCACACCACAGCACAGCTACAGCACAGCCACACCATAGCACAGCCACACCACGGCCACAGCACACCACAGCCAAACCCACAGCACAGCCACACCATAACACAGCCACAGCACAGCCACACCACAGCACACCACAGCCACACCATAGCACAGTCACAGCACAGCCACACCATAGCACAGCCACACCACAGCACAGCACAGCACCACCACAGCCACAGCACAGCCACACCATAGCACAGCCACACCCACAGCACAGCACAGCCACACCACAGCCACAGCACAGCCACACCCACACCCACTCCACAGCCACACCCACAGCACAGCCACATCCACGGCACAGCCACACCCACAGCACAGCCACATCCATGGCACAGCCACACCCACAGCACAGCCACATCCACGGCACAGCCACACCCACAGCACAGCCACACCCACACCATAGCACAGCCACACCCACAGCACAACACAGCACAGCCACACCACAGCACAACACAGCCACACCCACAGCACAGCCACACCCACAGCAAAGCCACACCCACAGCCCAGCCACACCCACAGCAAAGCCACACCCACAGCACAACACAGCCACACCACACTGTATATATATATGTCTTTTTATTTCAAATATATTCCTTTCAAAATTTAGTTATTATATTTGAAATATTATATACATATACACACACATGCAAGATAAATATATTTTTCTATAATAATAATAATAATAATAATATATATATATATATATATATATATATATATATATATATATATATATATATATATATATATATATATATATATAATTATATTGTAGTATTCACCTATTATACAGTAATTTCATTTTGTAATTTTTATATTCCATTTTTTTAAATATAACATGCATTATTTTATTTACTATTATAAATATAATCTAAGATAAATATATGTTATATAATATCTTTTATTTTTATTTTCAAATATATAATTTTGATAATTGTTTATGTATTAGTAATTACAATTTTATTAATAATCTTACATCCTGCATTCTATATATTTTAATATTCTAATACTTTACATAAATATATTATATAGAATTAAATATATTTATAATTATATAATTCATTATATTTATTTAAACTTTTTTCCTCTTTCAAAAGGGAAACATTTGATGTTTTTTATTGATTGTTAATTGAAATAAATGAATGTGTTTAATTTAGTCTCATAACTTCTGCCGCCGGAGCTAAGCCCAGGTGATTGTGTAACTCTAGCTCTGAATGTGCTGTGTGGCTTCCTGTGTGTGCAGGAAGTGATGTCAGACCTAGAGGAGAGTAAGTACCAGAATGCCGAGCTGCGTCTGTCCATCTACGGCCGATCCCTGGACGAGTGGGACAATCTGGCGCAGTGGGCGGTCTCTCACTCCGTCTACTCCGATAACGTCCGCTGGCTCATCCAGATCCCACGCCTGTTGTGAGGACACACACACACACACACACACACTCACTCATACACTCACTCACTCACTCACTCACTCACTCACTCACTCACTCACACACTCACACACTCACACACTCACTCACACACTCACACACTCACACACTCACACACTCACTCACACACTCACTCACTCACACACTCACACACTCACACACTCACTCACTCACTCACTCACTCACTCACTCAATCACACACACTTGCACTGTCACACTCACTCACACACTCACTCACTCACTCACTCACTCACTCAATCACACACACTTGCACTGTCACACTCACTCACACACTCACTCACTCACACACTCACTCACTCACTCACTCACACACTCACTCACTCACTCACTCACTCACTCACACTTGCACTGTCACACTCACTCACACACTCACTCACTCACACACTCACTCAATCACACACACACACTTGCACTGTCACACTCACTCACACACTCACTCACTCACTCACTCACACTTGCACTGTCACACTCACTCACACACTCACTCACACACTCACTCACTCACACACTCACTCACACACTCACTCACACACTCACTCACTCACACACTCACTCACTCACTCACTCACTCAATCACACACACTTGCACTGTCACACTCACACACACACTCACTCTCTCACTCACTCACTCACTCACTCACTCACTCACTCACTCACACACACTTGCACTGTCACACTCACTCACTCACTCACACACTCACACACTCACTCACTCACTCACACACTCACACACTCACACACTCACTCACTCACACACTCACACACTCACACACTCACACACTCACACACTCACTCTCACACTCACTCACTCACTCACTCACTCACTCAATCACACACTCACACACACTTGCACTGTCACACTCACTCAATCACACACTCACACACACTTGCACTGTCACACTCACTCACTCACTCACTCACTCACACACTCACACACTCACACACTCACACACTCACTCTCACACTCACTCACTCACTCACTCACTCAATCACACACACTTGCACTGTCACACTCACTCACACACTCACTCACTCACTCACTCACTCACTCACTCACACACTCACTCTCACACTCACTCACTCACTCACTCACTCAATCACACACTCACACACTCACTCACACACTCACACACTCACTCTCACACTCACTCACTCACTCACTCACTCAATCACACACTCACACACACTTGCACTGTCACACTCACTCAATCACACACTCACACACACTTGCACTGTCACACTCACTCACTCACTCACTCACTCACACACTCACACACTCACACACTCACTCTCACACTCACTCACTCACTCACTCACTCACTCACTCACACTTGCACTGTCACACTCACTCACACACTCACTCACTCACTCACTCACTCACTCACTCACTCAATCACACACTCACACACACTTGCACTGTCACACTCACTCAATCACACACTCACACACACTTGCACTGTCACACTCACTCACTCACTCACTCACTCACACACTCACTCTCACACTCACTCACTCACTCACTCAATCACACACACTTGCACTGTCACACTCACTCACACACTCACTCACTCACTCACTCACTCACTCACTCACTCACTCACACTTGCACTGTCACACTCACTCACTCACTCACTCACTCACACACTCACTCACTCACTCACTCACTCACTCACTCACTCACTCACTCACTCACACTTGCACTGTCACACTCACTCACTCACTCACTCACTCACTCACACACTCACTCACACACTCACTCACACACTCACACACTCACTCTCACACTCACTCACTCACTCACTCACTCAATCACACACACTTGCACTGTCACACTCACTCACACACTCACTCACTCACTCACTCACTCACTCACTCACTCACTCACTCACTCACTCACACACTCACTCTCACACTCACTCACTCACTCACTCACTCAATCACTCACTCACTCACTCACTCACACACTCACTCTCACACTCACTCACTCACTCACTCACTCAATCACACACACTTGCACTGTCACACTCACTCACACACTCACTCACTCACTCACTCACTCACTCACTCACTCACTCACACTTGCACTGTCACACTCTGTTACGCTAAAGAGTGAAGTGAACGGTGTTTATGCTGCTTTGTTGCGGTTGTGTTGCTGCTGTTCCTTCTGTTTCCCCTAGAGGCCGCGCTGCGTCCGCTGGTTGCTGATTGTGGGTTGGGCCACCGCTTTAAAGGCGCTCTGTTTGATGTCCGGAAGGGCTCTCACTTTCCTGTTCCACCTGCTCATCTCGGTAGACGGGGGCGGAAGCTCCATGGGAGGCACGCTCGTACATCTCGCTATGAATTGTTGTCCTAGTTTATTAGTAATTTTGAGAGCTGGTGGGTTTTTGGTGGTGGGTTTCATGTTGTTTATCTTATCGGTAGTTTAGTGTAGCAGCTAGAGGAACCGGAAGACTCACAATGAACTTGTCTTTTGTTTTGGACGGGAGGTAGGCAAGTTTCATCTTTCTTTGCAGACATGTGCAGTCAGGGTTGTTTCTTTTGTTATTTTTCCCACCATGCTCTGTTTGTCAAACTTTATCTTTCATTAAATTAATTTGTTGCACCGTCATTTCATCTCTATGGTCTCATTATATGTTATGTTGTGCCATTCTTTTGTTTATTTAATGGTGACGTAACATATAAATGGGGGCTCGGTTAGTCGGGTTTTTGAACCATATTAGTAATTTTTTTTGCTCTCTCTGATTTTCCTTTTGTGAAAATCTTTTTCCGTGGTGGTCGCACTGCGCGCTGTGAGCCGCATTTGTTTGAATCGCCATTTGTTTTTTATGGCTGTAGTTTTTTGGTGCATATTTTTTTTTCTTTTCCCTTTTTGCTCGTTTAGGGAATTTTTTGTCACTCGTAATGTTTGATTTAGACGCGTTTATTCTTGCTCCTTCACCGGATGTTTTGTTAAATGTTACGCGTGATGACCTTGTTAGAATCGCTGGCCACTATAAGCTTGACGTGAGTGGTAGCCCTTCCAAGGCTGATTTGCAGGATAAACTTATGGAAGATTTGCGTGAACTTGGCGTATTTGGGAAAGTGTCTCCGGATGTATCTACATCACCCGATCAGGGTAAACGTATTGATTCGTCACCTTCACCTAGTAAAGCAGCACTAGAATTGAAACGTTTACAGTTAAGAGAAAAGGAGATTGAATGGGAACGCGAGAAAACTAGGTTGGAGGCTGATAGACAGACAGCACGAGAACGAGAAAAAAGGGAACACGAGTTTAGATTGAAAGATCTTGAGTTTGCGCAGGCATTACGTATTAAAGAGCTCGAGCTGAAAGCCCGTGAGGCTGGTGTTTCATTCAAGTCAGATCAATTTGACATAACTCGTAACATTCGCCTCGTTCCACCTTTTAGTGAGAGCGAAGTTGATAAATTTTTTGCACATTTCGAGCGCGTAGCGACAACATTTAAATGGCCCAAAGAAATTTGGACCATGACGTTACAATGTGTTTTCACTGGGAAAGCGCAGGAAGCTTATTCCTCATTAACTCTTGAAGACGCAGCAGATTACGATAAAGTCAAACATGCTGTGTTACGCATCTATGCTCTTGTGCCAGAGGCTTATCGACAAAAGTTTTGTGGTTATTATAAACCTGAAGCTCTCACCTATGTCGAGTATGTTAGAGAGAAAGAAATGTTATTTGATCGCTGGCTTAGTTCTCAAGAAGTAACAACTTTTCAATCTCTTCGTGATCTGATTATTCTTGAAGATGTTAAAAACGGTCTTCCTCAACCAGTCGCTACCCATGTTAGTGAGCATAAGAATCTGACTCCAGCTCGTGCGGCTGTGCTTGCTGACGAGTATGTACTCACACATAAGCGTGTTCCTTCTAATCCTAAATTTTCACAAAATGTTTCTAATCAACTAAATTTCTCCAAGATATCAAGAGAAAATGTGCCTGTTTCTGCCCGCTCTCCAGACCGGCGTTCGTCAGGGTCTAACGCTACAGTTCCGACTTGCGCCTACTGTAAGAAACGTGGTCATGTTCTGGCTGAGTGTTATTCTCTGAAGCGTAAAAATAAGGCGGCAGGTCAACCAGCTTCTTATCGATCGGAGGTGGGTTTGTGTGTTTCGAACATGCCTGTGAGTGGGGACGATGTTAATAATGACAATCACAGTTTTGCACCTTTTATAATGGATGGCTTTGTCTCTTTGCCTGGTGAGTCTGGTGAGCGTTTAAAAATTCCTGTAAAAATTCTGCGTGATACTGGCGCCTCACAGAGTTTTATCGTGCAAGATGTGTTGCCTTTCAGTGAAAAGACTTTTACTGGTGATAGTATTCTTGTACGTGGATTTGAAATGGGGTATGTTAATGTCCCTTTGCATGAGATTTCTCTTGTGTCTGACTTAGTGACTGGCAATGTTACCGCGGGCGTACGCCCTTCCTTGCCTATTGAAAATGTAGCAGTGCTACTTGGTAACGATTTGTGTGGTGGAAAAGTTTTGCCTTGCCCCATAGTGTCTCATGCATCTCTAAAAACATGTTCTGATGACTTGTCAATTAACTTCCCTGATGTTTTTTCCTCTAGCGTGGTTACGCGTGCTATGGCGAAAAATGAAAAAGAGAATGAAATTGAGGATCAACTTAATCTTAGTGATACTTTCATTGCTCGACCTTCACTCACTAGCGACAGTGATTTACTTTTGAATTCTGCCTCACTGTCGTTTCCTTCTGATGTTCTTAATTTGTCTATGAGTCGAGAGCAGCTTATTAAGGAACAGAAAATTGACCCATCTCTGTCTTCTTTTTTTTCAGAAGCTAAGTCTGAAGAAGACATTGAGCATTCGCCGCACGGCTATTTTTTACGAGATGGTGTCTTGATGCGCAAGTGGAGACCTCTTATGGCCTCAGCGCAAGATGAGTGGAGAGTTCTCATGCAAATGGTTGTTCCAGTCTCTTTTCGTGATAAGGTTTTGAGTTTAGCTCATGACCATCACTTTGCGGGTCATCTTGGCGTAAATAAGACCACTGACAGAATTTTACGCCATTTTTTTTGGCCAGGTATTAAAAGAGATGTCGTGAGATATTGCCGAACATGTCATTTATGTCAGATCATTGGTAAACCTAACCAGGTGATTCCGCCTGCGCCTTTACAGTCGATTCCTGTTACGTCTGAGCCCTTTGAACACGTTATATTAGACTGTGTTGGCCCATTGCCTCGAACAAAGTCTGGGAATCAATGGTTACTTACCATCATGTGTAGCGTGACTCGTTTTCCAGAGGCCGTTCCGCTCCGTAAAATCACAGCTCCTGCCGTCATTAAGGCCTTGATGGGTTTTTTCTCCCTTTTTGGCCTTCCGAAAACCATTCAGACAGATCGCGGTACTAATTTTATGTCCCGTGTATTTGCTCAAGCTATGCGCCAGCTCGCGGTCCACCATGTTACATCCAGCCCATATCGTCCGCAAAGTCAGGGTGCACTCGAGAGGTTCCATCAAACGTTGAAAAAAATGCTCAAGTGTTTTTGTCTCGAGTTTCAGCGCGATTGGGATGATGGTGTTCCGCTTGCTCTCTTTGCTGTGCGCGAGGTAGTGCAGGAGAGTTTGGGGTTTAGCCCGTCGGAACTTGTTTTCGGGCACACCGTTCGTGGGCCTTTGAAGCTGTTAAAAGAGTCGTGGCTCGCTGAGCCTAAGGAATGTCTCAGTTTGTCTGATTATGTGTCCAACATGCGTAATAGGCTTAGTCGTGCATGCCAGTTGGCCAAAGATACTTTAGGTCTTTGTCAAAAGAGGATGAAGAAGAGGTTTGACCAGAAGGCTGTTTCTCGAAGCTTCAGTCCTGGTGATAAAGTTCTAGTGTTGATTCCTGGGATGGGTTCTGCTTTACAGGCTCGTTACAGTGGGCCTTATCGTGTTGAACGGCGCGTGAATGATTTGAACTATGTCATCTCTACTCCAGATCGAAGGAGAAAGACCACACTATGTCATATTAATCGTTTGAAATTGTATTGTGATCGAGAAGGTTCAATTTCTAAGTTCAAATCTTCTGGCACTTCTGTTGTCAAACATGATGCTTGTGCTACGGAAGTGGCGCTGTCTAAGACATGTGGTGCTGAAGTTGTTTCTTCACTGGTGGTTGTGAAGCCAGCTAAACCTGCGTCTCTGTCGGTACAACAGGGTGCTGTGGCGAGTGCCTTGTTGGAAGATGAGGGTCGAGTTCCATCCGTTGAAGTTATTGAAGGGAGAATGAAGAATTCTGAGATTCTTAATGACCTTGATTCATTTTTGTCTAAGCTGTCCACATTAGAACGTAATGATTTAATCTCCTTGATTAACCAACATGAGAGTTTGTTTCCTGAAAAAGGTTTCCTGCTGTTCCTTCTGTTTCCCCTAGAGGCCGCGCTGCGTCCGCTGGTTGCTGATTGTGGGTTGGGCCACCGCTTTAAAGGCGCTCTGTTTGATGTCCGGAAGGGCTCTCACTTTCCTGTTCCACCTGCTCATCTCGGTAGACGGGGGCGGAAGCTCCATGGGAGGCACGCTCGTACATCTCGCTATGAATTGTTGTCCTAGTTTATTAGTAATTTTGAGAGCTGGTGGGTTTTTGGTGGTGGGTTTCATGTTGTTTATCTTATCGGTAGTTTAGTGTAGCAGCTAGAGGAACCGGAAGACTCACAATGAACTTGTCTTTTGTTTTGGACGGGAGGTAGGCAAGTTTCATCTTTCTTTGCAGACATGTGCAGTCAGGGTTGTTTCTTTTGTTATTTTTCCCACCATGCTCTGTTTGTCAAACTTTATCTTTCATTAAATTAATTTGTTGCACCGTCATTTCATCTCTATGGTCTCATTATATGTTATGTTGTGCCATTCTTTTGTTTATTTAATGGTGACGTAACACACTCACTCACTCACTCACTCACTCACTCACTCACTCACTCACTCACACACACACTCACTCACTCACTCACTCACTCACTCACTCACTCACTCACTCACACTTGCACTGTCACACTCACTCACACACTCACTCACTCACTCACTCACTCACTCACTCACTCACTCACACTTGCACTGTCACACTCACTCACACACTCACTCACTCACTCACTCACTCACTCACACTTGCACTGTCACACTCACTCACACACTCACTCACTCACTCACTCACTCACTCACTCACTCACTCACTCACTCACTCACTCACACTTGCACTGTCACACTCACTCACACACACACTCACACACTCACTCACTCACTCACTCACTCACTCACTCACACTTGCACTGTCACACTCACTCACACACTCACTCACTCACTCACTCACTCACTCACACTTGCACTGTCACACTCACTCACACACTCACACACTCACTCTCACACTCACTCACTCACTCACTCACTCACTCACTCACTCACTCACACACTCACACACTCACACACTCTCACTCACTCACTCACTCACTCACTCACTCTTGCACTGTCACACTCACACACTCACACACTCACTCACTCACTCACTCACTCACTCACTCACTCACTCACTCACTCACTCACTCACTCACTCACTCACTCACTCACAAATACACACACCCCCGCAAGTTGTTTTCATGTTTTATGGTGACTCTCCTTGTGTGTGTGTGTGTGTATGTGTGTGTGTGTGTGTATGTGTGTGTGTGTGTGTGTGTGTGTGTGTGTGTGTGTGTGTGTATAGTGACGTTTACCGCACAAAGAAGCAGCTGAGCAACTTCCAGCAAATGCTGGAGAACATCTTCCTGCCTCTGTTTGAGGTGACCATCAATCCCAGCAGCCACCCGCAGCTGCACCTCTTCCTGCAACACGTGAGTCTAACACACACACACACACACACACACACACACACACACACACTGCAGCTCTTGTGGGGTGTTCCCGGTCTGCAGTGGTCAGTCTCTATCAAAAGTGCTCCAAGGAAGGACCAGTGGAGAACCGGCCACAGGGTCATGGGCGGCCGAGGCTCATTGATGCACGTGGGGAGCGAAGGCTGGCCCGTGTGGTCCGATCAAACAGACGAGCTACTGGAGCTCAAACTGCTCAAGAAGTTAATGCTGGTTCTGATAGAAAGGGCTCAGAACACACAGAGCATCTCAGTTTGTTGTGTATGGGGCGGCACAGCCGCTGACCAGTGCCCATGCTGACCCCTGTCCACCGCCCAAAGCACCAACAGTGGCCCGTGAGCATCAGAACTGGACCACGGAGCAATGGAAGAAGGTGGCCTGGTCTGATGATCACGTGTTCTTCTACATCACATGGATGGCCGGGTGTGTGTGTGTGTGTGTGTGGCTTACCTGGGGAACACATGGCACCAGGTTTCATAATGTTATGCCTGATCGGTGTATATTTGCTACTCTCTACTGTCAGTGTCATCAGGACCTGTGGTTTGTTTGACCTGAAAAATGGAACATTTGAAGGTTTCTTCAGTCAGTGTGTAAGAGTACATGAGAAACTGAGCCACAGATCTTTGTGTGTTGTTCAGGTGGTGGGTTTCGACAGCGTGGACGACGAGTCTAAACCGGAGCATCACATCTTTAACCTGGACAGTCCGACTCCGGCGCACTGGTGCGACGACAACAACCCGCCGTACTCGTACTATCTGTACTACATGTACGCCAACATGACCGTCCTCAACCACCTGCGCAGGTACTCACACACTCCACAGCACGAGGATACCATTCACTTCCTCAATCGCTCTCAATCGCCCTCAATCTCCCTCAATCGCCCTCAATCGCTCTCAATCTCCCTCAATCGCTCTGAATCTCCCTCAATCGCTCTGAATCACCCTCAATCGCTCTGAATCACCCTCAATCGCTCTGAATCACCCTCAATCGCTCTGAATCACCCTCAATCGCTCTGAATCACCCTCAATCTCCCTCAATCGCTCTGAATCACCCTCAATCGCCCTCAATCGCTCTGAATCGCCCTCAATCGCTCTGAATCTCCCTCAATCGCTCTGAATCTCCCTCAATCGCTCTGAATCACCCTCAATCTCCCTCAATCGCTCTGAATCACCCTCAATCGCCCTCAATCGCTCTGAATCGCCCTCAATCGCTCTGAATCACCCTCAATCGCTCTGAATCATCCTCAATCGCTCTGAATCACCCTCAATCGCTCTGAATCACCCTCAATCGCTCTGAATCACCCTCAATCGCTCTGAATCACCCTCAATCGCTCTGAATCACCCTCAATCGCTCTGAATCACCCTCAATCTCCCTCAATCGCTCTGAATCACCCTCAATCGCCCTCAATCGCTCTGAATCGCCCTCAATCGCTCTGAATCACCCTCAATCGCTCTGAATCACCCTCAATCACCCTCAATCGCTCTGAATCACCCTCAATCGCTCTGAATCACCCTCAATCACCCTCAATCGCTCTGAATCACCCTCAATCATCCTCAATCGCTCTGAATCACCCTCAATCGCTCTGAATCACCCTCAATCATCCTCAATCGCTCTGAATCGCCCTCAATCGCTCTGAATCACCCTCAATCGCTCTGAATCACCCTCAATCGCTCTGAATCACCCTCAATCATCCTCAATCGCTCTGAATCACCCTCAATCGCTCTGAATCACCCTCAATCGCTCTGAATCACCCTCAATCATCCTCAATCGCTCTGAATCGCCCTCAATCGCTCTGAATCATCCTCAATCGCTCTGAATCACCCTCAATCGCTCTGAATCACCCTCAATCATCCTCAATCACTCTGAATCACCCTCAATCATCCTCAATCGCTCTGAATCACCCTCAATCGCTCTGAATCATCCTCAATCGCTCTGAATCACCCTCAATCATCCTCAATCACTCTGAATCACCCTCAATCATCCTCAATCGCTCTGAATCGCCCTCAATCGCTCTGAATCATCCTCAATCGCTCTGAATCACCCTCAATCGCTCTGAATCACCCTCAATCATCCTCAATCGCTCTGAATCACCCTCAATCATCCTCAATCGCTCTCAATCGCTCTGAATCACCCTCAATCGCTCTGAATCACCCTCAATCGCTCTGAATCACCCTCAATCATCCTCAATCGCTCTGAATCGCCCTCAATCGCTCTGAATCACCCTCAATCGCTCTGAATCACCCTCAATCACCCTCAATCGCTCTGAATCACCCTCAATCATCCTCAATCGCTCTGAATCGCCCTCAATCGCTCTGAATCACCCTCAATCGCTCTGAATCACCCTCAATCATCCTCAATCGCTCTGAATCACCCTCAATCATCCTCAATCGCTCTGAATCACCCTCAATCATCCTCAATCGCTCTGAATCGCCCTCAATCGCTCTGAATCACCCTCAATCACCCTCAATCGCTCTGAATCACCCTCAATCATCCTCAATCGCTCTGAATCGCCCTCAATCGCTCTGAATCACCCTCAATCGCTCTGAATCACCCTCAATCATCCTCAATAGCTCTGAATCACCCTCAATCATCCTCAATCGCTCTGAATCACCCTTAATCATCCTCAATCGCTCTGAATCACCCTCAATCATCCTCAATCGCTCTGAATCACCCTCAATCATCCTCAATCGCTCTGAATCACCCTCAATCATCCTCAATCGCTCTGAATCGCCCTCAATCGCTCTGAATCACCCTCAATCGCTCTGAATCACCCTCAATCATCCTCAATCGCTCTGAATCACCCTCAATCATCCTCAATCGCTCTGAATCACCCTCAATCATCCTCAATCGCTCTGAATCGCCCTCAATCGCTCTGAATCACCCTCAATCGCTCTGAATCACCCTCAATCATCCTCAACGCTCTGAATCACCCTCAATCACCCTCAATCGCTCTGAATCACCCTCAATCATCCTCAATCGCTCTGAATCACCCTCAATCATCCTCAATCGCTCTGAATCACCCTCAATCATCCTCAATCGCTCTGAATCGCCCTCAATCGCTCTGAATCACCCTCAATCGCTCTGAATCACCCTCAATCATCCTCAACGCTCTGAATCACCCTCAATCATCCTCAATCGCTCTGAATCACCCTCAATCGCTCTGAATCATCCTCAATCGCTCTGAATCACCCTCAATCGCTCTGAATCACCCTCAATCATCCTCAATCGCTCTGAATCACCCTCAATCGTCCTCAATCGCTCTGAATCGTCCTCAATCGCTCTGAATCACCCTCAATCATCCTCAATCGCTCTGAATCATCCTCAATCGCTCTGAATCGCCCTCAATCGCTCTGAATCGTCCTCAATCGCTCTGAATCTCCCTCAATCGCTCTGAATCACCCTCAATCACCCTCAATCGCTCTGAATCTCCCTCAATCGCTCTGAATCTCCCTCAATCGCTCTGAATCACCCTCAATCACCCTCAATCGCTCTGAATCTCCCTCAATCGCTCTGAATCTCCCTCAATCGCTCTGAATCTCCCTCAATCATCCTCAATCGCTCTGAATCTCCCTCAATCATCCTCAATCGCTCTGAATCTCCCTCAATCGCTCTGAATCTCCCTCAATCACCCTCAATCGCTCTGAATCTCCCTCAATCGCTCTGAATCTCCCTCAATCATCCTCAATCGCTCTGAATCTCCCTCAATCATCCTCAATCACCCTCAATCGCTCTGAATCTCCCTCAATCGCTCTGAATCTCCCTCAATCGCTCTGAATCTCCCTCAATCATCCTCAATCGCTCTGAATCTCCCTCAATCATCCTCAATCACCCTCAATCACCCTCAATCGCTCTGAATCTCCCTCAATCGCTCTGAATCTCCCTCAATCATCCTCAATCGCTCTGAATCTCCCTCAATCATCCTCAATCGCTCTGAATCATCCTCAATCACCCTCAATCGCTCTGAATCTCCCTCAATCGCTCTGAATCACCCTCAATCACCCTCAATCGCTCTGAATCACCCTCAATCGCTCTGAATCACCCTCAATCACCCTCAATCGCTCTGAATCTCCCTCAATCGCTCTGAATCTCCCTCAATCGCTCTGAATCTCCCTCAATCATCCTCAATCGCTCTGAATCTCCCTCAATCATCCTCAATCGCTCTGAATCACCCTCAATCGCTCTGAATCACCCTCAATCACCCTCAATCGCTCTGAATCTCCCTCAATCGCTCTGAATCTCCCTCAATCGCTCTGAATCTCCCTCAATCGCTCTGAATCTCCCTCAATCATCCTCAATCGCTCTGAATCTCCCTCAATCATCCTCAATCGCTCTGAATCTCCCTCAATCGCTCTGAATCTCCCTCAATCATCCTCAATCGCTCTGAATCTCCCTCAATCATCCTCAATCGCTCTGAATCTCCCTCAATCGCTCTGAATCACCCTCAATCACCCTCAATCGCTCTGAATCTCCCTCAATCGCTCTGAATCTCCCTCAATCGCTCTGAATCTCCCTCAATCATCCTCAATCGCTCTGAATCTCCCTCAATCATCCTCAATCGCTCTGAATCATCCTCAATCACCCTCAATCGCTCTGAATCTCCCTCAATCGCTCTGAATCTCCCTCAATCGCTCTGAATCTCCCTCAATCGCTCTGAATCACCCTCAATCACCCTCAATCGCTCTGAATCACCCTCAATCACCCTCAATCGCTCTGAATCTCCCTCAATCGCTCTGAATCTCCCTCAATCGCTCTGAATCTCCCTCAATCGCTCTGAATCTCCCTCAATCGCTCTGAATCTCCCTCAATCATCCTCAATCGCTCTGAATCTCCCTCAATCATCCTCAATCGCTCTGAATCACCCTCAATCGCTCTGAATCTCCCTCAATCGCTCTGAATCGCCCTCAATCGCTCTGAATCGCCCTCAATCGCTCTGAATCGCCCTCAATCGCTCTGAATCACCCTCAATCGCTCTGAATCACCCTCAATCGCTCTGAATCTCCCTCAGTCGCTCTGAATCGCCCTCAATCGCTCTGAATCGCCCTCAATCGCTCTGAATCTCCCTCAATCATCCTCAATCGCTCTGAATCACCCTCAATCGCTCTGAATCTCCCTCAATCGCTCTGAATCTCCCTCAATCGCTCTGAATCGCCCTCAATCGCTCTGAATCGCCCTCAATCGCTCTGAATCACCCTCAATCGCTCTGAATCACCCTCAATCGCTCTGAATCTCCCTCAGTCGCTCTGAATCGCCCTCAATCGCTCTGAATCTCCCTCAGTCGCTCTGAATCGCCCTCAATCGCTCTGAATCACCCTCAATCGCTCTGAATCTCCCTCAGTCGCTCTGAATCTCCTTCAATCGCTCTGAATCACCCTGAATCATCCTCAATCGCTCTGAATCACCCTCAATCGCTCTCAATCGTCCTCAATCGCTCTGAATCGCTCTGAATCGCCCTCAATCGCTCTGAATCACCCTCAATCATCCTCAATCGCTCTGAATCACCCTCAATCGCTCTCAATCGTCCTCAATCGCTCTGAATCGCCCTCAATCGCTCTGAATCACCCTCAATCATCCTCAATCGCTCTGAATCACCCTCAATCGCTCTCAATCGTCCTCAATCGCTCTCAATCGTCCTCAATCGCTCTGAATCACCCTCAATCGCTCTGAATCACCCTCAATCGCTCTCAATCGTCCTCAATCGCTCTGAATCACCCTCAATCGCTCTGAATCACCCTCAATCGCTCTCAATCGTCCTCAATCGCTCTGAATCACCCTCAATCGCTCTCAATCGTCCTCAATCGCTCTGAATCACCCTCAATCATCCTCAATCGCTCTGAATCACCCTCAATCATCCTCAATCGCTCTGAATCGCCCTCAATCGCTCTGAATCCGCCTCAATCGCTCTGAATCACCCTCAATCGCTCTCAATCACCCTCAATCGCTCTGAATCACCCTCAATCGCTCTCAATCGTCCTCAATCGCTCTGAATCACCCTCAATCATCCTCAATCGCTCTGAATCACCCTCAATCGCTCTGAATCACCCTCAATCGCTCTCAATCACCCTCAATCGTTCTGAATCACCCTCAATCGCTCTCAATCATCCTCAATCGCTCTGAATCATCCTCAATCGCTCTGAATCGCTCTGAATCTCCCTCAGTCGCTCTGAATCGCCCTCAATCGCTCTGAATCTCCCTCAATCGCTCTGAATCACCCTCAATCATCCTCAATCGCTCTGAATCACCCTCAATCGCTCTCAATCGCCCTCAATCGCTCTGAATCACCCTCAATCGCTCTGAATCTCCCTCAATCGCTCTGAATCTCCCTCAATCGCTCTGAATCACCCTCAAGGGCGGTGTTAGTTCCCTCAAAGCGAGCATAGAAGGTGTTGAGCTCGTCCGGGAGAGAGGCAGCGGTGTTCACGGTGGAGTTTGTGTTCCCTTTATAGTCCGTGATGGTGTTAATTCCCCTCCACATGCTTCTGGAGTCGGTGGTGTTGAACTGTCCTTCAATCTTGTCCCTGTACTGGCGTTTTGCTGCTCTGATGGTTTTCCGGAGGGCATAACTTGCTTGTTTATGCTCCTCCGCGTTGCCGGAGTTAAAGGTGAAGGTGCGCGCAATGAGTGCCGCGCGAACATCCCCATTTAGCCACGGCTTCTGGTTAGGGTACAGCCGTATTGTTTTGGTCGGAACAACGTCTTCTACGCACTTCCTGATGAAACACGTTACGCTATCAGCGTAGACCTCGATGTCGTCATCAGAGGCCGACCGGAACATCTCCCAGTCCGCGTGATCAAAACAGTCTTGGAGCATAGAGTCTGATTGGTCCGACCAGCACTGGATGGTTCTGAGGGCGGGTGCTTCCTGTTTGAGTCTTTGCCTATAAGCGGGCAAAAGGAGGATGGAAGCGTGATCCGATTTGCCAAATGGTGGGCGCGGGAGGGACTTGTAACAATCCTTTCTTCATGTGTTTGATTCACTAAACAGAACAGGGGCCCGTTCTTCGTACCTCGCTAACTCAGTTAGCTGGATCTGATTGTTGACGATTTGGCATGATCTTGGATTGTTTGGTTCCTCGACGCTCATCCTGGACTTGTTGTCATAGCAACAGCTCCAGAAGCTCAAACCTGCTCGAGCGGCTGATTTCATGTAAACAGGATTAGATCGCATCTTGAGGTGATGCTTAAAATCTGTCCCAGCCACTGCGACTTTATTACAAGAGTTCATTACTGAACCAGGGGCAATAATAATCATTTTAAATAATAATAATAATATACACATGTTAAATTGTATATGTATATGAGAATGTATATAATATTATAATGTTGTGTATAATACTATAGACACAGCTCTTGATTGAGCGATTTATTTGTGATGGAATAATTACTTTATAATTTTATTGGAGGTTTGCACACATGTTGTACAGTAAATCTGAGCCGTGCATTAATTTAAGTGATGACCGATATTATGGGATGGCTTGATGCAGCGCAGGAGATGCAGAGAATTTGATCTTGACCCTTAAGAAACTTTAATACTGTCACGTTACAAATCTGCTTCAAATTGAATTAAACATTGAAATAAAAAAGTAAAGGGTGTACAAATACTGTATGAAATCGTGAATATTAATAATTGGTAATCATGTAAAAAAAAAAAAAACATTTATCATCGATCTATTATAACTTTTATGTTGGTTTGGTCGTTTAGCCGTTTCCTTATAAAGCTCCAGATATTCGTGGGGTTTTTTGTGTAAGTTTTTTGCCAGGTGGCTTTTTTAAATATATGATGTCATTACGTTGCTGTCTTGACGCCAGCCAATCGCTGCACTGCTGATCATGGTTTCTAGTATCGATGCATCTGCCCTCTTCAGGGAACACAAGAACGCGCAGTGATCTCAGATCATTTCATCCAGATATTTAAATCCAATCCACACATTCGTTTGAAGAACCAAATTAGCCTCTGAATCTCCCTCAATCATCCTCAATCGCTCTGAATCTCCCTCAATCGCTCTGAATCGCCCTCAATCGCTCTGAATCATCCTCAATCGCTCTGAATCGCCCTCAATCGCTCTGAATCACCCTCAATCGCTCTGAATCACCCTCAATCGCTCTGAATCTCCCTCAGTCGCTCTGAATCGCCCTCAATCGCTCTGAATCGCCCTCAATCGCTCTGAATCTCCCTCAATCATCCTCAATCGCTCTGAATCACCCTCAATCGCTCTGAATCTCCCTCAATCGCTCTGAATCTCCCTCAATCGCTCTGAATCTCCCTCAATCGCTCTGAATCACCCTCAATCGCTCTGAATCTCCCTCAATCGCTCTGAATCTCCCTCAATCATCCTCAATCGCTCTGAATCACCCTCAATCGCTCTGAATCTCCCTCAATCGCTCTGAATCTCCCTCAATCGCTCTGAATCACCCTCAATCGCTCTGAATCACCCTCAATCGCTCTGAATCTCCCTCAATCGCTCTGAATCTCCCTCAATCGCTCTGAATCGCCCTCAATCGCTCTGAATCGCCCTCAATCGCTCTGAATCGCCCTCAATCGCTCTGAATCACCCTCAATCGCTCTGAATCACCCTCAATCGCTCTGAATCACCCTCAATCATCCTCAATCGCTCTGAATCTCCCTCAATCATCCTCAATCGCTCTGAATCACCCTCAATCATCCTCAATCGCTCTGAATCACCCTCAATCGCTCTGAATCACCCTCAATCGTCCTCAATCGCTCTGAATCTCCCTCAGTCGCTCTGAATCGCCCTCAATCGCTCTGAATCTCCCTCAGTCGCTCTGAATCGCCCTCAATCGCTCTGAATCACCCTCAATCGCTCTGAATCTCCCTCAGTCGCTCTGAATCTCCCTCAATCGCTCTGAATCACCCTCAATCATCCTCAATCGCTCTGAATCACCCTCAATCGCTCTCAATCGTCCTCAATCGCTCTGAATCGCTCTGAATCGCCCTCAATCGCTCTGAATCACCCTCAATCATCCTCAATCGCTCTGAATCACCCTCAATCGCTCTCAATCGTCCTCAATCGCTCTGAATCGCCCTCAATCGCTCTGAATCACCCTCAATCATCCTCAATCGCTCTGAATCACCCTCAATCGCTCTCAATCGTCCTCAATCGCTCTCAATCGTCCTCAATTGCTCTGAATCACCCTCAATCGCTCTGAATCACCCTCAATCGCTCTCAATCGTCCTCAATCGCTCTGAATCACCCTCAATCGCTCTGAATCACCCTCAATCGCTCTCAATCGTCCTCAATCGCTCTGAATCACCCTCAATCGCTCTCAATCGTCCTCAATCGCTCTGAATCACCCTCAATCATCCTCAATCGCTCTGAATCACCCTCAATCATCCTCAATCGCTCTGAATCGCCCTCAATCGCTCTGAATCCGCCTCAATCGCTCTGAATCACCCTCAATCGCTCTCAATCACCCTCAATCGCTCTGAATCACCCTCAATCGCTCTCAATCGTCCTCAATCGCTCTGAATCACCCTCAATCATCCTCAATCGCTCTGAATCACCCTCAATCGCTCTGAATCACCCTCAATCGCTCTCAATCACCCTCAATCGTTCTGAATCACCCTCAATCGCTCTCAATCATCCTCAATCGCTCTGAATCGTCCTCAATCGCTCTGAATCGCTCTGAATCTCCCTCAGTCGCTCTGAATCGCCCTCAATCGCTCTGAATCTCCCTCAATCGCTCTGAATCACCCTCAATCATCCTCAATCGCTCTGAATCACCCTCAATCGCTCTCAATCGCCCTCAATCGCTCTGAATCACCCTCAATCGCTCTGAATCTCCCTCAATCGCTCTGAATCTCCCTCAATCGCTCTGAATCACCCTCAATCATCCTCAATCGCTCTGAATCACCCTCAATCGCCCTCAATCGCTCTGAATAACCCTCAATCGCTCTGAATCGCCCTCAATCGCTCTGAATTGCCCTCAATCGCTCTGAATCGCCCTCAATCGCTCTGAATCGCCCTCAATCGCTCTGAATAACCCTCAATCGCTCTGAATAACCCTCAATCGCTCTGAATAACCCTCATTCGCTCTGAATCGCCCTCAATCGCTCTGAATCACCCTCAATCGTCCTCAATCGCTCTGAATCGCCCTCAATCGCTCTGAATCACCCTCAATTGTCCTCAATCGCTCTGAATCGCCCTCAATCACCCTCAATCGTCCTCAATCGCCCTCAATCACCCTCAATCGTCCTCAATTGCTCTCAATCATCCTCAATCGCCCTCAATCACCCTCAATCGTCCTCAATCGCTCTCAATCATCCTCAATCGCCCTCAATCGCTCTGAATCGCCCTCAATCGCTCTGAATTGCCCTCAATCGCTCTGAATCGCCCTCAATCGCTCTGAATCGCCCTCAATCGCTCTGAATAACCCTCATTCGCTCTGAATCGCCCTCAATCGCTCTGAATAACCCTCATTCGCTCTGAATCGCCCTCAATCGCTCTGAATAACCCTCATTCGCTCTGAATCGCCCTCAATCGCTCTGAATCACCCTCAATCGTCCTCAATCGCTCTGAATCGCCCTCAATCGCTCTGAATCACCCTCAATTGTCCTCAATCGCTCTGAATCGCCCTCAATCACCCTCAATCGTCCTCAATCGCCCTCAATCACCCTCAATCGTCCTCAATTGCTCTCAATCATCCTCAATCGCCCTCAATCACCCTCAATCGTCCTCAATCGCTCTCAATCATCCTCAATCGCCCTCAATCGCTCTGAATAACCCTCAATCGCTCTGAATAACCCTCAATCGCTCTGAATAACCCTCATTCGCTCTGAATCGCCCTCAATCGCTCTGAATCACCCTCAATCGTCCTCAATCGCTCTGAATCGCCCTCAATCGCTCTGAATCACCCTCAATTGTCCTCAATCGCTCTGAATCGCCCTCAATCACCCTCAATCGTCCTCAATCGCCCTCAATCACCCTCAATCGTCCTCAATTGCTCTCAATCATCCTCAATCGCCCTCAATCACCCTCAATCGTCCTCAATCGCTCTCAATCATCCTCAATCGCCCTCAATCGCTCTGAATCGCCCTCAATCGCTCTGAATTGCCCTCAATCGCTCTGAATAACCCTCAATCGCTCTGAATCGCCCTCAATCGCTCTGAATAACCCTCAATCGCTCTGAATAACCCTCAATCGCTCTGAATAACCCTCATTCGCTCTGAATCGCCCTCAATCGCTCTGAATCACCCTCAATCGTCCTCAATCGCTCTGAATCGCCCTCAATCGCTCTGAATCACCCTCAATTGTCCTCAATCGCTCTGAATCGCCCTCAATCACCCTCAATCGTCCTCAATCGCCCTCAATCACCCTCAATCGTCCTCAATTGCTCTCAATCATCCTCAATCGCCCTCAATCACCCTCAATCGTCCTCAATCGCTCTCAATCGTCCTCAATCGCTCTGAATCACCCTCAATCGTCCTCAATCGCTCTCAATCGTCCTCAATCGCTCTGAATCTCCCTCAATCGCTCTGAATCGCTCTGAATCTCCCTCAATCGCTCTGAATCTCCCTCAATCGCTCTGAATCTCCCTCAATCGCTCTGAATCTCCCTCAATCGCTCTGAATCTCCCTCAATCGCTCTGAATCTCCCTCAATCGCTCTGAATCTCCCTCAATCGCTCTGAATCGCCCTCAATCGCTCTGAATAACCCTCAATCGCTCTGAATAACCCTCATTCGCTCTGAATCGCCCTCAATCGCTCTGAATCACCCTCAATCGTCCTCAATCGCTCTGAATCGCCCTCAATCGCTCTGAATCACCCTCAATTGTCCTCAATCGCTCTGAATCGCCCTCAATCACCCTCAATCGTCCTCAATCGCCCTCAATCACCCTCAATCGTCCTCAATTGCTCTCAATCATCCTCAATCGCCCTCAATCACCCTCAATCGTCCTCAATCGCTCTCAATCATCCTCAATCGCCCTCAATCGCTCTGAATCACCCTCAATCGTCCTCAATTGCTCTCAATCATCCTCAATCGCCCTCAATCACCCTCAATCGTCCTCAATCGCTCTGAATCGCCCTCAATCGCTCTGAATCGCCCTCAATCGCTCTGAATCGCCCTCAATCGCTCTGAATCGCCCTCAATCGCTCTGAATCGCCCTCAATCGCTCTGAATCGCCCTCAATCGCTCTGAATCTCCCTCAATCGCTCTCAATCGTCCTCAATCGCTCTGAATCGCCCTCAATCGTTCTGAATCGCCCTCAATCGCTCTGAATCGCCCTCAATCGTCCTCAATCGCTCTGAATCGCCCTCAATCGTCCTCAATCGCTCTCAATCATCCTCAATCTCCCTCAATCGCTCTGAATTGCCCTCAATCGCTCTGAATCGCCCTCAATCGCTCTGAATCGCCCTCAATCGCCCTGAATCGCTCTGAATCGCCCTCAATCGCTCTGGATCGCCCTCAATCGCTCTGAATCGCCCTCAATCGCTCTGAATCGTCCTCAATCGCTCTGGATCGCCCTCAATCGCTCTGAATCGCCCTCAATCGTTCTGAATCTCCCTCAATCGCTCTGAATCACCCTCAATCGCTCTGAATCGCCCTCAATCGCTCTGAATCGCCCTCAATCGCTCTGAATCGCCCTGATTCGCTCTCAATCGTCCTCAATCGCTCTGAATCACCCTCAATCGCTCTGAATCACCCTCAATCGCTCTGAATCACCCTCAATCGCTCTGAATCACCCTCAATCTCCCTCAATCGCCCTCAATCGCTCTGAATCGCCCTGAATCGCTCTCAATCGTCCTCAATCGCTCTCAATCGCCCTCAATCGCTCTGAATCACCCTCAATCACCCTCAATCGCTCTGAATCGCCCTCAATTGCTCTGCAATTGTCCTCAATCGCTCTCAATCTCTGTGTCTGTGAGTAGGAGGCGGGGCTTCCACACCTTCGTGCTGCGACCTCACTGCGGGGAGGCGGGGCCTATTCATCACCTGGTGTCCGGATTCATTCTGTCAGAAAACATATCACACGGACTGCTGCTCAGGAAGGTACGTGGACTACACTGGCCGTGTTATGGGGATTTGATTTCATAAAAAGAACCAATGTAGTCTCCATAACCGTTATTTGTTCAGGAAATCGGTTATTTTGTCGCTGCTTATTAATTTGGGAATCAGATTTCACTAGTTGAGCTATGTGGCTGATTCACTAAAAAGATTCAGTTCATAGAGGAGTCATTCATTCAAGTATTTGATTTCATCATTTGCGATATGTGGATAATTTGAATCAAACACAAATTCCCAAACGAATGAATCTTACTTGCCAGTTCTTTTTAGTGAACCAAAACCATACAGCACGACTAATGTGGTCTGATTCAGAAATGAAGACTCTTCTGAACTGGTTCTTTTTAACAAACCGAACACATACAGAGCGACCAATGTAGTCCGATTCCCTAGCCAAATAAACCTTATGAACCAGGGGTCCGTTCTTCATACCTCGCTTAACACATCTGAGATGATCTGACAGATCCCAGATCTGTTAATCGTGATAATTGATGTCTGGCTAATTTGGTTCTTCAAACGAATGTGTGGATTGGATTTAAATATCTGGATGAAATGATCTGAGATCACTGCGCGTTCTTGTGTTCCCTGAAGAGGGCAGATGCATCGATACTAGAAACCATGATCAGCAGTGCAGCGATTGGCTGGCGTCAAGACAGCAACGTAATGACATCATATATTTAAAAAAGCCACCTGGCAAAAAACTTACACAAAAAACCCCACGAATATCTGGAGCTTTATAAGGAAACGGCTAAACGACCAAACCAACATAAAAGTTATAATAGATCGATGATAAATGTTTTTTTTTTTTTTACATGATTACCAATTATTAATATTCACGATTTCATACAGTATTTGTACACCCTTTACTTTTTTATTTCAATGTTTAATTCAATTTGAAGCAGATTTGTAACGTGACAGTATTAAAGTTTCTTAAGGGTCAAGATCAAATTCTCTGCATCTCCTGCGCTGCATCAAGCCATCCCATAATATCGGTCATCACTTAAATTAATGCACGGCTCAGATTTACTGTACAACATGTGTGCAAACCTCCAATAAAATTATAAAGTAATTATTCCATCACAAATAAATCGCTCAATCAAGAGCTGTGTCTATAGTATTATACACAACATTATAATATTATATACATTCTCATATACATATACAATTTAACATGTGTATATTATTATTATTATTTAAAATGATTATTATTGCCCCTGGTTCAGTAATGAACTCTTGTAATAAAGTCGCAGTGGCTGGGACAGATTTTAAGCATCACCTCAAGATGCGATCTAATCCTGTTTACATGAAATCAGCCGCTCGAGCAGGTTTGAGCTTCTGGAGCTGTTGCTATGACAACAAGTCCAGGATGAGCGTCGAGGAACCAAACAATCCAAGATCATGCCAAATCGTCAACAATCAGATCCAGCTAACTGAGTTAGCGAGGTACGAAGAACGGGCCCCTGTTCTGTTTAGTGAATCAAACACATGAAGAAAGGATTGTTACAAGTCCCTCCCGCGCCCACCATTTGGCAAATCGGATCACGCTTCCATCCTCCTTTTGCCCGCTTATAGGCAAAGACTCAAACAGGAAGCACCCGCCCTCAGAACCATCCAGTGCTGGTCGGACCAATCAGACTCTATGCTCCAAGACTGTTTTGATCACGCGGACTGGGAGATGTTCCGGTCGGCCTCTGATGACGACATCGAGGTCTACGCTGATAGCGTAACGTGTTTCATCAGGAAGTGCGTAGAAGACGTTGTTCCGACCAAAACAATACGGCTGTACCCTAACCAGAAGCCGTGGCTAAATGGGGATGTTCGCGCGGCACTCATTGCGCGCACCTTCACCTTTAACTCCGGCAACGCGGAGGAGCATAAACAAGCAAGTTATGCCCTCCGGAAAACCATCAGAGCAGCAAAACGCCAGTACAGGGACAAGATTGAAGGACAGTTCAACACCACCGACTCCAGAAGCATGTGGAGGGGAATTAACACCATCACGGACTATAAAGGGAACACAAACTCCACCGTGAACACCGCTGCCTCTCTCCCGGACAAGCTGAACACCTTCTATGCTCGCTTTGAGGGAACTAACACCGCCCTCGCGGAGAGAGAGCTCGCGGCTGAAGATACAGAGGTTAGTGCACTCTCCGTATCTGTCGCGGATGTAACCCGATCCTTCCGGCGGGTGAACGTCCGTAAAGCTGCGGGTCCAGACGGCATTCCGGGCCGCGTGATCAGAGCGTGCGCGCACCAACTGGCTGGAGTCTTCACGGACATTTTTAACCTGTCCCTCTCCCTGTCTGTGGTCCCCACATGCTTCAAAACGTCCACTATTGTTCCTGTACCTAAGCAGTCAAAAACCACCTGCTTAAACGACTGGCGTCCTGTTGCTCTGACCCCCATCATCAGCAAATGCTTTGAGAGACTAGTCAGAAACCACATCTGCTCTGTTCTCCCCCCCTCACTGGACCCACTGCAGTTTGCATACCGCACAAACCGCTCCACTGATGATGCCATTTCATCCACTATACACACTGCTCTCTTCCACCTGGAAAAGAGGAACACGTATGTGAGAATGCTGTTTGTGGACTACAGCTCAGCATTCAACACCATTGTGCCCTCCATACTTGACATGAAACTCCGGGCTCTAGGCTTAAACAGCCTGTTATGCAGCTGGATCCTGGACTTCCTGTCAAACAGACGCCAGGTGGTCAGAATGGGCAGTAACATCTCCTCATCACTGACTCTCAACACTGGAGCCCCTCAGGGCTGTGTTCTCAGCCCACTCCTGTACTCCCTGTACACACATGACTGTGTGGCAACCCACAGCTCCAACACCATCATCAAGTTTGCTGACGATACGACGGTGGTAGGTCTTATCACCGACAATGATGAAACGGCCTACAGAGAGGAGGTGCACACTCTGACACGGTGGTGTCAGGAGCACAACCTCTCCCTCAACGTCAGCAAGACCAAGGAGCTGGTGGTCGACTTCAGGAGGAATGAGAGAGAACACCGCCCCATCACCATCGATGGAGCACCGGTGGAGAGAGTCAGCAGCTTCAAGTTCCTCAGTGTCCACATCACAGAGGAACTCTCATGGTCCGTCCACTCCGAGGCCGTTGTGAAGAAGGCTCATCAGCGCCTTTTCTTCCTGCGACGGCTGAGGAGGTTTGGAATGAACCGCCACATCCTCACACGCTTCTACAGCAGCACCATCGAGAGTCTGCTGACTGGCTGCATCACCACCTGGTACGGCAACAGTACCGCCCGCAGCCGCAAGGCCCTGCAAAGGGTAGTGCGCACGGCCAGCTGCATCATCGGAGGTGAGCTTCCCTCCCTCCAGGACATTTACGCCAGGCGGTGTGTGAAGAGAGCTCAGAGGATCATCAGAGACTCTAGCCACCCGAACCATGGGCTGCTCTCACTGCTGCCATCAGGCAGACGGTACCGCAGCATTAGAACACGCACCAGCCGACTCCAGAACAGCTTCTTCCCACAAGCAATCAGACTACTTAACTCCTGATCCATCAGGATCATAACACACACTGGACAGAATATCACTCAGCACAACCCACTGTAGATACACACACATTATATACACATTTATTTATCATACAGCATCTATTGCACTTTGGATTTCAATTTTTCAATCTGTGAATAATATTTTATACTATACATTGTATATTATTATTATTATAATTATTATAGCTTAATGTATACTGTTTAATGTATGTTTAGTGTATATTGTTTAAAGTATATGTATATTGTAAGTATGTGTATATTGTTTAAAGCTGTGAGAACTACACTCACATTGTGTAAATTATTTATTGTTTATTGTAGTGTATACTGTGCTGTGAGTAATTGTGTGCGCATCAGATGTGTAATCTGTTGTTGCTTAAATGTTGTACATGTCATGTCATGACTACTATGTTGCTCGGAACTGCACCTAAGAATTTCACCTGCTGTTGCACTTGTGCATATGGTTGTGTGACAATAAAGTGATTTGATTTGATTTTGATTTGATTTGAACAAAACCAGTGTATTCCAATTGATTCCCAAAAGAATGACTCTTATGAACCGGTTCCTTTACAGAATCATGACCGGTGTGGTCTGATTCTTGTACAAATGAATCCTATGACTCCTATTTTGTGAATCAAATGCATACAGTCCAGTCAATTGCCAAACAAATGACTCTTATGAACCAGTTCTTTTAAGTGAATCAAAACATGCAGAATGACTAATGTTGTCCAATTCATGAAGAAATGACTCATATGAGATGGTTCTTTTAATGAATCAGAATCAAAATGCTTGACTGGTGTGGTGTGCATTTCCATTTAATCATTTAGCAGACGTCCGAAACGACTCCTTTTTGTGTGAATAAAACATTCAACGAGACTTAAGTGCCATGATTCTTAAATGAATGGCTGATATGAACCAGTGAATCAAACACACACGGTGTAACTAATGAAGTTTGATTGCTTAACCTACACTTGTTTGAGTTCATGATTTTGATTCACTAAAAGAACCGGTTCATAAGAGTCATTTGTTCATGAATCGCACTACATCAGTCACTCTGTATGTGTTTGATTCACTAAAAGAACCAGTTCATAAGAGTCATTTGTTCATGAATCGCACTACATCAGTCACTCTGTATGTGTTTGATTCACTAAAAGAACCGGTTCATAAGAGTCATTTGTTCATGAATCACACTACATCAGTAAATCTGTATGCGTCTGATTCACTATAAAGAACCGGTTCATAAGAGTCATTTGTTCATGAATCGCACTACATCAGTCAATGTGTTTGATTCACTAAAAGAACCGGTTCATAAGAGTCATTTGTTCATGAATCGCACTACATCAGTCAATGTGTTTGATTCACTAAAAGAACCGGTTCATAAGAGTCATTTGTTCATGAATCGCACTACATCAGTCACTCTGTATGCGTTTGATTCACTATAAAGAACCGGTTCATAAGAGTCATTCATTCAGGAGTATTTTGAACAGGTTCTCATTTCCTGACCGTAACAAACACACCGGACTGAATCATCAAACAGGAAGTAGTAGTGATTGACCTGTGTGTGTGTGTGTGTGTGTGTGTCATAGGCTCCAGTCCTGCAGTACCTGTACTATCTGGCTCAGGTGGGCATTGCGATGTCTCCGCTCAGCAACAACAGTCTGTTTCTGAGTTACCACCGCAACCCTCTGCCCGAGTACCTGTCCCGCGGCCTGATGGTGTCTCTGTCCACCGACGACCCGCTGCAGTTCCACTTCACTAAGGTGAGCTCATCTGTGTCTGGTGTTCAAGCATCAGTTTCAGGTTAAAAGCCTGATGAGCTGTACCACAGTATTTATGGATGCGTGTGTGTGTGTGTGTGTGTGTGTGTGTGTGTGTGTGTGTGTTGCAGGAGCCTCTGATGGAGGAGTACAGCATCGCCGCTCAGGTGTGGAAACTGAGCTCATGTGACATGTGTGAACTGGCCAGAAACAGTGTGTTAATGAGCGGCTTCTCACACAGGGTAACGTCACACACACATACACACATCAAAATGTCAAATATCAGGGTCCCTTCAAAGTCAAATTATGCACAAAAAAAAGTATACATTTGTGGAGAATATAATTGTGTCCTCGCCTATTCTATCTGTCTCAGGCTAAGGGTTATTGGCTGGGTCCCGACTACAGCAAAGAGGGTCCGATCAGTAACGACATCCGCCGCACAAACGTCCCCGACATCCGCGTGGCGTACCGGCACGAGACGCTGTGCGAAGAGCTTCACCTCATCACGCAGGCCATCCGAACGCAGGAGCTGGACCGCATCGAAGAGGAGGACGTGCTGTCCTTCACCCCCAGCCAATCTACAGCTCCGCCCACGTGCTCGCCTGTCCAATCAGCACGCTAGAGATGAGCCATGACCCCGCCCACACTCATATCCGTCCAAACAGCACACTAGAGCTGAACCATGACCCCGCCCACACTCAAACCTGTCCAATCAGTGCACTAGAGATGAACCACAGCCCCGCCCACATTCATACCCATCCAAACAGTACGCTAGAGATTAACCATGACCCCGCCCAAACTCATATCCGTCCAATCAGCACACTAGAGCTGAACCATGACCCCGCCCAAACTCAAACCTGTCCAATCAGTGCACTAGAGATGAGCCACAGCCCCGCCCACATTCATACCTGTCCAATCATGCTAGAGAATCCATGACCCCACCCACACAAACCCGTCCAATCAGCACACTAGAGACGAGCCACAGGCCCCTCCCACACTCATACCTGTCCAATCAGGGCACTAGAGAAGCCATAATCCTGTCCAATCAGCATGCTAGAGATGAGCCATGACCCCACCCACACAAACCCGTCCAATCAGCACACTAGAGACGAGCCACAGCCCCTCCCACACTCATACCTGTCCAATCAGGGCACTAGAGAAGCCATAATCCTGTCCAATCAGCATGCTAGAGATGAGCCATGACCCTGCCCACACTCACTCCTGTCCAATCAACATGCTAGAGATGAGCCATGACCCCGCCCACACTCACAACTTTCCAATCAGGGCACTAGAGAAGCTATGACCCCACCCACACGCTCACCTGTCCAATTAGGACACTAGAGATGAGCCACAGCCCCTTCCCACACTCATACCTGTCCAATCAGAGCACTTGAGAAGCCATGACCCCACCCACACGCCGCATGTCCAATCAGCACACTAGAAACGAGCCACAGCCCATTCCCACACATACCTGTCCAATCAGCAGGCTAGAGATGAGCCACGGCCCCGCCCATATTCGTACCTGTCCAATCAGGGCACTAGAGAAGCCATAACCCCACCCAAACTCTCGCCTGTCCAATCAGGACACTGGAGAAGCTATGACCCCACCCACACGCTCACCTGTCCAATTAGGACACTAGAGATGAGCCACAGCCCCTTCCCACACTCATACCTGTCCAATCAGAGCACTTGAGAAGCCATGACCCCACCCACACGCCGCATGTCCAATCAGCACACTAGAAACGAGCCACAGCCCATTCCCACACATACCTGTCCAATCAGCAGGCTAGAGATGAGCCACGGCCCCGCCCATATTCGTACCTGTCCAATCAGGGCACTAGAGAAGCCATAACCCCACCCAAACTCTCGCCTGTCCAATCAGGACACTGGAGAAGCCATGACCCCGCCCACACACACACTCGCTAAAGGCCAGTGTTCATCTCATGTCAGTGCATGTCTAGAGACGTCTCAGCTATGCATCACCACAACGCAACGAGCGCGAGTGTGTGTGACTGCACCTCCGTCACGAGCCCGTGATGATGTCACAGCTCCCTCACGTGCCTTTTGCTTTAGCTGCTTTTATTTTGATGGTTTCACTTCTACATCCGTTTGAAGGCGGAACGGGTCACGCCTCTCCTCCGGTCCTGCAGGAGGCGCCGCTGAGCAGCTCATCTCCAGCTCCGGCATGTGTCCGCACACCGACTGTTAATCCTCAGAGATCTCCCATTATACACCACCAGCTCCAGCAGCACGACTAGCATGCGGAGCGAGCACATACACCGCCAAGCATGAGGAGAACGCAAATGATCACAACTTATAGTGCAAAATATATATGATATCTTTATTTTTTTGTGAATGACATCGTTAGTCCACAGCTGATCAGATGAGAGTATTTTGTTCATATCAATAAAGCATGTGTGTATTCAATCTCCTCTGAGTGCGTCAGTGATAACACACAGATCCTGATCTTCAGAACCACTTTATGAATAAATATGAATTTAGTGTCCCACGTCCTTCAGCATCCATTAACAGCTTCAGAGAGTGTGTGTGTGTGTGTGTGTGTGTGTGTGTGTGAGTGAGAGAGTGAGTGTGTGAGAGAGAGAGTGTGTGAGTCTGAGTGTGTGTGAGAGAGAGTGTGAGAGTGTGTTTGTGAGAGAGAGAGAGAGAGAGAGAGCGAGTGTGTGTGTGAGAGAGAGAGCGAGTGTGTGTGTGTGAGTGAGAGAGTGAGTGTGTGAGAGAGAGAGAGCGAGTGTGTGTGTGAGAGAGAGAGCGAGTGAGTGTGTGTGAGTGAGAGAGCGAGTGAGTGTGTGTGTGTGTGTGTGAGAGAGAGAGAGAGAGTGTGTGTGTGTGAGAGAGAGAGAGAGTGTGTGTGTGAGAGCGAGTGAGAGAGTGTGTGTGTGTGTGAGTGAGAGTGTTGTGTTGGTCGACAGGAAGTCTGCGGCCTCAGATCATTGGTCTCACTTCACTGGCCATCTGTAGAGAGTGAACGAGGCGTCATGTGAATATGACATCACATCCTGCGCTATGACATCATGCGTGTGCCGATGGCGGCCCGTACTCACCGCAAGGGCCGATTTGACGTTCTGCAGCTGGTAGAAAACTCGCCCCCCCTCCTCCGGACAAACGGTCTTGAGCTCGTCACGCGTCATTCCCAGCAGCATGGAGCCGGACACGCCCCCTAAACACCGGACCGTACTGACACACACACACACACACAGAAAGTGACATCGGAGTTCAGATTAACTCAACTGGTTTGGTCATGTGTCCCATATTTCCCCATGTTCATTAAGCCACGCCCCACATTTGTAGGTAATTAGTTCTCAAAAATGGTTGAAATGCACATCCTGTTTTTACTTAACACACACACACCGATCAGGCACAACATTATGACCTGATATTGTGTTGGTATTATGCAATATGCAAATGAGGTCAACAAATGAACCACGCCCCTTCATGAGGTCATGTGACAGCGCAGCATCCCACTACTGTTAGAAATGCTTGCTAGTTTCACACATCACACACTCCTCACATTTTACTGAAGCCCTTGTGCTCCAGCCAGACTCGGACCTCCTCCGGACGGGATTTTCTGCTGAGTCCGGGTGCGGCCGGAGTTTCCTGCGGGTCATGAGGGGAGGTTATGAGTGTGAGATCAGATCAACAGGACTAGACGTGTGTGTGTGACGGATACGCACGGGTTTGGCCTCCTGCTGTGGGAGCTGAAGCATGTTGTTGGGGACGTAACCGACCTGCCCCGTCTGATTCTTCACCTTCCACCACTGCTTAGACATGTCCAGCAGCTACAACACACACACACACACACACACACACGCTGGACCTTTAGAGGACGTTCTCAAAAACAAGCTATTACAGACAGCATGTCAGTTCATAAAACTCCAAATCTCAGGTCACATGTACGCTCTATCGCCTAAAGTGTTGGGGCGCCGCCTTCACACGCACATGATCTGGAGTCGGCCACCCTTTGCAGCTCTAACAGCTTCAGCTCTTCTCTCCTCAAGGTTTAGGAGTGTGTTTATGGGGATTCTTCTAGAAGCGCATTTGTGATGTTGGACGAGAAGACCTGGCTCTCAGTCTCCGCTCTAACTCATCCCAAAGGTGTTCTATCGGGTTGAGGTCAGGACTCAGGTTCCTCCACACCAAACTCGCTCATCCATGTCTTTATGGAGCGCAGGCATGCTGGGACAGGAAGGTCCACAAAGTTGGGAGCATGAAATTGTCTTGGGAGTTCCTTTCACTGGAACTAAACCCTGAAAAACAACCCTATCCCATAATCCCCCCTGCACCAAACTTTACACTTGGCACAATGCAGTCAGGCGAGTCCCGTTCTCCTGGCAACCGCCAAACCCAGACTCGTCCATGGGATTGTCAGACAGAGAAGCGTGATTGGTCACTCAGAGAACACGTCTCCACTGCTCTAGAGTCCAGTGGCGGCCCGCTTTACCCCACTGTAGTGTTAATTTTGTCACCTATTTTTAATTTAGTCTTAGTCTTGTGCTAAATGTCCTTGTTAGTTTTAGTCATATTTAGTCATTCACATATCTTTTTTTGTTAGTCAAGTTTTAGTCAAAGGAAAACTCAATATATTTTGTGGCAAAATAACTTGCATAAAATATATATATAACCTGTATAATGTATGTGCCACAACACCACAGCTAACTGGTTGATTTACAGTGTAGATGCCTAAAATCAGCATTAGCTTATGAGACGATGGGCACAAATATTGATTTCAATCTTGATTCAGTATGAATTCATATGTATATAACCTACTGTACATAAGGAAAGATACGTTTGCCTTTTAGCACTATTTTACACTTTTTTGGGATTATATTATATTTGCTTGCATTCTTTACTATTCACTATTATTAACATTTCAAAATTTCACAAATAAGTAAGCAGTTATGATCTGCAATACATTTTGAGCAACTAGACTACATGTATATTTATTAAAGAGCCATACAGGCTCCAGTGGGTAATGGCATTACAAGTGAAATGTTTTATTTTTCCAGCCACAGAATGGCTCTAATTTGCCTCTTTGCAGTGGAATTCTCTATCTTAACCTTAATTAATACACTAATTGTAATATAAATAATAAAAATATTAGAAGAAAAATATTTTAAGTGGTCATTAATAGACCTTAATATTGCACAAATAGTATTTAGTACCAAAAGATCTCCTCAAAATATTCAATACATTTTATTGAATTAAAATATAGGCTATTTATTTTTAAAATAGTTAAGGTGTGTGGTCACATTTGACCATCAATGAGTATGAGTGTGACTTCATTAGTAAGGAATACCTGAGGGCTAAATACAAGAAAAACATAACATTAATGTTAACAATGTTGATCTCCATCACTCTCCATAATAAAATGATACTGTAAATGTGGCTGACGTAATAATCAATGCACACTGTGCTGTACTGTTTACCAAAACTTGCTGCAAACACCTGTATAGTGAAGCTGTTGTGTAACTTACGCGGCTTAAGCCATTCAAATGTACTGACACAGCGCTAGAAGTGTTGAGCGCTCCGGGAACCATGTGACCACGGGCGGCCGCGAGATGACAGGCGGAGTCTGAGAGAGACCTGTACTCGAGCAACAGCGCCAACTCTTTCGGCATATTTTGAACAGCTGAATATGCATCTCATTAAGAAAAAGTAGAGACGATTGTAGACGAAAATTAAGAGATTTTATCGTGTTTTGCATAAAATAAAAACTATTTTAGTCTCGTCCTTTTTCGTCAACAATAATGCATGTTAATTTAGTCTTAGTCAGCGGTTTTGGACATTGGTGCAGTCTCGTCATCGTCTCGTCTTCATCACGGAAAAAAAGGTCATTGACAAACATATTTAGTCTCGTCTGACGAAATTAACACTACCCCACTGCATCCCACGCTCTGCATTGCACTTGGTGATGTGAGGCTTGGATGAGCTGCTCGGCCATGGAAACCCATTCCATGAAGCTCTACACACTGTTCTTGAGCTCATCTGAAGGCCACAGAAGTTTGGAGGTCTGGAGCTCTGCAGAAAGTTGGCGACTTCTGTGACCCTCAGCATGCGCTGACCCCGCTCTGTGACCCTCAGCATGCGCTGACCCCTCTCTGTGACCCTCAGCATGCGCTGACACACCTGTGGCCATGAAGGGATTGAACACCTGAACTCAGGGATGAGGAGGGGCGGCCCAACACTTTTTGCGATATAGTGTACCTGTCTCTGTGCTCACCTGTAGTTCTTCACCTTTACTGATGGTGAGCTCGCGAGCGTTACGTGCGGTAAAATCAAACGCTGCTCGCATGTAGCTCACCGGTAACTCCTCCAGGCTGAAAAACACACACCGTTACACACTCACACTCACAGCAGGAGCACACTATCCTGCGATACTGAAGTGCATCGGTACCTTTGCTGATCTTCCTGGGGCAGTTTGTAGCTCTACACAGAAACACAAGAATAAACTCATAAAGCATGTGAACGTTCCTCCTGTACTGGAGCTCAGTGTGTGTGTGTGTGTGTGTGTGTGTGTGTGTGTGTGTGTGTGTGTTCGTACCGTCTGTCGGGTCTCAGATGGCTGTGCTGGTTCTCGGCTGCTGGTATTCGTGTGGCTCGGCTCGGGGTCTCTAACGGCCGGCGGCTCCCAGCCGTCATCAAACACCGGCGTGAACGTGGGAATATCCTCGTCATCCTCCGGCCACTTGGTGCTTCATCAGACACACAGAAGCATGATGTGAAGAGAGCAGTGTGTGTGTGTGTGTGTGTGTGTGTGTGTGTGTGTGTGTGTGTGTGTGAGAGTGTGTGTGAGGTGTTTTACCTGGGGATGTTCCAGGCGTCTCCCAGCGACTGCCACAGATGATCCTCCTCCGCCGTGGCCTCCTCGCTGAGGAACAGGATACACTCCGGCTCAAAGAGAGGAACCACGATAGATGGAGGGAGATCCTCATCACAGTGGAACACAATCTACACACACACACACACACACGTTAGCTAAAGAACAATGTGTTCATCATACACACAGATGGACACACACACACACACACGTCTCACCAGCTCCAGTATAGAGAACAGACAGTGGGCCAGTTCAGCAGCGCTGGGGTTCTCAATCCTTCCCTGCAGTTTGCCCTGATCAACAGATTAATATCATTAATATCATATTACAGACAGATATCTAAATATGATCTTAAAATACCCAAAATAACATTTATTTTAAAATACCTTTATTATAAATACAAATATTCTTTTAGTAAATTATAATTATATAATTTAACACACACATACACACATATATATACACATATATATATATATAGAGTTTACTAATATATTAAATATTATACATGTAATCATTTAATACATCTAAATATAATTTATAATATATTTTAATAGTATATAGATGTAATTTTTACAATAAAATATATTTAAATGATATAAAAATATATTCGATAAGATAATAAAAACATGATATATAACCTCTGAACTGTCACCGTTCCACAGGTGGGACGCCTGGTGCTCTTTTTTTGATCGCCTTTTTTCGTATCATATATTTTAATAATTATCATAGATTAGGTATCATTTGAAAGCTTACAAACTCAAAATTCGCAACACAAAAATCGGACATTGTGTTACCATGGAAACGTTACTCTAAATTATTCTAGCGGGCTCCTCCCCTAGTGGGCGGCGTCATGTTTCATATTACAACATTTATTTTAACTACTTTATATTCAAAATCTTTACCAATCTTGACAAAACACATATTGTCGGAAAGGTCTGAGTCTCAAGGGTCCATATTTGGTGACCGTTTTGTGATGGAAGTGACATTTGGACAGAAATTTACAGGAAAATGCATCAAAAAACAATAAATGGAATTTGAATGACACCCGGTGGCTGTTTCTGGTACAGCGCCTAAACAACATCTCATGGGGACTTCAATTTTTGTGACATCAACTTCAAACTCGGAACACAAATTGGTTAGACATATGGCTTTGATTTTATAGTAATTTTAGAGTAAATTCTTTTTTGTAAAATATATATTTTATATGAAATAAAAATATTTAGTACAGTATTTTTCATTTACAGTAAATTTAAACTTCCATAACTCTTTCATACTTTCATATTTTGAAATAATCAATAATCTGCAGAGTGTCTGCTTTAAAACGAGACCAAATTTTGGTCTATATTCCAAAGCTTTCTTGAATTACAGCCCTTAAAGTTTGGATAGTGCATTTTCATGTGTATTCTCAAAAAGGGGGGAGACAGTTAAAGGGTTAAACACCTTTTTAAATAAATATCTTTATAAAATGTTTTAGAATATATTAAATATTATATGTTACTAATATATTTTAATAGTATATAGATATAACCTTTATAATAAAATTTATATTAAAATGTAATATATATCAAAATATTTAGATATTACATTAAATAAATATAATTTAATTTTTATAAATAGACTTTATATATGAACATGAGGGTTTATTGAACACACAGGTATAAGTGCAGTGTCTCACACACACCAGCAGGTTGAAGGCCATCTTGACTTTGCGCAGACAGACGGTGAACTCTTCATCTGAGGGCATGCCCTTCACAGCTTCAGCACAGACGACAGGAAACAGAGGTCAGAGGTCACAAACGCTCATCTGATGCAGTCCAGTCAATCGCTTCTCTCACCTTTCTTCTTCTTCTTCTTCTTCTTCTTCTTGTCCATTTTAGGAGCGACGGCTGTGAGTCTGTCGGTGAACGCCTCGATGTCGTTGATGAGATGATTGAGGATGTCCTGCACACAGACGGCTCGTGAGATCTGTCCTCTACACCTCAACACTGAGCCAATCACTGTCAGACACTCACCCCGTTCCTCTCTCTCTCGGTGTACGGCCTCTGAGGAGGCGGAGCCGGGGGCGTGTCTTCTGTGGGAGGAGCCACTACCGCTATATAGGAGGAGTTATTTCTGGAGGCGTGTGGAGTTGGGGCGGGACTCTCATCTGGACAGCAGAGAGAGAAGTACGTACTCTAAAGTATGCATTAAACCACATGACAATCACATCCAAAGTGCAAGGGATTGTGGGTAAAGAGCAAGCAAGGACACATATGCTGAATTCGCATACTCTTACGAAGACAAAAATAGTATTAGTATGCAATTCCAAATTCAGCCAAATCCATTTTTAATACTTTTATCATATTTTCAACATACTATGATTCTGGACGCACGAATCCTAATCTTTCACACTATTGAAAGTTTGTGAAATGGGATTTGTCCTTTGTTTAATCGATTAAATCAACAATGTAATATTTAGATATAATTTATAATATCCATGTTAAGATATTACATTTAAATAAATTATAATATAGTATATTGTATCATATATTAAATTAGATCTAAATATTAAAATATATTTAGATATTATATATTAAATAAATTATATTTAAATGATGTATTTAATATAGAAATATCAATAAAAATGTATATCTACATATTATTATTTAAATATATAACATAGTATTATTTCGATATCATCTTTATAACAAAATGTTATTTTAAGAATAACTTAATTCCTCTGAATCAACTTACCGGTTATTTAGGCTTTACTAAATAATAAAAGCCAATAATATCACTGATTTCAAGATCCAATCAAATCCTGAGGGATAAAATCGAGTCCCGCCCTACATTATTTCTCATGAAATACCTTATCACTTAATAATGCATCACATCACACAACTAGACATGTATATTTTCTGCCTGTTCGGTGCGTGTCGTGGCAAAACTCGGCACTGTTGTGCTGATATGTGGCTTATTCTTGCTGCCATACGGTTGCTAGGGTGTGGCTAGTTACCAGGGGGAAACTAATTGACTGGATGTGTATTTGGATATTTGAAGACTACTTGCCAGTCTGAGTCAAAAGAGGCCATCCACTTGTCTCTACGATTTCCTATGGGGCGGTTGCTAGGGTGCAGTAACTGGTTGCTAGGGCGTGGCTAGTTACCAGGGGGAAACTAATTGACTAGATGTGTATTTGGATATTTGAAGACTACTTGCCAGTCTGAGTCAAAAGAGGCCATCCACTTGTCTCTACGATTTCCTATGGGGCGGTTGCTAGGGTGCTGTAACTGGTTGCTAGGGCGTGGCTAGTTACCAGGGGGAAACTAATTGACTGGATGTGTATTTGGATATTTGAAGACTACTTGCCAGTCTGAGTCAAAAGAGGCCATCCATTTGTCTCTACGATTTCCTATGGGGCGGTTGCTAGGGTGCAGTAACTGGTTGCTAGGGCGTGGCTAGTTACCAGGGGGAAACTAATTGACTGGATGTGTATTTGGATATTTGAAGACTACTTGCCAGTCTGAGTCAAAAGAGGCCATCCACTTGTCTCTACGATTTCCTATGGGGCGGTTGCTAGGGTGCAGTAACTGGTTGCTAGGGCGTGGCTAGTTACCAGGGGGAAACTAATTGACTGGATGTGTATTTGGATATTTGAAGACTACTTGCCAGTCTGAGTCAAAAGAGGCCACTCACTTGTCTCTACAATTTCCTATGGGGCGGTTGCTAGGGTGCTGTAACTGGTTGCTAGGGCGTGGCTAGTTACCAGGGGGAAACTAATTGACTGGATGTGTATTTGGATATTTGAAGACTACTTGCCAATCTGATTCAAAAGAGGCCACTCACTTGTCTCTACGATTTCCTATGGGGCGGTTGCTAGGGTGTTGTAACTGGTTGCTAGGGCGTGGCTATGACATTGTTATGTCACTACTTATTGCCTGCTTGCTGGGCGAGTCAAATGAGCTCATCCCCCAAATGTCTATGACATTCTCATCTCTAATCCGGCTCATAAACCGAGAGGTCTCGGGTCCGAGCCCCCATTTGTCGCAGTTTGCGAGTCGGCCGTGACATAGGTCAATTTTTCACCTGCCGGGTGGACATCATACATCATCATGTTCTCATCAATAAGCCACATGATTTGACACCTCATTCATGGGTCTACGACAAACGGTGCGGGACGAGTCAGGTGCCGAAGTTCTCCCTGCCGTTCTCTCACCATAATCCGGAGTGGACCACTGTCCTGGAGGAGGTCTCTGATGAATCGGCTCGGCTGGAGGCGAGGCTCTTCGGGAGTTTCTCTGCAGGCCGTGTCCTACAGCAGCTTTACTGCGGAGTCAAATGACACATGTGCGTCACCACCACATTTGGAGGTCATTAGCGATTGGTTGGTCCTCAGCTAACCTGACGTTACTCTGTCTGTGCTCATCCCTCTTGCTCTGCAGAAGCCGCTCCAGGTCTTTCTTCAGATAATCTGCCTGAACGACACATGAAATCAGCCGTTTGTCATCAGAGACGCTGAGCTGCCGTCCGGAGAGAGTCGTGAACTCACCCTGAGGGACTCGCTCTGGAACAGGAAGACGCTGACAGCGCCACTGCCTCGGTCCTGGACGGAGACGGTCAGGAGAGATTCGTACGCGCACTCGTCCAGAACGGCCTTCAGATCCAGAACGCAGCTCAGCGGCCACGAGTCCAACACCTCCTGAAACATCAGCAGAAAACCCAGTGAGCTCGCCAACTCCTCAGTGCTTTCTCACGCTTCCACTGAGACTCACCTTGGTCTCGATGTCCAAGAGCAGCAGCGCTCCGTCCCGCACCTCCAGGATCACGTCCTGACCCCACACGCGGCCCGTGGCGTCCAGATACTTCAGCCGCTCCAGACAGTCGTCCACGTCACACAGCTGCCGCCCGTCCAGCTCACAGGTGAACAGATGCTGCGGAGGAAAGGGGCCGAGTGAGTGAGCGGTCACATGATCATCGTGATGATGATGATGATGATGCTCACCTCCACTCGGTGCTGGAACTGATGCATCTGTCTGTTAATGGACTCGGCATACTCCTTCCTCTGATCTACAGAAAACACACAATCATCGTAATAAACACACAATGACAAAAACACAAAAAATACACAATCGAGGCCGAGGCTCATTGATGCCCGTGGGGAGTGAAGGCTGGCCCGTGTGGTCCGATCAAACAGACGAGCTACTGGAGCTCAAACTGCTCCAGAAGTTAATGCTGGTTCTGATAGAAAGGGGTCAGAACACACAGAGCATCTCAGTTTGACAGCCGCTGACCAGTCAGGGTGCCCATGCTGACCCCTGTCCACAGCACCAACAGTGGCACGAGAGCATTAAGGCTGTCAACGAATATTTTAAATTCGAATATATATACAAATAGTTTTTTTAAAAAAAACGAATTTCGAAGGTGAAAATTAATATTCGAATAAACGCCCGCAGTAGTAGAGGCGTGGCTGTCTGCTCTGTGAGTGGGCGTGCCTGAAGCCTTGTTTATACTTTGGCCTGTCTCCACAGCACGAGCCCCCGCTGACTGCACAAGCTCCTCCCCAAACGGACGAGGCGTTTAGTTTATACTCAACGCCATGGGCGTCGGAAGCAAAAAAAATGTGGGTGGGTCCTCATAAAGTCCAAATATACTGCTTTGCTTGCTAAATGTATAGTTTGGAAAGACAAATTTATGGAAATCTCCATTTAATTGAGAGTGGCAGTAGTGTACGGTAAGACGCACGGCATCTAGTTTTGACACAAATCGACCTCGGTTCGAGTCCGCCTTTCGCCGTGTTCAATCTCCTCCCTTTTCCCATCACACATCAGATCGGAAAGGCATTTATTTTCAATAAAAATGAAAATATTAGAAAAGTGGAAATAAAGCATCTAACGTGTTTAATAATAAGTGTTTATTGATTAGGAGTAGGTAAACACACATGTGCTGAATGTTAGAGACGATAAAAGTGAGTGGGTCCAATATCATTGATCGTAAAAAGTGGGTGGGTCTTGTCCCACACACACATACAATGGTTCCGACGCCCATGCTCGACGCGTTCGCCGTTGTGCTGTTCTTTGAAGCGACAGAGGGCGACTCGGAGTAATTGTTCTATAAACCATCAGGAAAAGCGTCGAGAAGTGGCTAATGTACACTGATCTCTTAAATGTTTCCTAATTTCACTAAAACACTTTCGTGAGTTTTCACTTCGTTTCGTGAGCTTTTCTTTATTAAACGGGCTTGTTTAAGCTTTTGTATTAATCTTGTTAATTTGTAAGGACATGAGAGCGATCAGTGTGGTGGACGGGGCTTCAGGAGTTCTGTCGAGCAATGGAGCAGAGGTACCATATCTCTAACATTACTACAGTGTAGGCTACTGAACTGCCTGAAGAGATATTGCATGAGTAAAGGATAATGCACTGCTTCCACTGGTTTAATTATTTACCGGTTCATGTCAAGGAAAAGTCCATGTTTACCACAGCACAGCTCGCTCGGAGCGTTCAATATGCTGTAAAACTTCCATTCATATTTGTTTCAATCACTGAATGAAGCTGCTATATTTGGGACAAGAGTCGCGACCTTAAATTGCCTGCACAAACTCTTGATCAGCTCTCAAAATGTGTTTGTTTAACCCGTTATGCGCAGAGAGAGAGAGAGAGAGTGTGAGGGCGAGAGAGAGAGAGAGAGAGGGCGAGAGAGAGAGAGAGAGAGAGGGCGAGAGAGAGAGAGAGAGAGGGCGAGAGAGAGAGAGAGAGAGGGCGAGAGAGAGAGAGAGCGAGAGCGAGAGCGAGAGGTCTGCGGTCTTGGCCTTTAGTTGATTTACTTGTTTGTGTAGGTCATACGTTGTCAAATATGTTTAAACTTAAATAGACTACCTATACAAGTAGTTTTGTCTCTTTGTATTGCTTTGTCCTGTTATTGATGTAATGCGCGTCATTGACAAAATGCGCAACCAGATGTTCGAATATTCGTGTGTTTTTTAGAGGGAATATTCGAACTTCATTTGAGCAATTTTGACAGCCCTAGTGAGCATCAGAACTGGACCACGGAGCAATGGAAGAAGGCGGCCTGGTCTGATGATCACGTTCTACATCACGTGGATGGCCGGGTGTGTGTGTGTGTGTGGTGTAATTTGTTTAATAAATGTTATTAAGATTTAACCTATTTAATATGATATTTAAAATTATAATATACACAAAATAAACAACAGTAAACATAATTATAACACCATGAATAAGTAAACACACGACCTCAAGAACACACACACACACACACACACACACTAAACACCTAGAGTTTGTTGTGTTTTCTTTACATTTACATTTATGCATTTGGCAGATGCTTTTATCCATAGCGACTTACAGTGCCCTTATTACAGGGACAATCCCCCTGGAGCAACATGGAGTAAAGTGCCTTGCTCAAGGACACACTGGTGGAGACCACTGGGATCAAACCAGCAACCTTCTGCATATCAGCTCCATGGTTTAACCCACTGGACCACCATCTCACATTCTTTGATGATGTCAGCTTTATTCGCTCTAATTCTATTTCCGTAATAAACATTTCTAATTCAGTTGATACAGTAAATCAGCGTCCAATCATGAAGGCGTCTATAAATAGCACACGGTTGGGTAGAGGTCAGTGTGTTAATGATCAACACGTGACGTCACAGCACCAGTACTCACTGTATATTGATCTAGCGCTGGGTCTGGATAAACCCGACAGCTCCGAGGACGCCTCATCCGCCGCCGTCACACTGCAGGACACATGACACGTTAAACACACACACACACACGTCTGGTGTGTGTGACCTTACACACCAATCAGACCTGAGCCTCACCTGGACCGCAGCGATTCTGGGTAACCGCTGGACCAGCCGAACGGACTCGAACCCCGCAGCATGACTACAGCACCTGGACACAGTCAATCAGCGCTAGAACACAAGAACACCATCTCTTATACCGCGGTATATTTACATCCCACAGTGTTTACATGGTCCTGTGTGTGCGGTAAAGAATGTTTGCCCTTAACCGTCACCCCCCTTTTGAGAATACACTATCCAAACTTTAAGGGCTGTAATTCAAGAAAGTTTGGTGTCATTTTAAAGCAGACACTCGGCAGATTATTGATTATTTCAAAATATGAAAGTATGAAAAAGTTATGGAAGTTTAAATTTACTGTAAATCAAAAATACTAAATATTTTTTATTTTATATAAAATATGTATTTTACAAAAATGTTTTAATCTAAAATTACTATAAAATCAAAGCCATATGTCTAACCAAGTTGAAGTTGATAATCACAAAAATTGAAGTTCCCATGAGATTTTGTTTAGGCGCTGTACCAAAAATAGCCATTCAAATTCCATTTATTGTTTTTTTGATGCATTTTCCTGTAAATTTCTGTCCAAATATCACTTCCATCACAAAACAGTCACCAAATATGGACCCTTGAGACTCAGAGCTTTCTGACAATATGTGTTTTGTCAAGATTAGAAAAGATTTTGATTATAAAGTAGTTAAATGTTGTAATATGAAACATGACACTGCCCACTAGGGGAGGAGCCTGCTAGAAGAATTTAAAGTACCATTTCCATGGTAACACAACGTCCAATTTCAAAACGGTTTACACAGGATGAATTTTGAGTTTGTAAGCTTACGAATGATACCTAATTTATGATAATTACTCAAATATATGATATGAAAAAAAGGCGATCAAAAAAAAAAAAAAAAGAGCCACAGGTGTAAGAGGTTAATGTATATTCCTGTGTGAATTCTCTAATTACCAAGATACTTTGGTGCCATTTTGTTCAAATACCATGAATATCATAAGAATATCCTGGTTTTTCAACAAATTATGGCAAAATGCCATGCACTTGGGTTCATTGTAAAGTCAGAAATACCCTGGGATTTCCACGAACCTAAGGTAAAGTTATGGGCTTTTGGTACAGTCGCGTTCAGTGAACCCTCTGGTGCTCTTCGGTCACCTCTGACCGCAACAGTTTCGGTTTTGAAATTTTAAAAATCACTGCTTCATCAGAATGATATGACTTTTCTTGCATTAGGTATGTAAAAAAATATGGGTCATGATTCGAGCATGCTAATTGGTCGTAAAAAAAAAAAGTAGCGTTCATTGTGACCGACCATAGGAAATGAATGGGACATCGGCAAAAACACAATAATTCTCTGAATATTTGTGTGTACAATCTACAAATCGGACACGCTGCTGCCAAAAAAGTACACAGCAGTGAAGGGGTGACACTCTAAAACATCAAGAGTGTGATATTGACACACACACACACACACGAAAAACTGAACCTAAAAATCACAGCTTCATCAGAATGATATGAAACTTGGTGACTTTTCTAGCATTAGGTATGTAAACACACCAAAAAATTGAGGGCATGATTCGAGCATGCTATGGGGTCGTAAAAAAAACACACACAAAAACACTCCCACTTGTGCTCTTCGGTCAAAAATGACCACCATAGGAAATCTGCAAATACACAAATTCACAGGAAAAAAAAATCTATATTTCTAACAACAACAAAAAAAATATCTAAAACTTCATAATAAATAGTCTTTGAGATTTTTTTAATATATATTCCAATTCATGAAAAAAAAAAAAAAAAAAAAATCATTAAATGTGTTCAAAAGAGAACTAGGGGATTTCTCAAGCCTCTCCACAGAGACCTCTAGTGGTCACACACATGGTTGCATGGTTTCTTAAATAATTCCAAAAGAGGGCGCTAATCTGCCTTCAAAACAATTATTTTGAAGGCCTAGTCTCTATTTTAACCTGAAATACTGCAATAAATTAGCCTGACGTCATCATACTCAATACTAGTCAGAATATGAGGCCTAGTCCACACGTACACGGGTATTTTTATAACCAGAGTTTTTCCTTCTCCGTTTAAAAAAACAATCGCGTCCACACAAGCACGGTTTAAAAAAAATCTCCGTCCACATGAAAACGCGCTATGATTGGCTGCCTGATTTCCACATGGGTCCCATCCACGGAGGGATGCTATGGGCTCAGTGAAACCCTTCTACAAGTTTACTTTGGACTCAGTGACAGGTAACTGTATATACAGGGGCAGGGCTAAAGTGGACTGAAGCTTCACACACTTGCCTTACTATGTTGTATTTTCAATTCTGGCACCTCTGTTCTGCAATACAATGAGATAACTGTGCATGTATCTGTATAGGCTACATGTGATAAGTGCAGATAAGCAGAGTTATTAAAAGCTACGTCCGCGCTTGCATAGACTCGACTCATGTAACGTTAAACAAAATCGATAACGGCGCACAAACTGACGTCAAACAAAGGAGAGAACGGCGCACATTTTGACTTAACAAGCCTAAATCTCCGGTTTCACCGTCTACACGACAACGCTGTAACCGGAGTTTCTAAAAAACTTCACCCTGGCCGGAGTTTTCAAAAAAGTCCGGTTTCAGTAACCGGATACTGCGTTTGCGTGTGGACGAACAGCCAAACCGCATAGAAAAAGCTGCGGTTTTGAAAATACCCGTGTTCGTGTGGACAGGGCCTGAGTCTGATACTGCTCTGTTGGGCTGTGATTATGGGGTGTGTTTCAACCGAACCAGGAAAGACCTCGATTGGATAGACCTACAACCAATCAGAGCAACGGAGCGACGCATAACGTTAGTTGTCAAATGTCAACAGAACTCAACTGCACTGTGGTGAAGCGACCCCAATGATGTGATATACAGACCCAGGAATGCGAAATTATCATCTGTCCATCATCGTCTAAAGCCCGCCCTGACAATTTCATTGGTCCGAACAGTTTCTGTTCGGGCATAATTACTCCTCTACGGATCAAGTCCAGACCGAACTGCCCGAGTTAAAATTTTGTGGGCGGGGCTAAGTTCGCCTGGCATCCAGGCTAGCAATAAATAATAATAAATAATAATAAAAAATAATTTTTTTTTTATAATTTTCAATGGCAAAAATAGACCATAATTATTGCATAAATATAAAAAAAATACCATCAAATCATCTCAAAATACAAAATTAAAAAGAAAAAATATTATTGAAAGAAATATAAATTGCATTGGTTTTACTGGGGTGGAGGAAGTTTACTTTTTAGGTGTCCAGTCACTTATGACCGGGAAGACGACCAATGAGACCCCTAAAAGAAGAGCAGCAGACGGTTAAAGCAAACAACGGCCCGTGTTAAAGTCCAGCCGGTCACCTGCGCAGGTTTATGAGCTCATTAATCATAAACGTCTGTAATCTGCTGTCAGGAATGAGATTTAACACCGTACCACACGACAAAACCCTGCGAGAACCTGAGGGATTCAACACACACGCCATGATTCAGATCATTCGATGAATATTAGTGTCTGTCTGAGCTCTAGAAGATCTAAACCTCTCGTAAAGCTCCTGAAGACACACCTGAGGTCATCCGTTCATGCCCAACTACTCCTCATATGACCATCTAACAAAGAAGAAACACTTCCAGGGCAGAGCAGATATAGAGTTGAGCTCTCACCTGTGCGTCGAGATCTGTGCTTTCTCCGGTCCCTGTGTTAGATCATACTGCACTCGCTCGGACGGAGAAACAGGAAACTCCCGTCGGACACGGGGTCCAAAGTCTGACAGGAGCTCGGAGCCGCTGCGTCTTAAAGGAGATCAGATGGGTGGAGAAACAGCCTCACCTACACACCAGAACAAACCCTAACACCATCACATCAAGCCAATCGACCAACACACTCACTCCGTTTGTGCACATTTCATTTTATTTGATAAATCCAAGTAACATTATTACACAAATCTACATGACGGGATGTCAAACACATAATAAACTAAATATTCAACCCCAAAAGTGCGAGAAACCACCTAAAGCGGACAGTTAGATTATACGCGGAACACACATCTGCAGTAAAAACACAACACCGTGGATAAAAGCTCATTATATATGCGCATCAGACGTCAGCCTCACATCTGGGCGGACGTTCGGTGTTGGCCGATCATTAACACACACACACACACGCGCTAGACTTTGACCCGGCGACATTCACACACTAAAACCCTCGGAAGAGCCGCGAGACGCTATGGCAACGAGTCTCTAGAGCGTCTCAAGTACTTCTGGTTAAAAACAGGGACGGCTGGAGCGGGCGGAGCGGGTCACTGCGTCTGCAGGGCCTGCGTGAGGTGGAGGCCGGCCCCGGGCGGCAGGGGCCAGTTCTCCTGGCCCTGGTGCGTCTGCAGGAGCCGGTACAGCTGCTTGAGGTGCGTGACGATGTTGTCTTTGATGTCGGGGATGGAGATCTGCAGGCGGACGCTCCCGCTGTCGAAGGAGCGCGTGCAGTCGCCCGAAAACATCTCGCTGATCATGCGCGCCACCACCGGGACCACCTGCAAACACACACACGGGTTGTAAGGCCGATGCCAGCGCGTCTGGACCAAGAAACGATCATGATTACAGCCTTCGCTCCCCACGGGCATCAATGAGCCTCGGCCGCCCATGACCCTGTGTCCGGTTCTCCACTGGTCCTTCACTTTTGATAGAGACTGACCACTGCAGACCGGGAACACCCCACAAGAGCTGCAGTTCTGGAGATGCTCTGACCCAGTCGTCTAGCCGTCACAATCTGGCCCTTGCCAAACTCGCTCAAATCCTCACGCTCGCCCATTTCTCCTGCTTCTAACACATCAACTCTGAGGACAACATGTTCACTTGCTGCCTAATATACCCCACCCACTAACAGAGATCATCAGTGTTATCAGGGCTCGACATTAAGTAAATCTGTCATTCACTTGTCCGAGTAAAAAAATAGCTTGTCCAGATTTTTTTTTTTTTGTAAATATAATCTATCCTGAAGCAATATTCTCACCAATAAGCTTAGACATATTTAAATATGCATATTTTTACCTTTTTATAAAGGGCATTTTCCCATAATCTTATTAATTATAGGCTATGCTTCTGTTTTTATTTTATACTTTTAAATTTGATCTATAAATTAAATTAGAATAAGACACTATAGGGGATGTTACCAATCAAATTAAATCATTTACACTGAAAAATTAGAACGGCATTAAATAATGTTATGAGATTATTTTAAATATGTTTGAATATACAAATAAGAAATGTTGGAAAGATGAAACTAAACCACCAGTAGGTGGCGGCAGGTGACCGTCTGAATGAGTGAGTCATTGAGTCGATTCGTTCAAACGGCTGATTCAATCAAGAATTAGGCGGTTGTTTACGAATAGGTCATTGAATCTTTGATTCAACCGATTCATCCAAACGCTGAATCATTCAGTAACACACACACTGTTGCTGTGAGATGCGTTATGGTTCTGCTGTGATCTTTGTTTAGAACTATTTTCACTGCTGAAATAGAACAACAACAGTCAATATTGCTTCTAAAATGTAAGTGTCAATTAATTGTTTATGGAACTGGTGTATGAAATCAACATCATGATGGTATTCAGGAAAACAGCACTCTTGTTTGTGTAATGTTGCTTAACTGTATCATATGTTATAAATATAAAAACTACACAATTTTAACTGTGTAACTTATGTTAACCGTTTTTCTTTGTGTGAGCGCTGCTCATTTGTTTTCGATTTTCTCCTCGAGAGGCTGCGCGAGCACAACCTTGTCAGTTCGTTTGTGTTTTGACGTTTTAACCAGGACACTTTAAAAAAATCCACTTGTCCTGGACAAGCGTTAATGTCGAGCCCTGGTTATTCACTTCACCTGGTCATAATGTTATGCCTGATTGGTGCATATAAACTGAATATCATCAAGATTGTGATACAAACTCTCAAAGTCCCTTTTTTCCTCATAATTGCAAGATATAAACTTTTAAATATACAACTTTAAAAATATATATTTTCCTGGACGAGTGGGAACCCTGTACAGGCGTGCACTAATGTAGACTGGCCCCGTGGCCCATAATGCAACACTCACCTGCACCATGATGAGCTTCCTCTCTCTGGGTCTGCCGTCGGGCCACTCCTCGCCGAAACACAGGTGGATGTCGTAGAGCGGCGGTTCAGACGAGGACTGCCCCCGCTGGTGAGTGATGACCCCTGCGGACACAGCGCAGCATCAGAAACACGTCACGCTCTGACACGAGCAGGTTCACGTGTGTGTGTGTGTGTGTGAGAGCAGGTTCACAGGTCAGCTCACCGCTGAGGAAGGACTCCAGGCAGAAGAGCTTGACCCGGTGTTGCCGCTCGATGAGGTTGGGCGCGTTGGGGTTGGGCGCGCAGGGGCCGGACCAGTACACTTTACACTGGCACAGCCGCACGGCGTAGATGTCGTGCCCGCTCACCTCCAGGATGAGGCCGCGGTCCATCACGTCCAGCAGGCGGCTGGTGAAGACGCGCTGCTTGTCGTTGGTGATGTGTTCGGTGGGGGGGAAGCGCACCTGCTCCAGACTGACCGGCCCGAACAGCTCCTCCTGGTTGACGATCGGCCCCAGGTCGCCGTAGAACAGCCGGCAGCCCTGCGGGTTACTCACGATCACTGGCGGACACACCTCCTTACCACGGTAATAAAACTGCACCTCCAGATCCGTCACTGCACACACACACACACACAGCGCATTATGGGTGTTATCTCAGGATCTGGTACAACTACAACATTTCTGTTGACTGAACTAAAGATGAAAAATAAACAGTGTGTGTGTGTGTGTGTGTGTAAGTTTGTGTGTGCACGAGTGAGTGTGAGAGACAGTGTGTGTGAGTGACACTGTTTGTGTAAGTGTGTGTGTGTGTGTGTGTGCGTGTATGTATGTATGTATGAGTGAGTGAGTGAGAGTGTGCGCGAGTGAGTGTTGTGTGTGTGTGTGTGTGTGAGAGTGACAGTTTGTGCGAGTGAGTGGTGAGTGAGAGAGTGTGTGCATCTGTGAGAGTGTGCGTGTTTGTGAGTGCGTGTATGAGTGAGTGTTGTGTGTGAGTGAGAGTTTCTGTGAGTGTGTGTGAGTGTGAGTGCGTGTATGAGTGAGTGTTGTGTGTGAGTGAGCGTTTGTGCGAGTGTGTGTGAGTGTGAGTGCGTGTATGAGTGAGTGTTGTGTGTGAGTGAGCGTTTGTGCGAGTGTGTGAGTGTAAGAGTGTGTGTGAGTGTGAGTGAGTGAGTGAGAGAGAGTGTGTGTGAGTGTGTGTGTGAGTGAGTGTGACAGTGCGAGTGTGTGTGATTGAGTGAGTGAGTGAGTGAGTGAATGAGTGAGTGTGTGAGTGAGTGTGAAAGTGTGTGTGAGTGTCTGAGTGAGTGAGTGTGTGAGTGAGTGTGAAAGTGTGTGAGTGTCTGAGTGAGTGTGTGAGTGATTGAGTGAGTGTGACAGTGCGAGTGTGTGTGATTGAGTAAGTGAGTGTGAGAGTGAGTGTGAGAGTAAGTGTGAGAGTGCGAGTGTGTGTGTGTGTGAGAGTGACAGTTTGTGCGAGTGAGTGGTGAGTGAGAGAGTGAGTGAGTGAGAGAGAGTGTGTGAGTGTGTGTGAGTGAGTGTGACAGTGCGAGTGTGTGTGATTGAGTGTGTGAGTGAGTGTGAAAGTGTGTGTGAGTGTCTGAGTGAGTGAGTGTGTGAGTGAGTGTGAAAGTGTGTGAGTGTCTGAGTGAGTGAGTGTGTGAGTGATTGAGTGAGTGTGACAGTGCGAGTGTGTGTGATTGAGTGTGTGAGTGAGTGTGAAAGTGTGTGTGAGTGTCTGAGTGAGTGAGTGTGTGAGTGAGTGTGAAAGTGTGGTGAGTGTGTGCGTCTGTGAGAGTGCGTGTATGAGTGAGTGTTGTGTGTGAGTGAGCGTTTGTGCGAGTGTGTGAGTGTAAGAGTGTGTGTGAGTGAGTGAGTGAGTGAGAGAGAGTGTGTGAGTGTGTGTGAGTGAGTGTGACAGTGCGAGTGTGTGTGATTGAGTGTGTGAGTGAGTGTGAAAGTGTGTGTGAGTGTCTGAGTGAGTGAGTGTGTGAGTGAGTGTGAAAGTGTGTGAGTGTCTGAGTGAGTGAGTGTGTGAGTGATTGAGTGAGTGTGACAGTGCGAGTGTGTGTGATTGAGTGTGTGAGTGAGTGTGAAAGTGTGTGTGAGTGTCTGAGTGAGTGAGTGTGTGAGTGAGTGTGAAAGTGTGTGAGTGTCTGAGTGAGTGAGTGTGTGAGTGATTGAGTGAGTGAGTGTGAGAGTGAGTGTGACAGTGCGAGTGTGTGTGATTGAGTGAGTGAGTGTGAGAGTGAGTGTGAGAGTAAGTGTGAGAGTGCGAGTGCGAGTGTGTGTGAGTGTGTGTGTGTGTGTGTGAATGAGTGAGTGTGTGAGTGAGAGTGTGTGTGAGTGAGTGAGTGAGTGAGTGTGTGTGAGTGAGTGAGTGAGTATGTGAGTGAGTGTGTGAGTGATTGAGTGAGTGAGTGTGACAGTGCGAGTGTGTGTGATTGAGTGAGTGAGTGAGTGAGTGAGTGTGTTCTGTACTGGGCAGAGAGTGTGTGAGAGTATGTGTGAGTGAGTGAGTGCGAGTGTGTGAGAGTGCGTGTGATTGAGTGAGTGAGTGAGTGAGTGTGTTCTGTACTGGGCAGAGAGTGTGTGAGAGTATGTGTGAGTGAGTGAGTGCGAGTGTGTGAGAGTGCGTGTGATTGAGTGAGTGAGTGAGTGAGTGAGTGTGTGTGAGAGAGTGAGTGAGTGAGTGTGTGAGAGAGTGCGAGTGTGTGTGTGAATGAGTGAGTGTGTGAGTGCGAGTGTGGTCTGTACTGGGCAGAGAGCTGATCCAGGTCTCCGGCGTGGCGAACATGCCGTCGAAGGCTGAGGGCGTCTGCAGCTCCATGGGCGGCGGCTGCATCTCCACATCCAGCGGCTCCTTCTTAGGCCACACCTCCACGGGGGGAGGGGGAGGAGGGCAGCTGGCCGGCTGCATCGGAGACACGGATCCCGGAGGAGTCCAGACCGGAGCCAGCGGCGAGGAGCTCATGCCTACACACACACACACACACACACCAGTCAAACATTACGCGTTAAACACAGACAGAACGCCTCATGCTGACAGTGAGCGGCTTCATCCCAGTACCGTGAGGAGGATACGGCGGAGGCGGCTCGGGAGTGTCGGGAACGTCGTCTTCATCGCCGTCAGTCTCATACGTGGTGACTGAACCTGAGACACACACACACACACACACACACACACAGTTTACAGCGGCAATCAGAGCGAAAGACTTCACACTGCACACTTTGGTTTGATCAATATAATTCTGTGCAAAAATCTCATGTAATAAATAAAAATCATTCATAATAATAAAAATGTAAACAATTATTTCAATCAAATAATTCAAGAATAAAATAAAATAATATTTAAAAAAAATATATGAATAAATGAATAATACTTGAATATCAATAAAAATATACATACATTTTATATTAAAATAATATATATATTTTTAATTACAATAATGTGAGTATAATATTTAGAGATAAATATTACAAAAGTTTACAAGTTTTGTAAAGAATTCTCTCACTTTTTAGGGCATATTATTCTAACTATTAGAAAACATAGGTTTAATTTGAATAATTAAATAACTTGTTTTACTTAATTCACGCTTATATTATACAAAATATTATATATCTGAGATTATTCGAGAATTAAGAAATATATTAAATGATTCATTAGTGTTATATTTCAGAGCTGGTAGAATATTAGAATGATTTAAGAATTAATATTCGCTTTTTCCTCAACAAGAGTAAATGTGTCAACATTTGGTTATATTATGGCGAATAGAGTAGGATCTATGAAATATCATGAAAACATATGACTGAAACTGTAAAATGTATTAAAAGCAAACAAATAATAATTCCAGACCTCCAGAGTTCAGCTGAAATATAATGCACACAAGTGTGTGTGTGTGTGTGTGTGTTACCTGGGTTACTGATGGTTTGTGGGATATCACACACGTCGTAGATCTTCAGCGGGTTCATGGGAACCTCTTTGGTCCCGTCATAGATGAGGTTGAACTCGCGGCTCTTGTTCAGAGCACATCTCAGCTGGGCTTTCCATTTGGCCGGATCCGGTTCGTCCGTTCCCTCCTGATACTTCCCGGTCTCCACGGCCCAGGCCTGGCAAACACACACGGATCAGTCCCGGCCCCGGCCGTACCCCGGCCTCAGGGTCCCCAGCACTCACCTTAAAGATGGTGTTCTCCTCTTCCTGCTGGGGCGTGTGGCGCGTGGCGTGTTTCCATGGGATCTGGAAGCGTTTGGCCTCGCGGTCCAGCCAGACCAGCCCGGGAAACGTCCCGTTGTCCACCTGAGACACCAGCCAGGGCTTGAGCCGGACCCGGCGCGGATGAGACGACATGAGCTTCTGGGAAAAAAACACACAAATGACCTTAAAATACTGACCCTCAGCCAAATGTCTCTGCAATTTTACTCTTACATTTTAATTAAATGTCTTGTTTATTGCATATGCCTGTATGTGGCTTTTTAATATTGTTAAATAGTTGTATGTCTTATGTAATAAAATATGAAATCATTCATAATATACTTAATTATATATTGTTTTGTATTATTACTATTATTAGCGATAGCCTTAACTGCATTTAATTGATCAAGTTTAATTGATTATTGACTGAAAACACAGGCCAGATAAAGGTTTTATTAATAATCAGAAGTTATTATGATCATTTATTAGCGTCGATTAACCAAAAAATTGAGTAAATAAACCGCCGGCGACTTTGATATTCGATACTAACGCACGCTAATAAAACACATAAATTCCGATAGAGGAGCACATTTGAGCGCATTATATTGTTTGAATGTCAGTAAAAGCCTGTAAATATTCAATATAAGTCTGATATATCATATGAATATTAATGAGTCTCACCTGAGGGTTTCAGGAAGCGTCAGAGCAGGAAAAAAACACCAATCCTGAGGCCTTTGCGCCAAAAGCAGCTGGTTTATGATGAAATGTGCTTAAAGTCCGTGTGTATCGGTCATAAATGCGATAACGCGCTCACACACTCGCCGTGTGTCCGTGTGGAAGTGTGTGAAGCGCGTTTCGTGTGTGTTTGAATCTCTGCTCGAGAGTTTCACCGTCTGCCGAAACTCAGGTAGAGCGGTGACGTCACGCGCATTTCTGTGAATCACGCGCACACACACACACACACACACACACACACACAGGCCTGTGGTAATATCCTATTGTCAATCATCATTCACATTCAGTGATCAGGGTTAGTTTTCATATTCATTGTAAAAACTCTGAATAGGAATATGTTTCCAAAAGCATTGATTCATTCCAAAATAATATGTTTTGGACCCAATCTGGGAAAAACCCGGGCTTGTGTATTTATGACATCAATAAGTATCTTAAATGTTATTTGTGTATTGTATTCCAGTAGTGGTCAAAACTCCCACAGGACGCCTCATTCATATATAAAACTATATGTGTTTGAATTGGACATAAATATATATATTTTTAAATCACTTTGTGTGCTCTGACTCCACCCTCTGGCTTAATAACGCAATGACACCACACCTCCTCTATATAAAACACACACACACACACATCAGGCATAACATTATGACCACTGACAGGTGAAGTGAATAACACTGATGCTCTCTGTTAGTGGGTGGGGTATATTAGGCAGCAAGTGAACATGTTGTCCTCAGAGTTGATGTGTTAGAAGCAGGAGAAATGGGCAAGCGTGAGGATTAGATTAGATTAGATTAGATTAGATTCAACTTTATTGTCATTACACAAGTACAAGTACAAGGCAACGAAATGCAGTTTAGGTCTAACCAGAAGTGCAATAGCAGCAAGTGCAGGACATGGATATGTACTGAATATATATAAATATGTATAAATAGAGAGATGGTTATTACAATAAACAGAACAGAATTTACAGGTGAATATGTACTATGAATATAATATACAGATGGCTATTACTTTGAACAGAATTTTACAGATAGAGGTATACAATAATATGTTAGGCTAATATGAGGAATATAGCAGTGGATTAAGGTAGTGCAATAAATTATGGACAGAGCTATCCAAAAGAAAGTGTAAAAGTGCAGTGGAAAGTGGTTGCATATTGCAGTTAGAAGTACGGTGCAAAATGCAAATGTAAACATTTGGTAATATAAATACAGTCGGCAGTGCAAATGAGCATATTCCAGAGCGAGTTTGGCAAGGGCCAGATTGTGACGGCTAGACGACTGGGTCAGAGCATCTCCAGAACTGCAGCTCTTGTGGGGTGTTCCCGGTCTGCAGTGGTCAGTCTCTATCAAAAGTGCTCCAAGGAAGGACCAGTGGAGAACCGGCCACAGGGTCATGGGCGGAACACATGGCACCAGGTGCACTATGGGAAGAAGGCGTGGCGGCGGAGGCAGTGATGCTTTGGGCAATGTTCTGCTGGGAAACCTTGGGTCCTCCATCATGTGGATGTGACTTTGACACACACCACCTACCTAAGCATTGCTGAGCTCATGTCCAGCCTCTCATGGGAACGGTATTCCCTGTGGCTGTGGCTCTTTCAGCAGATAATGCGCCGCCACAAAGCACAAATGCTTTGTACTGACTAAGTCCTAAACGAAGTCTTATACTGGTTGCTAGTGGATTACGTTTGGACGTGTGCCCATGCGGTCTCACATGAATCAACATAGAGTTCAGTAATGTTAGTTTTATCTAGCAAGTTTATTCTCCTCCATATATCATACAGTGGCAATATCTTAACTCATAATACATAACCAAAACAACAAACCCTATTGTTTTCTACAGAGGCAAAACTGTTTGCTTCCCAAATCAGCAACACCTGTGTCTGACTTTCCTCCAAGTTAAATTACCTACCCAGGCTGACCTGAGATCAGCTGAGCCACAAAGCACATACAGCCCCCCAGTGGCACAGGACAAAATTACACAAAATAATACAAAATAAATATGGCTCACAAATGCTTCAGGAATGCTTTGAGGAGCACAACAACGAGTTTGAGGCGTTGACTCTGCCTCCAGATTCCCCAGATCTCAATCCAATCCAGCATCTGTGGGATGTGCTGAACAAACAAGTCTGATCCATGGAGGTCCCGCCTCACAACTTACAGGACTTAAAGGATCTACTGCTAACATCTTGGTGCCAGATCCCACAGCACACCTTCAGGGCTCTAGTGGAGTCTAGAGGGGTCATGCCTCGACGGGGGACCAACACAATATTAGGTCATAACGTTATGCCTGATCGGTGTGTGTATATATATATATATATATATATATATATATATATATATATATATATATATATATATATATATATATATATATATATATATAAATTAACATACTTGTTTAAATATTGTTTATATATTTTTAAGGAGTGGCCAAGTAAGACCCAGTGATTTTATTGGGATGGCAAAAATAAAAAAAATCCAGCTTTAAATCTATAGAAAATCGTTTAACATGCATCTGTGATCGTGAATAGAGACCTTAAAACGGTTCATTTTTAATTTAAAAAATACGTTTTTAAAAAAGTTGGCTAAACCTCGAGGTTTTTGTCCATCCTCTGCGAGACCTGTCCATTCTGTGGACCCCGCGTCTCTCTCTGCTGTGCTCTCTGCAGATCGTTAAGTTGCTCCACCGAGCGCGCATTCGTGTGCATGGCCTTCTGTGACAGTGATACTGACCGGAGAAAAGCTGCTAATGCCCGCGGGCAGGGGATGCTTCAGTGCCACTGACCACCCATGGACACACATCTCTGTAGCCTATGGATATTTATACAATAAGAATTTTCATGTCATGAAAATGAGTTTGTGTCTGCTTATATTATATTCGTCAGATGAAGAAGAAATCTTGCGTGTTTAATTTCTGGTTTTAAAATAATTTACTGGATGTAATAATATAAAATCTTTTTTCCGGTCCTCCGCAGGCGTGGCTCATGTGAGCTCTCGGTTTTCTTTCGGTTTTGATTCAAGCTGTTGAAATGGCGTCGAGTTCGGGTAAGAATCAAATTAAGACACAAATACAGCCTTAGATGAAGGAATGCTTCCTCCGTGCTTATGAAATATTAGCCACAGTACACATTGGTTTACTTCATAGTTATTGTACGCTCTTATATTTATGCTTAAAAGTAGCATTGAACACCAGGAAGTAAGGCTACTTCTCATATAGCTACATTTTTACACATCAACTCCGTTATCTAGACCAAGGAAATCATTTTGCATTTTTAAATTCGAATGAAGAACCATTTTAATTTATGCTTGACGCAAACTTAAGCATGTTGAGATTGATCAGATGTGTAATAGTAAAAGTATAAAAGTGTAGCCTATGCCAACATGAAGCCGTCAAGCATTTTTACTCTATAAATCTACACAAGCTGCGCTCCGATTGAGGGTCCCTATGCAGTGTTCACTTCTCCATGACACTTGAATTACATAAATATAGGCTATAGCGTTAGATCGCATACTTTGCTATTCTGAGGCTTGTTTCAAAGAGTCCACGCCCCCAATGAAAAACAAACGTGCAATGCAACTATCTCTGTTATATATAACATTAAATATAAATATTATAATATATAAGGTTTCCCAGCCGAGCCTTCGCTCCCCACGGGCATCAATGAGCCTCGGCCGCCCATGACCCTGTGGCCGGTTCTCCACTGGTCCTTCACTTTTGATAGAGACTGACCACTGCAGACCGGGAACACCCCACAAGAGCTGCAGTTCTGGAGATGCTCTGACCCAGTCGTCTAGCCGTCACAATCTGGCCCTTGCCAAACTCGCTCAAATCCTCTGATTGGTTTATTGGACGTTACGCCCAAAACACACCCTGGACTCATTAAAGGGATAGTTCACCCAAAAATGGAAATTAGCCCATATTGTACTGATCCCCAAGTCATCCGAGGTGTGTGTGACATTCTTCCTTCAGACGAATACAATCTGAGTTACATTACAAAAGTCCAGGCTAATCCAAGCGTTAGAATTGGATTCATAGTTGCTCTGTTTTTGAAGTCCATAAAAAGTGCATCTGTCCTTCATATAACTGCTCCACGCGGCTCTTTGGTGTTAATAAAGGCCTTCTGAAGGGAATCAATGCGTTTGTGTAAGAAAAATATCCATATTTAAAACTTTATCAAGTCAACTTTCGGCGGATCGCCTTCCGTGGAAAAGTGTTGAATGTTGAAAGTGAAACTCGAGATGCGTTCGTGACGTCATGCAAAGGTCAGGCAAAAATAAAAAAAATCCAGCTTTAAATCTATAGAAAATCGTTTAACATGCATCTGTGATCGTGAATAGAGACCTTAAAACGGTTCATTTTTAATTTAAAAAATACGTTTTTAAAAAAGTTGGCTAAACCTCGAGGTTTTTGTCCATCCACTGCGAGACCTGTCCATTCTGTGGACCCCGCGTCTCTCTCTGCTGTGCTCTCTGCAGATCGTTAAGTTGCTCCACCGAGCGCGCATTCGTGTGCATGGCCTTCTGTGACAGTGATACTGACCGGAGAAAAGCTGCTAATGCCCGCGGGCAGGGGATGCTTCAGTGCCACTGACCACCCATGGACACACATCTCTGTAGCCTATGGATATTTATACAATAAGAATTTTCATGTCATGAAAATGAGTTTGTGTCTGCTTATATTATATTCGTCAGATGAAGAAGAAATGACATTCTTCCTTCAAACGAATACAATCTGAGTTACATTACAAAAGTCCAGGCTAATCCAAGCGTTAGAATTGGATTCATAGTTGCTCTGTTTTTGAAGTCCATAAAAAGTGCATCTGTCCTTCATATAACTGCTCCACGCGGCTCTTTGGTGTTAATAAAGGCCTTCTGAAGGGAATCAACGCGTTTGTGTAAGAAAAATATCCATATTTAAAACTTTATCAAGTAACTTTCGGCGGATCGCCTTCCGTGGAAAAGTGTTGAATGTTGAAAGTGAAACTCGAGATGCGTTCGTGACGTCATGACGAGCGGACCTGCTCGCGTTAGTCTTTCGATCGGCTGGGGAACTTTCAACACTTTCTCCATAAATTGAACAGGGAAGGCGGTTGGTCGGAAGTTTACTTGATAAAGTTTTAAATATGGATATTTTTCTTACACAAACGCATCGATTCGCTTCAGAAGGCCTTTATCAACACCCCAGAGCCGCGTGGAGCAGTTATATGACGGACAGATGCACTTTTTATGGATTTCAAAAACAGAGCAACTATGAATCAAATTCTAAAGCTTGGATTAGCCTGGACTTTTGTAATATAACTCAGATTTTATTCGACTGAAAGAAGAATGTCACACACACCTCGGATGACTTGAGGGAGAGGAAATCATGGGCTAATTTACATTTTTGGGTGAACTATCCCTTTAAGAGACGTGGGACGACCCTTTTGGATCATGCGCTCAGATCATTAAAATAGGGCCGATATGACTATGGGACTGTCAGTCGACATGTTTCAATAAACCGTTATTGATTCACACAGCTGACAAGATAATAATAAAATATTCAGCAAATGCTTCATTAATAGATGTGCACACTTTACAATGTGACTGTGTAAATGTATATTTTAAGGTAAAATGGAAATAAAATGCAATAAATGCAGATTATTGAAGTTATTTATGCACATAAAACATGTCTTAGCACCGACACTGACCTGTTGAGCCTCCGTCCACACTAAACCAGAACTAATGTTACAATCACGACTGAAGACACCAGCGTTCTGTGCTCAGTTCTGAGTGAAGTCACAGCTTTTCTGTTGATACACAAATGTAATGTATTTATAACGGCTAAACCCTCTGTTCTCTCTCTCTCTCTCTCTCTCTCTCTCTCTCTCTCTCTCTCTCTCTCTCTCTCTCTCTCTCTATCGCTCTCTCTCTCTCTCTGTCTGTGTGTGTGTGTGTGTGTGTGTGTGTGTGTGTGTGTGTTTTCAGCAGCACGTAGAAGAAGTCTGCCATTTGATCCTCCTAACAGTAAGTGAATGAAATCACGGGCAGTGATAGTGTCAGCTTGAAACAACACATGGTTTCTTTAATGAAACATTATGGGTAAATCTCTTAAATTAAATAAAAGGTCTGTGAATAAAATGATCATAACATTCAGAGTTGATTCAGTTAAAGAAAATCATGTCATTGTTTACTCTCCATCATGTTGTTGTAAAATATGTCGACTTTTTCCTTTAACTGAACACAAAACATCCAAACTGCGGCTTTTCATATTGAAAAAATGGATAATGATGACGATTTTATGGTTAATAATAATACTATACTTTGTAAAAAAAAAAAAATATTGTATTAGTACCTACAACTATGAGCTTTATTCTAAGTCTTGTGAGACCATCTCCATTAGGTTTGTGTGGGAAACAGTCCATCCAGCTCTTGACCTAAATCCCAAATCTCCTGAAATCTCATGATAACTCTGTTTGAGGAACAGACGGACATAAGTTGTCATTGACTGAAATATTTCAGTCTGTTATTTGAGCTTATGTATTCATCATCAGTGATGGCAGTAGTTTTCATACATAGCCTAACTCTATTGAGCGTTAATGATCTCCGCATACTGCAGTTGAAGCTGCTTCTGTGTTTTGTGTCATTGAAACACCTGACGATTCCCAAGGATTGTCAAAATCCTTCAAACTGAAGATCCAGATTCAGAAACGCTGACAGCAGAGGCCGATCACACACAGTTCCTCCTGTTGGTGATTTCCTGAAGATCCGTCTGTTAACTGAGGACTAGCGTTAAAATGGACCAGAGTTAATGACTGAGACACACGGATCATAACATCCAACCTCATCAGCCCTGAGGCTACAGCAGACTAATATATACTACAACACCATATCTCAATGAGAATCAACTTACAGTGTGTGTGTGTGTGTGTGTGTGTGTGTGTGTGTGTGTGTGTGTGTGTGTGTGTGTGTGTGTGTGTGTGTGTGTGTGTGTGTGTGTGTGTGTGTGTGTGTGTGTGTGTGCTCTTTTTCAGTGAGTGATCTGAGGATTGTTCTGGTGGGGAAGAATGCATCAGAAAACAGTCGAGTGGGAAACATTATACTGGGAACAGCAGCGTTTCACAGTGAAGCTTCATCTCATTCACAGCAGCACAGTGTGAGAGTCAGTGGAGAGGTGGAGAAGAGACACATCGCAGTCATCAACTCTCCTCAGCTGCTCCAGCCACATCTGGCACACCATCAGATCACACAGAGAGTGAGAGAGTGTGTGTGTGTGTCTGCTCCAGGACCTCATGCGATCGTACTCGTACTGCAGTATAAGGACTTCAGAGATGAGGACATGAGCAGAGTGAAAACTGTGCTGAACCTCTTCAGTGAGAAGGCCATTAAACACACTATAGTGCTGACTACTGATGAAGAGACACGTGCTGCCAAATGGGCGTCTTTGGTAATGAATATCACTATTAATAATTTAATAAAGGAGTGTGGAGGAGGACATCTTCAGTTTGATGTAAGAAATGCAGGATGGCGCTCTGAGATGATCAGAAGGATAGAGAAGATGCTAAAGGAAGAGAATGAAGAATTCCTCATCTGTAACATGTATGAGGATGAAGGAACATCAGTGGATGGAGATGCGAGCAGATCTGCAGGTTCAGTCCGAGCAGATGGCAAAGAGGAGGATGGAAAACTCAATCAGACTACAAAAACAGGAAGTGATGGAGGAGGTTTGTCAAAGTATTTTTTTCTCATGATAATACCTCTAAGAATATTCTCATAAACTATTTTTTGACTGATTTTCCGGCTTTCCATGTTTTCACTGTTACACGGTAGAGGGCGCTATGACACATCTTCTGATTAAAACATCAAAATATCTTCTGAGCAGAAAACAAGCAACAGAAGCAAAAAAGCATTGCTTATGAACGTTTGTAGTCTTTGACAAAACATGATTCAAGTTCCTCAGCTTTTTGTTCAAAATGTTTTTTATGAAACTTACCCACATTCAAGTGTTGATAAAAAAAAGAATGCATTAAGCTAGAATAAAACTCTTTTGTTTTGTTTAAATGTAGAGGACCTGTTCTTTTCTTTTGATAAATTGCATATTCAGATTTTTTTTTTTTTATTCTGGGGGCCATGCAAGTTTTGTGAAAATAGTCATAATTGTTTCAGTTAATGCTGGCGGGGAAAGAGTTGAAAGTTACAGAGTTGTAGAGACAGGAAATGACAGGGAGTAAAATGAGGAGCACTACTGTATGACTTGAATTGTTATTTATTCTTTTACTAATCTGTTTTGTTTAGGCTTAAAAAAAATTCTAATAGAGTATCAGACATTCCAGTTGAAAAAAGTGCACTAAAATACACTTTATTTCAGTACACTTAGTAAACTTCCATAATGTACTTAAAGTGCTCTATTTTCGTGTGCTAATTTTGTACTTTGTACTAAAAATGATTCTTTAGTTGTCAAGTCAAGTCAGCTTTATTTATATAGCTCTTTTAACAATGCAGATTGTTTCAAAGCAGCTTCACAGTGTTAAACAGGAAAATAATGCAGCATAATTTTATTCAGCCGTTCTGGAGAAAACGGTGATGTCATCAGCTCAATTCAATTATCATACATTGACAATGTGGGCAGTTCAGTAATTTAGTTTATTTGGTTAATTTAGTTTAATAATTAGATTTATTTGGATATTTAGTTGAAAAATGTAGTGTCCCCAACTGAGCACGCCAAGCCAGAGGCAACAGTGGCAAGGAAACCAAAACCCCATTAGGTGACCTAATGGAGAAAAATAAACCTTGGGAGAAACCAGGCTCAGTCGGGGGGGCAGTTCTCCTCTGGCCAATTAACAAACAGCGTATTATTATTATTCTGGCAACTTTACAGGTCAGAGGTCATAATAGATTGGAATATTCGAAAGATTGGAGGCAGCAAACCAGAGACGGGTTTATTGAGGATGATGTGTCGATTAAATAATTATTAAATAGGAATAATTGAAATATCGGAGTCATCACGCTGGAGACGGGTTTATTGAGGATACCGTGTCGATGAGACAGGTTCAGGGGGAGTCTAATCACGGTCTCTGCAGACACTTCAGGGTCATGTGTTGGTCTTCTCTGGGCGCATGTCCAGCATCTGATCTGGATACGGCCCTGATCCGGCTGACTGCAGTAAACCTCGGGATAAACAGAGAGACTATCATTAGCGTAGATGCCATTCTTCTGGTGATGTCACGAGTACATCAGGTGTTATGGGAAGTGTTCCCAGTTCCGGCTGACCTAGTTAATGCAGCCTAACAATCAATTAATTGAGAAAGTGTTTTATGTGTATGCCACAGTAAAGAGATTTAAAGAGTTTTTAGTCTAGATTTAAACTGACAGAGTGTGTCTGCTTCCCGAACAATGCTAGGAAGACTGTTCCAGAGTTTAGGTGCTAAATAGGAAAAGGATCGACCGCCTGCAGTTGATTTAGATATTCTCTGTATTATCAACTGAAAAAAATGAATTTTGAGACCGCAGTAGACGTGATGGAGTATAATGTGTTAAGAGCTCGCTCAAGTACTGGAGATAAACCATTTAGTGCTTTGTAAGTAATAAGCAAGATTTTAAAATGTATGCGATGTTTAATAGGGAGCCTGTGCAGTGTTGACAGAACCGGCTAATATGGTCACACTTCCTGGTTCTAGTAAGAACTGGAGCTGCTGCGTTTTGGACCAGCTGGAGTTTGTTTATTAAGCGAGCAGGGCAACCACCCAGTAGAGCATTACAATAATCTAGTCTTGAGGTCATGAACGCATGAACTAACTGTTCAGCATTTTGCATTGAGAGCATGTGCCGTAATTTAGATATATTTTTAAGATGGTAGAATGTAGTTTAACAGATGCTAGAAACATGGCTTTCAAACGAAAGATTGGTATCAAAGAGCACAGAAATATAGAGCTGAGTATCGTCAGCATAACAATGAAAACTAACGGCATGTTTCCTAATGATATCTCCCAGTGGTAGCATGTACAGGGTAAAGAGCAGCGGTCCTAGCACTGAGCCCTGCGGTACTCCATACTGAACATGTGATCGGTGTGACATCTCTTCAAACTGATAACGGTCACATAGGTATGATTTAAACCATGCCAATGCAATTTCACTAATGCCTTCATAATTTTCGAGTCTATTTAAAAGAATGTTGTGGTCGATAGTATCAAATGCAGCGCTAAGATCGAGTAACACTAATAGAGAGATACAGCCACGATCGGATGATAAGAGTAAATCATGTGTAACTCTGATGAGAGCAGTCTCAGTGCTATGATACGGTCTAAACCCTGACTGGAAATCCTCACAGATACCATTTCTTTCTAAAAAGGAACATCATTGTGAAGACACTGCCTTTTCAAGTATTTTTGACAGAAAGGGTAGATTTGAGATTGGTCTATAATTGACTAATTCTGTAGGATCAAGTTGCGTTTTTTTAATAAGTGGTTTAATAATAGCCAACTTAAAAGTTTTCGGTACAGAATAGTGACCTTCTTCAATGCTGCAAGCGGCAGAACTGATGCACACACACACACACACACACACACACACACACACACACACACACACACACACACACACACACACACACACACACATCTGCTCAACTACCACACACCCTTTCCCTCACCTGTTTATTCCTCTATTGGAGAAGCGGGTGCACATGCGACCCCGATAGACATTTATCCATATTCAATACTTCCCTTCTGTTATTCCCTCCGGACATATCAAACATGCTCATTGTTTGTTTGTTTTATGTGTCATTGTTAAATCTAGTGTTATATGTTGATGTAACTGGGTTGCTGGGAACTGTGCCGGCAAACTGGTTCTTACAACATTATGCTGACTATCTAGGTCTAGAGAGCTGTAGGTATCTGAAGCTCTTACACAAAGCTACCAGCTTGGCATAGCTATCTAGCCCCCTGGAGTCCTAGAGAAAAAAACAAGGTGCTCTTTGTTCATTTTACTAACAAAAGGCCCTCGCCAGACCATTAGAACACTTATTTCATCATTGGTCCAGCCGGGTTTAAAAAAGAAGGGGGAAGGCAAAAAAAGAGGGTAGTTGTTAATAGCCCTCAGAAAGGGAGGCGATGGTATTTACCTCTATCAGACCCAGACCGCTGGTCACGTCTGTACTGTATTACCTACCTGAAGTCCTGCTTTTTCTGCCTCAATTTGCGCAGTCTCTGCAACCTTCTCCTTACCAGAAGCTGCGCCTCAACGGATGTGCCAAACAGCTCAGAGGGCGAACCCAGAGCATCGAAGAGAAAGGATTTTGGACCATAGAGCCAAATTTGTGGTGCACCGCAGCTTGCGACCACATCAGGGGAAAGATCCTGGCCCTGGTCCAAGTCCTTCAGCAAAAAAGCTTGGCAGCACTGCCATAGTATGCCTAACCTGCTGCCGCGTATGCCCTGCAATTCAAACCTGGTGTCATTTTTAGTGGTCTAGATTGGGTTGGAGCGTTCAGTGTCGATGCTTCCCCTAAAGAGAGATAGCTTGCGAACGTCTCATCAATAGGAGGCATCGACACATACCCATGCTCACATTCTCTCGATATTAGCATAATTTGCATTGTGATATCGATTGATGTGTGCTGAATACTGGTTCTTCCATGCCTTCTCGATATCAGAATGGAGATCAGGAAGGAATGGAAGACTCATGGGAGCTGGTGGTTTGTGGCCAGAGAGAAACTGCTTGTCTAGCAAGGGAGGAGAGATATCTGCAGGAGCTATGAGTGCTTCAGGAATGTATCCCTCAGATCGGCAATAGCCACCTCGAGTGACAACTCCTCCGGATGGAACTTCCAACTCCCGCCCCTCTGAGAGTATCCACGGCGGCAACCGGGACACCGACACAGCCAAGGTTGCCGATAGCCAGTCCTACAGCTGGGGGACACCATCGAGAGCTACCTGTGATGATTAGCTTGATTCGAGGAGTGGAGCTGTCATTTGGTACCATTACTGACGGGACAAGCATTGGAAGCATACCACACCATGGATGAGGACCTCACAGACAATTGCAACCACCTGAAGGATGCATTGCTGCAAAAATTAAATATCTAAGCCAAGACATACTCTCAGCGGGTCCGCGCAGCAACTGTACCAGAAGGTGATTCACCCACAGAAACATACCACTGTCTGCGGAATCTCTACCAGCGATGGGTACGTCCTGATCTACATTACGAGGAGATTAGAAAGCTAGTCATCTTAGAACAGCTGCTTTGAGTACTGTCTTACGACAGCCGTACCTGGGTTAAAGAGCATGAACTGGAATCCGGACTGGCAGCCGCAAAGTTAGCCCAGCAGTACATGAATGCTCATCGCTCTGACCAGCGCACACAACCATTTAAAGACACGTCAACAGTGACAATTGTTGAAATACCTGAATACTCCAGTTTCCAAGGTCTCCACGGAGGGGCTCAAGGTTCATGGCTGGCAAGTCCCAGAAAACATTGCTGTGTTACAAAAAGAAGGTGAAACCTTAAAAGCTTTGTTTGCCAAAGCTGAAGACCAAGAAAAGCCTTAAGTGTCTGATGAACAATATGTCATTCATGAGGGTGTATTGTATGTGCAATCTGCTGATGGTAGTACCCCTGTCTTGTCAACCTCTTTTTTTACATTGGGTCATACACAAAGACATACACACAAATTAGTTCCTGCTTCTATTTGCCTACCATGTGCACTGACATTCAGACATATTGCACTACATGTTCCACATGTCAAAAGACCAGTTCTGTGCTTTAGCGGGGTAAGGCCCCATTACACCTGTTACCGTCATATCCACCCCTTTCCATTGCATTGCCATGGATGTTGTGGGAGTAAAAGAGCAGTGCAGGACACACTACATCAGCAACTGGGCATCACAGCACTGAGGACCAGTCCATATGACCCGCAGACAGATGGGCTAGTTGAGCGGTTCAATCAGATGCTGAAGGGCATTCTGCAGAAGTTCATTGCAGACACTGGCCGTGACTGGGACAAATGGCTCCTCTTCATTCTCTTCACATACAGAGTGGTACCTCAGGCTTCAACCAGGTTTTAACCCTTCAAACTCCTGCATGGCTGGCAAGTCCAAGGACCACTGGACATCTTAAAAAAGGCCTGGACAAAGTCAACAGCAGACACAGAGGAGAGAAGTATTGTGAGTTTCACCCTTGAGATGAGGGACCGGCTGGAGCTACAGAAAGCAAGAAAGGTAGAATCTTCAAGAAGCACAAGTGGCACAGAAACGATGCCAGACTGCATCAGTTCCAACCGGGACAGGAAGTGCTGCTTTTGTTACCCACTTAAATGAACAAGCTACTCATCAAGTGACAAGGGCTGTATACCATCGTGAGGAAGATGGGGCCTTTACCTTATGAGATTCATCACCCTGAAAAAACAAGATCTCACCAGACCTACCATGTGAACCTGTTAAAGGAGCCAGAGAGACCTGGCAGCTGTAACTCTAGACCATCTAGACGGGGCACAGCAGACTGAACTGCGAGATCTTCTCGACAAGTTCCTGTCACTGTTTCAGCCAAGGCCTGGGCAAACAGAGTACACCATCCATCTCACTGACTCTTGTTGGGGTAACAGTTTAGCACTTAGGACTAGGGGTGCACCGATCCAACTTTTTCAGTCCCTATACCGATACCGATACCGATGCCTGGGCTTTGTGTATCTGTCGATACCCGATACCGATCCGATACTATTGTTGAATTAATAATAAACTGTATATCTTCCACCTTATACCTTCCTTGAAGAGACTAAAGGCACCAGACTTTACTAACTAAACATAACTAAGACAAAATAACAGATGTGTGTAAAGTGTTGAATTCTTATTTATTTAAAAAACAATTGTGCATTCAAATCTAAAATAGAATGTAATCAAACTTCTTTAAATAAATAAAATGTAGCAGTGGAAACAAAAAACAGTGTATTGGTCAAACATACAATAGTAATCTGACAGTTACCAAACATTTTTTACACTACAGATCATTGTTTTGGTATATAATCATATCAATATTAAAAAGTAGCATTACAAATGAACAAATAGTCTAATTTTCTGCCATATGCAATTTAATAAAAATTATCAGCTAGCTAAGAACAACTTTGTTCTGGTTTCACCTCACTCCAGTCTAAATGATTGTAGGCTAGTCCTATTTATTTTACTACACATTGTCAACAGAAATAAGCTGAAATACTGTTGATAATTAAAAAATATTTCTTACCCACTCTTGCTAAATTGGGTGAGCACACTTGTGTTCTCATTTCAGATGCGTTCTGAGTAAATTAATGAACTGATTCATGAGTTCAGTGTTGGACAGATCAGTTGCTCTAACCAGTCGTTAAAATGATTCGGTTCAAAGGAGTCATTAGGTCACGAATCGGACATTAGCAGACACGTTGTGTGCGAATCCCGTCTGTTAGAACATCGAGAAAGATGTCAACACACAGAAAACACTTCATAACTGAATATAATTTGTCTTCTGTTTATTGAAAGTATGCTTTATGTCAGCTGGTCAGAGAAGAATCAAAAATTTTTTAGGGCAATTCATAACCAGCGGTAATTCAAGGACAAAATTGTCCGAATGTGTCACATGCAACATGGTTTCGGTCTTCCAACCTTTTGATTTGGATTAATATGTGAAATATGAGAAAAAGCTAACAGCTAACACTGATTATTTTGAAGACCCAGAGAGTGTGCACGGGGAAGGAGCTCTCTGATAGTTCTTTCTGTCACTCAGTCACAAGCGCAGCATCTGTTCTACATCACTCGTAAATCACAATAACTAATCAAATTAGGCTTTGGCGGCCGTCAAAAAATGTTCAATGCAGGAAAAACCGGAATTTGCAGTAATACCACCTCCCCTCAAAACATTTAAGTTACTTTGCAGACATTGCAAACAGCCGATGAACTAGTTGGCGTGGCAAGCGTGAAATATCTCCTCCACACAGCCGACTCTCTGGCTCGCTCCGTGTTGCTTCTAGCATGCGACACACGTGAAGCTGACCAATGACGTAGGTTCTGCTGCGAAAAAAAACACCTGGATGGGCTTGTGGATCTGTTCATTTTTCCGATCCCCGATCCAGCTATTTTGTCAGTATCGCGGCCGATATTCGATCCTAATATCAGATCAGTGCACCCCTACAAAGGACCAGTAGTGAAAAATGAAGACCAAGAGTCAGGAGTGCAATTAATTAAAGAGAAATTTACTGAAGAATAGTTCCACACATTGTCAATTAATCAGATTCACGTGTACATATATCACTTGTTGACGCTTTCACCCCGGAATTAGGCATGTAGTGACCTTCCAGATTCTGGAGCAGGCGCCAGCTTGCCCAGGAAAGTCCACCCATCTAATAGGATGCCCGTAATCCACATCCATGTGCTTTCTCTCAGTGAGAGGTACAGACAACAGTACAGGACATATTCATACAATTCTTTAGGGTTTTAGTAAAAGGAAATATGAAATGAAATAAAATAAAATATAATATAAAAAAACGAAAGACCGATCCATATTTCATCTCTGGAAGCCGGGCTAAGTGAGCAAGCACTGTTACTGCACTCCTGTCAGGTTGGGGGTGTTTGATGCCTCCAAATCCAAACACACGACAATATGTTCTGAAATCAAGCGTTTAACGACACATCACACACCCCTAGGACAGACCCTTAGTCACCTCTCAGAGACCAAATACACACTTTATAAAATATAAAAGTAAGAAACAATCATTGGTCCTATTGATTGATCAAAATCATAACTGGAAAGAATCATTAAAAATCATTATAATAATATAGAAAGATAAATATTGATTAAGGCTTTGATTATGAATTTAATTCGTATATATATAGATATATTGAAGCGGCAGTGGATTTCAGAATCCAAACTTTCACTCTACACTGTCAAGACAGTGGCTCTACAGAATCCCAGAAAGACTGTTGAACCTTTTGAAGGCAGAGATTGAAATTATGGAGTTGGACGTCATACAAGCGAATGGAGTAACTTGCTTGTCATCATGCCAAAGAAAGAAAGGACCGTTGCGTGTCTGTGTTGACTTCCGCAAGCTAAATGCACAGTCAAAGTTTAATGCCCACCCTATGCCTAGGATCGACAACCTATTTCATGACATTGGACCTGTTTAGGGGTACTGGCAGGTGTCCCACAACCTAAACTCCAAGCCGTTCACTGCCTTCAGGACACCCGTTGGACTATACTAGTTTACTGTCCTACCCTTTGGTCTGCACGGGGCACCTGCCACCTTCCAGCGTTTAATGGACCTACCAGCTGCCTACATGGACATCTATAGCCACAACTAGGCAGATCACCTAGACCATCTGAGACAGACCCTGGGGAAGATCAAAGTAGCGGGCCTGTCCTTAAATGTTGCTTAGTGTGAGTGGCAGGAGACCAACTACCTGGGATACCAACTGAGCAATGGCCTAGGCCTAGGACAAAGAAGGAGGTTCAATCCTAACTGGGTCTGGTGACGCCGCCAGTGTTAATTTCGTTGACGAATAATTTGTCATAATTTTCGTCAACAACCTTTTTTCACTGTCGAAAACGAGACGATAACTAAATAAAAACTTGTGTTAGATGACAAAAACTATAACGAAAATCAACTGTCATTTTCGTCAACAAATAAAAACGAGACGAAAATGTTAGGGAGGGACGATAAGGGAAGAGATCCAGTCAGAACTGATGTCCGCGCACATTTGATTTGGACGTGCTGATCTAACCGCTGGACAACACGGCGCTGTTGCGCTTCTACAGGCTCACGCAAGCATCCCCAATCCAGCGCTCCAGAAAGGCTCACAATCAATGAATAACACACATTTATGCCAGGCAATTGTTTATTAAATAATGCTGATGAATAATGACAATGTTTACTTTACGATGTTTATATAGTAATACGTTTTAGACGGTTGTAGCATATTTTATCTCCTCATCTGAACTTGAATGAGCTCCTACAACTACAATAGAGGCTCAGAACCACTTTTTGTCCGATTACCCACTAAAGTGGGAAAATGACCCCCGGAACACTTTTGGTGGACGTTCGTCCCTTTTTTGACCTTTTGACCCCTGAACGAGGTCGAAGGGCCACCAAACTTTTCTGCACGACTCAGGGGAACGTGGCGAGAAGAAAAATGACGTCCCCTAGTCGATTGGCCCTTCCCAAGCCGTTTCGTACACATCCGTGAACCCACTGTGGCAAACGCATTAGTTTAATGGGTAGGTGGGATTTTTACAGAAAGGCCCCAGGGGCCCCAGATTTGGCACAGTGGCTCCTGGGGGGGCCCTGAGCAACATATCGAAAGCGGTTGACCCTAGAGCAAAGAGAAATCATTTTCAACTTCTAACCCTAATATTGACCTCAGGCCTCTAACACTCATACCATCTAAGAGCCTTTTGAGTCAATTAGGTACAATGGGGGCACTTCTGTCAGGAACATGCCAGGGTTTCGTGCTCTGGCCCCATCAGTCGGGGGGCCCTGGAAAGTTGGAATCTCAAACCTCAAGGGGCCACGACCCTCCACCTCCGTACGGGAGCCCTGCTCGCTCCCATTAAACGCGCAGGCACGAGGTCGAAGGGCCACCAAACTTTTCTGCACGACAGAGGGGAATGTGGCGAGAAGAAATATGACGTCCCCTAGTCGATCGGCCCTTCCCAAGCCGTTTCGTACACATCCTGTGAACCCACTGTGGCAAACGCATTAGTTTAATGGGTAGGTGGGTTTTTTTTACAGAAAGGCCCCAGGGGCCCCAGATTTGGCACAGTGGCTCCTGGGGGGGCCTGAGCAACATATCGAAAGCGGTTGGCCCTAGAGCAAAGAGAAATCCTTTTCAACTTCTAACCATAATATGGTGGACGTTCGTCCCTTTTTTGACCTTTTGACCCCTGAACGAGGTCGAAGGGCCACCAAACTTTACCGCACGACTCAGGGGAACGCGGCGAGAAGAAAAATGGCGTCCCTTAGTCGATCGGCCCTTCCCAAGCCGTTTCGTACACATCCGTGAACCCACTGTGGCAAATGCATTAGTTTAATGGGGGGGTGGTCTTTGACTCGGACAGCGCCCCCTATCGTGGTCCAGAGACCCCCTTTTCCGTGGTAACTTGCGGGACAGGGGTAATCATGAAACGTCTGTATGGTCCATTGACTAACGGGCATTTAGACTCCCAATTCACACTACGATCCCTCGAACCCCCTATTTGTACTACCTCCTGGGACGGCAGTTTGATCTGGAGACCAACCATTGGGCACTTACCTGGATTCACACTATGAAAGACCGTAATGCTTGTGTTACCCGATGGTATTTGGCTCTCCAGCCCTACACCTTCTGGATCCAGCATTTCCCCGGGAGGAAGAACCTTGTGGCCGACTACCTGTCTGGGTTCCCGGACAGTGCGCGGCTTTGAGAGGGGGAAGGTGATGTAAAGAAGTGACCTTCTTCACCGCTGCATGAGGCAAGGACTCAAATGCAGAGTGCAGTAGGGCTTTTATTAAATGGCAAACAAACAAGAAAAATAACAAAAACTACTATACACTCAAAGCTTGTTATACACCGTACGGGGGAAATACAGGCACAGCAAGGCAAGGCTGAGCTGAATATGGCAGAGCAAGGCTGGCTCCACTTTATATTAGGTGGCCTTAACTACGATGTACTTACATCAAAAAATAAGTACAATGTACTTACTGTGTTCAAATTGTATTGCAAAGCACCTTTGCTGATATTGAGTTGGGATACGGGTAGAGTTAGGGACAGGTGTGGTGGTTTGAGTAAGTTTAAGGGTAGGGTTAGGGACAGGTATGGTGGTATGGGTAAGTTTAAGGGTAGGGTTAGGGACAGGTGTGGTGCTATGGGTAAGTTTAAGGGTAGGGTTAGGGACAGGTCTGGTGGTATGGGTAAGTTTAAGGGTAGGGTTAGGGACAGGTGTGGTGGTATGGGTAAGTTTAAGGGTAGGGTTAGGGACAGGTGTGGTGGTATGGGTAAGTTTAAGGGTAGGGTTAGGGACAGGTGTGGTGGTATGGGTAAGTTTAAGGGTAGGGTTAGGGACAGGTGTGGTGCTATGGGTAAGTTTAAGGGTAGGGTTAGGGACAGGTGTGGTGCTATGGGTAATTTTAAGGGTAAGGTTAGGGACAGGTGTGGTGGCATGGGTAAGTTTAAGGGTAGGGTTAGGGACAGGTGTGGTGGTATGGGTAAGTTTAAGGGTAGGGTTAGGGACAGGTGTGGTGCAATGGGTAAGTTTAAGGGTAGGGTTAGGGACAGGTGTGGTGATATGGGTAAGTTTAAGGGTAGGGTTAGGAACAGGTGTGGTGGTGTGGGTAAGTTTAAGGGAAGGGTTAGGAACAGGTGTGGTGGTGTGGGTAAGTTTAAGGGTAGGGTTAGGGACAGGTGTGGTGGTATGGGTAAGTTTAAGGGTAGGGTTAGGGACAGGTGTGGTGCTATGGGTAAGTTTAAGGGTAAGGTTAGGGACAGGTGTGGTGGTATGGGTAAGTTTAAGGGTAGGGTTAGGGACAGGTGTGGTGGTATGGGTAAGTTTAAGGGTAGGGTTCGGGACAGGTGTGGTGGTGTGGGTAAGTTTAAGAGTAGGGTTAGGGACAGGTGTGGTGGTGTGGGTAAGTTTAAAAGGTAGGGTTAGGGACAGGTGTGGTGGTATGGGTAAGTTTAAGGGTAGGGTTTGGGACAGGTGTGGTGGTGTGGGTAAGTTTAAGAGTAGGGTTAGGGACAGGTGTGGTGGTATGGGTAAGTTTAAGGGTAGGGTTAGGGAAAGATGTGGTGGTATGGGTAAGTTAAGGGTAGGGTTAGGAACAGGTGTGGTGTACCCATAGCACCACACCTGTCCCACACCTGTTGGACTCAAGATCGCGCCGAGGATGGCTGCTGCGTTGCGAGCTCCGTTACAACATTGTAGTTTTTGTTTGTTCTGTTTATAGTTTTTGTGTCTTTCGTCTTGGATGTTGTCTGCCTTACTGTGTACGACAGACAGACACTTTTGGACATTGGTTCGGCAATCGCACACCGATAACCGGACTTTAAATTCTTCAGTGACGACCCGCTGTTTACAAACACGGCAGCGGAGCCCTTTGTCTGGGCAGTCCGACCGCGGAAACGCAGCCGGAGAAGGGGAAGCAGAGCCGGCGTGCTCATCAGAGTAAGACGCTGCGCAAACCGACCCCCGCTTCCCAGTATTTTACTGGCTAATGTTCAGTCTCTGGACAACAAACTCTGCGAGCTGAGAGCACGGATCTCTTTCCAACGAGAGACGAGGGACTGCTGCATTATCTGCCTTACAGAAACTTGGATGTCTGCTGAGATTCCAGATTCGGCCATCGAAACCACGGGGTTCTCCGTGCATCGAATGGACAGAGGAAAAGAACTCTCAGGGAAAAGCAAAGGCATATGAGAAAAAGCATATGTTTTATGATCAACAGATCCTGGTGTGATCAGAGGAACGTACATTCTATCAAGTCTTTCTGTTCTCCTGATCTGGAACTTCTCATGGTTCTGTGTCGACCATTCTGGCTACCGAGGGAATTCACAGCGGTCATCATCACAGCTGTGTATATTCCCCCACAAGCCGACACAGACCGGGCACTAAAGGAACTGTATAGGACAGTGAGTGAGCAGGAAACCGCGCATCCTGAGTTTATTGTGCCTGGGGACTTTAACAAAGCCAACTTCAAACGCATTGCACCTAAATACCACCAACATGTTAGCATCAACACGCGAGGGAACCGTGTCTTGGATCACTGTTACTCTCCCTTCCGGGATGGCTACAAGTCCCTCCCGCGCTCACCATTTGGCAAATCGGACCACTCTTCCGTTCTCCTTCTGCCCGCTTACAGGCAGAGACTGAAACAGGAAGCACCCGCCCTCAGAACCATCCAGTGCTGGTCGGACCAATCAGACTCTATGCTACAAGACTGTTTTGATCACGCGGACTGGGAGATGTTCCGGTCGGCCTCTGATGACGACATCGAGGTTTACGCTGATAGTGTAACGTGTTTCATCAGTAAGTGCGTAGAAGACGTTGTTCCGACCAAAACAATACGGCTGTACCCTAACCAGAAGCCGTGGCTAAATGGGGATGTTCGCGCGGCACTCAATGCGCGAACCTTCACTTTTAACTCCGGTAATGCGGAGGAGCATAAACAAGCAAGTTATGCCCTCCGGAAAACCATCAGAGCAGCAAAACGCCAGTACAGGGACAAGATTGAAGGACAGTTCAACACCACCGACTCTAGAAGCATGTGGCGGGGAATTAACACCATCACGGACTATAAAGGGAAGCTAAACACCTTTTATGCTCGCTTTGAGGGAACTAACACCGCCCTCGCGGAGAGAGAGCTCGTGGCTGAAGATGCAGAGGTTAGTTCCCTCTCTGTATCTGTAGCGGATGTAACCCGATCCTTCCGGCGGGCGAACATCCGTAAAGCCGCGGGTCCAGACGGCATTCCGGGCCGCCTCATCAGAGCGTGCGCGAACTGGCTGGAGTTTTCACGGACATCTTTAACCTGTCCCTCTCCCTGTCTGTGGTCCCCACATGCTTCAAAACGTCCACCATTGTGCCTGTACCGAAGCAGTCGAAAACCATCTGCTTAAACGACTGGCGTCCTGTTGCTCTGACCCCCATCATCAGCAAATTCTTTGAGAGAATAATCAGAAACCACATCTGCTCTGTTCTCCCCCCCTCACTGGACCCACTGCAGTTTGCATACCGCACAAACCGCTCCACTGATGATGCCATTTCATCCACTATACACACTGCTCTCTCCCACCTGGAAAAGAGGAACACGTATGTGAGAATGCTGTTTGTAGACTACAGCTCAGCATTCAACACCATTGTGCCCTCCATACTTGACGTGAAACTCCGGACTCTAGGCTTAAACAGCCTGTTATGCAGCTGGATCCTGGACTTCCTGTCAAACAGACGCCAGGTGGTCAGAATGGGCAGTAACATCTCCTCATCACTGACTCTCAACACCGGAGCCCCTCAGGGCTGTGTTCTCAGCCCACTCCTGTACTCTTTGTACACACATGACTGTGTGGCAACCCACAGCTCCAACACCATCATCAAGTTTGCTGACGATACGACGGTGGTAGGTCTCATCACTGACAATGATGAAACGGCCTACAGAGAGGAGGTGCACACTCTGACACGGTGGTGTCAGGAGCACAACCTCTCCCTCAACGTCAGCAAGACCAAGGAGCTGGTGGTCGACTTCAGGAGGAATGAGAGAGAACACCGCCCCTTCACCATCGATGGAGCACCGGTGGAGAGAGTCAGCAGCTTCAAGTTCCTCGGTGTCCACATCACAGAGGAACTCTCATGGTCTGTCCACACCGAGGCCGTTGTGAAGAAGGCTCATCAGCGCCTTTTCTTCCTACGACGACTGAGGAGGTTTGGAATGAACCGCCACATCCTCACACGCTTCTACAGCAGCACCATAGGGAGCCTGCTGACTGGCTGCATCACCACCTGGTACGGCAACAGTACCGCCCGCAGCCACAAAGCCCTGCAAAGGGTAGTGCGCACGGCCAGCTGCATCATCGGAGGTGAGCTTCCCTCCCTCCAGGACATTTATGCCAGGCGGTGTGTGAAGAGAGCTCAGAGGATCATCAGAGACTCTAGCCACCCGAACCATGGGCTGCTCTCACTGCTGCCATCAGGCAGACGGTACCGCAGCATCAGAACATGCACCAGCCGACTCCAGAACAGCTTCTTCCCACAAGCAATCAGACTACTTAACTCTTGATCCATCAGTATCATAACACACACTGGACAGAATATCACTCAGCACAACCCACTGTAGATACACACACATTATATACACATTTATTTATCATATAGCGTATCTATTGTACATTGGATGTCTATTTGTGAATATTGTATACTGTACATTGTATATTATTATTATTATTATTATAGCGTAATGTATATTGTTTAATGTATGTTTAGTGTATATTGTTTAAAGTATATGTATATTGTAAGTATGTGTATATTGTTTAAGCTGTGAGAACTACACTCACATTGTGTAAATTATTTATTGTTTATTGTAGAGTATACTGTGCTGTGAGTAATTGTGTGCGCATCAGATGTGTAATCTGATGTTGCTTTAAATGTTGTATATGTCATGTCATGACTACTATGATGCTCGGAACTCCACCTAAGAATTTCACCTGCTGTTGCACTTGTGTATATGGTTGAGTGACAATAAAGTGATTTGATTTGATTTGATTTGATTTTGATTTGAAGTTTAAAGGTAGGGTTAGGGACAGGTCTGGTGGTATGGGTAAGTTTAAGGGTAGGGTTAGGGACAGGTGTGGGGGTATGGGTAAGTTTAAGGGTAGGGTTAGGGACAGGTGTGGTGGTATGGGTAAGTTTAAGGGTAGGGTTAGGGACAGGTGTGGTGGTGTGGGTAAGTTTAAGGGTAGGGTTAGGGACAGGTGTGGTGGTGTGGGTAAGTTTAAGGGTAGGGTTAGGGACAGGTGTGGTGGTGTGGGTCAGTTTAAGGGTAGGGTTAGGGACAGGTGTGGTGGTGTGGGTAAGTTTAAGGGTAGGGTTAGGGACAGGTGTGGTGGTGTGGGTAAGTTTAAGGGTAGGGTTAGGGACAGGTGTGGTGGTGTGGGTAAGTTTAAGGGTAGGGTTAGGGACAGGTGTGGTGATGTGGGTAAGTTTAAGGGTAGGGTTAGGGACAGGTGTGGTGATATGGGTAAGTTTAAGGGTAGGGTTCGGGACAGGTGTGGTGATATGGGTAAGTTTAAGGGTAGGGTTAGGGACAGGTGTGGTGGTGTGGGTCAGTTTAAGGGTAGAGTTAGGGACAGGTGTGGTGGTGTGGGTAAGTTTAAGGGTAGGGTTAGGGACAGGTGTGGTGGTGTGGGTAAGTTTAAGGGTAGGGTTAGGGACAGGTGTGGTGATATGGGTAAGTTTAAGGGTAGGGTTAGGGACAGGTGTGGTGATAAGGGTAAGTTTAAGGGTAGGGTTCGGGACAGGTGTGGTGATATGGGTAAGTTTAAGGGTAGGGTTAGGGACAGGTGTGGTGGTGTGGGTCAGTTTAAGGGTAGAGTTAGGGACAGGTGTGGTGGTGTGGGTAAGTTTAAGGGTAGGGTTAGGGACAGGTGTGGTGGTGTGGGTAAGTTTAAGGGTAGGGTTAGGGACAGGTGTGGTGGTGTGGGTAAGTTTAAGGGTAGGGTTAGGGACAGGTGTGGTGATATGGGTAAGTTTAAGGGTAGGGTTAGGGACAGGTGTGGTGATATGGGTAAGTTTAAGGGTAGGGTTAGGGACAGGTGTGGTGGTATGGGTAAGTTTAAGGGTAGGGTTAGGGACAGGTGTGGTGATATGGGTAAGTTTAAGGGTAGGGTTCGGGACAGGTGTGGTGATATGGGTAAGTTTAAGGGTAGGGTTAGGGACAGGTGTGGTGGTGTGGGTCAGTTTAAGGGTAGAGTTAGGGACAGGTGTGGTGGTGTGGGTAAGTTTAAGGGTAGGGTTAGGGACAGGTGTGGTGGTGTGGGTAAGTTTAAGGGTAGGGTTAGGGACAGGTGTGGTGATATGAGTAAGTTTAAGGGTAGGGTTAGGGACAGGTGTGGTGATAAGGGTAAGTTTAAGGGTAGGGTTCGGGACAGGTGTGGTGATATGGGTAAGTTTAAGGGTAGGGTTAGGGACAGGTGTGGTGGTGTGGGTCAGTTTAAGGGTAGAGTTAGGGACAGGTGTGGTGGTGTGGGTAAGTTTAAGGGTAGGGTTAGGGACAGGTGTGGTGGTGTGGGTAAGTTTAAGGGTAGGGTTAGGGACAGGTGTGGTGGTGTGGGTAAGTTTAAGGGTAGGGTTAGGGACAGGTGTGGTGATATGGGTAAGTTTAAGGGTAGGGTTAGGGACAGGTGTGGTGATATGGGTAAGTTTAAGGGTAGGGTTAGGGACAGGTGTGGTGGTATGGGTAAGTTTAAGGGTAGGGTTAGGGACAGGTGTGGTGGTGTGGGTAAGTTTAAGGGTAGGGTTAGGGACAGGTGTGGTGGTATGGGTAAGTTTAAGGGTAGGGTTAGGGACAGGTGTGGTGGTGTGGGTAAGTTTAAGGGTAGGGTTAGGGACAGGTGTGGTGATATGGGTAAGTTTAAGGGTAGGGTTAGGGACAGGTGTGGTGGTGTGGGTAAGTTTAAGGGTAGGGTTAGGGACAGGTGTGGTGATATGGGTAAGTTTAAGGGTAGGGTTAGGGACAGGTGTGGTGATATGGGTAAGTTTAAGGGTAGGGTTAGGGACAGGTGTGGTGGTATGGGTAAGTTTAAGGGTAGGGTTAGGGACAGGTGTGGTGGTATGGGTAAGTTTAAGGGTAGAGTTAGGGACAGGTGTGGTGTGGGTAAGTTTAAGGGTAGGGTTAGGGACAGGTGTGGTGGTATGGGTAAGTTTAAGGGTAGGGTTAGGGACAGGTGTGGTGGTATGGGTAAGTTTAAGGGTAGGGTTAGGGACAGGTGTGGTGGTATGGGTAAGTTTAAGGGTAGGGTTAGGGACAGGTGTGGTGGTATGGGTAAGTTTAAGGGTAGGGTTAGGGACAGGTGTGGTGGTATGGGTAAGTTTAAGGGTAGAGTTAGGGACAGGTGTGGTGTGGGTAAGTTTAAGGGTAGGGTTAGGGACAGGTGTGGTGGTATGGGTAAGTTTAAGGGTAGGGTTAGGGACAGGTGTGGTGGTATGGGTAAGTTTAAGGGTAGGGTTAGGGACAGGTGTGGTGGTATGGGTAAGTTTAAGGGTAGGGTTAGGTGTAAGGGAAGTGTAAACTGTGTAATTACAAATGTAACTACAGAAATTAATTACAGATGTAATTACATGCAGGTATTTTTTAACATGTAAGTACGATGTAAAAACATGTATGTACACAATAAGTGCATTGTATCAAATGATTAATTAAAATTTTAGTACATAGTAGTTAAGGCCAGCTAATATAAAGTGGGCCCACAAGGCTTGACACACTGGGAACATTGCACATGCAGGAACATTAGACAACACCATTCCACTTTTGTATCTTGAAAAAGCAGCCTTGACGTTCTGTTAAAAAGCCCCTTTTGTATTAAATGAAAAAGTCAATCATGTGTTTGTTACACCACGTGGGTATATAATGATAAAATTGTCAGTTTTGGGTGAACTATTCCAATATAATATAAACTTATAAATAATATAATATTTTTGTTGTCGTTTTAGGAAGTGTGCATTTGCTACCAAAGCTGATCTGATTCTACTGTCTCTAAATGTTTTTTCAGTGACTACTTCTGGAAAAACGAACATTGTGCTGTGTGGATATAATACAGCACTCAAGAACTCTGTGTCTAAAGTATCTCGAGGGGTAGCGAGTAAACCTCATAAAGAGATGAGTAAAGTGTGTGTGAAGAAAGAGGGGAAGATCGATGGACGGCAGATCACAGTAATAGAGCTTCCAGCTCTCACTCGGCTCTCAGAAGAGGAAGTGATGCGGGAGACTCTCAACTGTGTGTCTCTCTGTGATCCTGGAGTTCATCTTTTCATCCTCGTTACTCCTGTCGGTTCACTGACTAATGAAGACAAAGCAGAAATGGAGAAGATTAAAAGAATATTTAACTCTAATGAGCACTTCATGGTGCTTTTCACTGCTGAACTCACTGTTAACAAAAGTGTGTCAGATTTTGTAGCATCTACAGAAGCTCAGAGGGTTGTGAGTCTCTATGGGAGTTGGTACAGTGTGATGGGGATAAAAGACAATAGAAACTCTGGGCAAATCTCAAAGATGCTGGATTATATAGACACCATTAAGATTGAACCCTATTCACTTCAGATGTATTTAAGAGCTCCAGAGAAGAGAGTCAGACATGAACTAGAGGAGAAACTGAGTGTGAGAGATAAAGAAATCAAAGAGTTACAGGAGAAGATCAAGACACTGGGTGAGTGAATTCATATATATTTCTGAATTAAACATCTCTGTAAGAATACAGTAATAAGCTTACAAGTTTTTACAGTACATCTATACTGGTTGAGCCATACATGACTAAACACCCTTTACCTATTTCAAGGAGGAAAAAATATACAAAAAAAAAATCATACAAGTGAATCGATTAAGCCAATAATTCAGTGACTCTTTCAGGAAGATCCCAATGTCCATAGTATCCATCATTGGAGTAGGATTCGGTTTAGAACTACAAAGTAAAAAAAAAAAAAAAACTACAAACATGGCAGATTGTATGACCTGACCTATAGTTAAGTAAAGAAGTTTAGATAAAGGAGTTTGAGTGACTAATAATCAAAATGTAACAATTTTTGATCCATTTGGCCATTGACTTTTAAATGCATAATTAAAACCACATTGTTAAACTAGTTTGTTTCTTTTGTCAGTTCCAGAGGGTGTGAAGCTGAATCTGGCTCTGTGTGGGAGTGACAGAAGATTAAAATCCTTCATATCAAACCTGATCCTGAACCAGAGCGAGAGAGGACCAGAGCTCAGCTCAGAGTGTGTGAGGAGAGACGTGGAGCTTCATGGACGTCTGATCTCTCTGGTGGAGCTTCCAGCTCTGATCAACTCTCAGCTCTCAGAGGAGGAAGTGATGCGTCAGACTCTCCGCTGTGTGTCTCTCTGTGATCCTGGAGTTCATGTTTTCCTCTTCATTATTCCTGATGGTCCACTGAATAATGAAGACAGAGCAGAAATGGAGAAGATCCAGAAGATATTCAGCTCAAGAATCAACAAACACACCATGATCCTCAAATACCAGAATCCAGAGCCTCAGACAGCAGAACTAAAGGAGGAACCACAGTCTGTCGTTGAGGGGTTTGGAGGACGGCATCATCTCATTGGCCCAAACACACAAGTGTCCATGTTGATAGAGGAACTGGAGCAGATGGTTGAGGACAATAGTGGTGTTTGTTTCTCCACAGAGACATTGTGGGATGCACAGATGGAAAAACTGCAGAAATGTGAAGAAATGAAGAAGAAAATCCATTCATTAGAGGCGTGGTTTCAGTCAAAAGGTAATGATCATAAAATCAGACACTTTTCATGATTTCACAAGTCTACACAGATTTGTGAGATAAAACAATAACATTACATGCAAAGTGCAGAAATATGATTAGCACATGATGCTTCAGTTTAAATTATACAAGATATTCTCCCATGATATGAATGACTGACAATCTTAACTTCAAAATCAATATATTGTTTTTAATTTTTATGTGATTATCTTTAGATTCAAGAGAAAAGCCAGATGATCTGAGGATTGTGCTGCTGGGAAAAACTGGAGTTGGGAAGAGTTCAACAGGAAACACCATCTTAGGAAGAGAAGCATTTACAGCAGAATCATCTCAACAATCAGTCACTAAAGAGAGTAAGAGAGAATCAGCTGAAATCAACGGCCGACACTTGACTGTGATCGACACTCCAGGACTGTTTGATACTGAACTCAGTAATGAAGAAATCCAGAGAGAAATCACAAACTGCATCTCCATGATCCTGCCCGGACCACATGTGTTTCTCCTACTGATACCAGTGGGACGATTCACTCGAGAAGAAGCAAACGCAGTGAAGATCATTCAAGAGACATTTGGTGAAAACTCTTTAATGTTCACTATTGTGCTCTTCACCAGAGGAGATGATCTGAAGGACAGAACTATTGAACAGTGGCTGGGAAAACCTGAAACTCCCTTGATGAAGCTGATTGAAGTGTGTAGAAACAGATTCCACGTGTTCAATAATAATCAGACTGAAGACCGAACACAAGTGTCTGATCTACTGAAGAAGATAGACGACATGGTGAAAGAAAACGGAGACAGTTACTACTCATGTAAGATGTTCAGAGAGATGGAAAGAGAAATACAAGAACAACAACAGAAGATGCTGATGGATGAAGTGGAGCAACTGAACCGAGAAAGAGGAGAACTGATGAACAAACATAAAGAAGAGGAAACAAAGATGAAGATGATGATGAAGGAAGAAAGACAGAATCATTACAAAGAGAGAAATACAATAGAAAATGATTTTAGGGCGAAAGAACAACAATATAAAAGAGACATTAAAGATGGAGAGGATCAGGAGAGAAAGATACGAGAGGAGATGAAGAGAGAAAGAGAGGAATGGGAGAGACAGAAACAACAGGAAAGACAAAGAAGAGATGAAGAGGATGAGAGAAGGAGAAAGAAAGAACAGGCAATGAGGGATGAACATAATCAAGAGAAAGAGAGAATGAAGATGATGATGGAGAAAGAAAGACAGAATCATGATAAAGAGAGAAAGAGAAGAGAAGAGGATGATGAAAGAAGGAGAAAAATAGACAAGGAAACATGGGATGAATATTTTGAGAAACTTAAAAGAGAGAGAGAAAGAAGACACAGAGAGAGAGAAGATCTTCAGTTCAAACATGAAGAAAAGATGAAGAGAGTTAAGATGAAGATGGAAGAAGAAAGACAGAATCATGATAAAGAGAGGAAGAGAAGAGAAGAGGAAAATATGGAAAGAGAAAAACAATATAAAAGAGACATTACAGACATAGAGGATCAGGAGAGAAAGATGCGAGAGGACATGAAGAGAGAACAAGAGGAATGGAACAAACAGAAACAACAGGAAAGAGAAAGAGAAGAAGAAACCGATAATACAGACACATCCAGTCAAGGTCAGAATCATAAATATGAGCAATAAAGGCCATGAAAATAAATCTGCATTATTTATCCTTCACAAAAATGTATTTAATCTAATATGTATTATTGTTATTATTATTATTATTATTATTATAATTGTTATAAACACAGGCAATATTGAGGGAAGAGAGTTAACCTTCACTTTATTTAATGGGGGGGTAAGAGGCCTGGGTAATGGATAGGGGATGATGACCTAAACATCATTGGGAACCACTGATGGACTGTAAACAGTTTAGAGTTTAGTTTTGAGTTCAACACTTGTTTCTCAGGGTCCCAAATGTAATAAATTGTTGTTAATCTCTAAACTCTAGTATTGTCATTTTCAGATGATGAGGATTCACCACCAGATTCAGGAAGTTTGAGAATCTTGCTGTTTGGGAGGACAGGAAATGGAAAGAGTGCCACAGGAAACACTATCCTCGGAAAAAAGGAGTTTCACAGTGAAGCCAGTAAACGTTTGGTGACCACTATTTGTCAGAAGAGAGTTGGTGAAGTTGATGGTAAATCAGTCACTGTTGTTGATACTCCAGGACTTCTTGACACCTCGCTGAAATATGAAAAAGTGCAGGAAGAAATAATGAAGTGTGTTTCTCTGTCCGCTCCTGGACCTCATGTGTTCATCATTGTCTTGAGTTTGGGAAGAATCACCCAAGAGAAGAAAGACACTTTAGACATGATAAAGAAGATCTTTGGCCCAAAAGCAGCAGAGTTCAGCATCGTTCTCTTCACTAGAGGAGATGATCTGGAAAAAGATGAAACAATAGAACAATATGTAGAAAAGAGTAAAAATGCTGAACTGATCAAGAAACTGATCAGTGACTGTGGAAACAGATTCCTGGCCTTTAACAACAAAGAAACACAAGATCGGACGCAAGTTACTCAGCTGATGGAGAAGATAGAAGAGCTGAAGGAATCTAATGAGGGCCAATACTTCACTAATGAGATGTTTGAGGAGGCAGCGATCTCCAATGAAAAGAGAAGGGAAATAATAGAAGAGAATAAAAGAAAAAATCAGGCTCAAGTTGAAGAATTAGAAGACAGATATGACATGGAAGACATAAGGATGATAGAGAGACTGGAGGAGAAGAAACAAAAGATAGATGAGGAAAGAGTGAGGCTGGAGAACAAGTTTGTGGAAAAAGAGGAAACACTCTGGAGAAAGTTTGAGGAGAAAGAAAAGGAGGAGGATAAGAAACAAGAGGAGGAAGATCAGAAACAACCAGAAGAAGAAAAACAGAGAAGAGATGAATATGATCAAAGAGTAAAAGAGATGAAGAGAGAGATTGAAAACCAGAGATTAGAGTATAAAAAACAACAAAAAGAAAGAGAAAAGGAAGATAGGAAGAGAGAAGAGAAATACAGACAAGATCAAGAAAAGATGAAAACTGAGCAGGAACACATCATGGAAGAGTTAAGAAGAAAACAGGAAGAGGAAATAAAAAAGAGAGATTCAGAGGAACAAACGAGGAAGGAACAAGAAGAGAAAGAGAGAGAAGAATGGAAGAGAAAAATAAAAGAGGCTGAAGATGACAAAGAGAAACAAGAGGAAATTAAACAACAGCTGAGAGGATGGGAGGAAGAGAAGAAAAGAGAGATGAGAGAACGAGAGGAAGAGGAAAGAAAGAGAAAAAAGAGACATGAGAAAAAGCTGAGAGAAAAACAAGAAGAACTGGAGAAAATGAGAGAGAGATTTGAAACAGAGAGAGAAGAACAAGAACAGATGATAAAGGAGGAGAGAGAAAAACAGGACAGAGAGAGAGAAGAAAAAGAGAGAGAACATGAAGAAGAGAGAAATGAAATGAAAAGAGATTATGAACAGCTGAAGAGAGAGAGGAAAGAGGAGTGGAAGAGAAGAAAACAAGAGGATGAAGAGAGACGAGTGGAGAAGAGAAAGAGATGGGAGAAAATGATTAAAGATCTGAAACGAGAGCAAGAAGAAGAGATGAAGAGAAGAGAAAGAGAGGAGAGAGAAGCAATAGAAAGAGAAGAAAAAGAGTGTGATGAAATGAAACCGAAACATGAAGAAGAGATAGAGAAGATGAAGAAGAAACATCAAGACGAAGCCAGAAAACAAGAAGAAGAACTGAAGGATTTTATAAAGAGAAAAGATCAGCAGGTTCGGGAGCTCAAGGAGAGGCTTAGACAGCAATATGACGAGAATTGCTCATTGATTCAGGCCATAAAGCACTGGTTCTCATGAGCTCATCCTAGTTTCTTTGGGTCGCAACACCTCCGACTAACACAAAAATGATAAAACCGGAAAGTTTTTTTTTATTGAAAAATGTACAATGAAAAACACGTGCAGTAGTTTCCATGCGTAATGTCCTCGCATCATTGAGAAATCCAACATTAAGAGAGAATCAGAAATTAAGGTTTAATTCAAATCATCAAAACCTTGTTTTAGATATTTCAGTGATGCTTTGGACGAACACTTTAAAACAGCTTTTGGCAGTGCCTCACAAGCTCAGCTACTTGTACGCACATCATCTTGTGAAGTCTGAAGAAGAACGACTCAGTGGAATCAGCGTTCGGTGGCGCTTTAGTTCACGCACTTGAACACCGTTGCAACGACTGTTTTCTGTTTCTGATCTCCCATGCCCCCCCTGCAGTGTATAATTTATAACTCAATTACATTTCATTGCATGAATTAGTTTTTTATGAGTTGGGGCTACACATTAGATTAGATTAGATTAGATTAGATTCAACTTTATTGTCATTACACAAGTACAAGTACAAGGCAACGAAATGCAGTTTAGGTCTAACCAGAAGTGCAATAGCAGCAAGTGCAGGACATGGATATGTACTGAATATATATAAATATGTATAAATAGAGAGATGGTTATTACTATAAACAGAACTGAATTTACAGGTGAATATGTCCTATGAATATAATATACGGATGGCTATTACTATAAACAGAATTTTACAGATAGAGGTATACAATAATATGTTAGGCTAATATGAGGAATATAGCAGTGGATTAAGGTAGTGCAATAAATTATGGACAGAGCTATCCGAAAGAAAGTGTAAAAGTGCAGTGGAAAGTGGTTGCATATTGCAGTTAGAAGTACGGTGCAAAATGCAAATGTAAACATTTGGTAATATAAATACAGTCGGCAGATGAGCATAATCCAGTTAAGATATGGTGGTGCAGAATGCATAAGTAAACAGTTGTTACTGTAATAAACAGTCGGTAGTGCAAATAACAAAGTGAAGGCAGATGTGAGGTAGGAGAGTTTGCAGTTTATGAGGGAAGTGGATCAACGGGGGTTTGAGTTCAGTAAAGAGACAGCTCTGGGGAAAAAACTGTTCTTTAGTCTGCTGGTCCTGGTCCGGAGGATCCTGAAACGCCTGCCGGAGGGCAGGAGAGAAAACAGTCTGTGGGCTGGGTGAGAGGAGTCCTTGAGGATGCTGCGAGCTCGATGCAGACAGCGTTTCCTCTGGATGTGCTCGATGGCAGGTAGTGGAGTCCCTGTGATCCCAGTTTTCACCACCCGCTGCAGTGCCTTGCGCTCCGCAACAGAGCAGCTCCCATACCATACTGCCACACAGTTGGTCAGGATGCTTTCTATTGCGCAGCGGTAGAAGTTCACCAGGATAGCCGAGGAGAGCTGATTATTCCTCAGTGTCCTCAGGAAGAAGAGGCGCTGGTGAGCCTTCTTGACCAGGCTGGAGGTGTTGGTCGTCCACGACATGTCCGCCGAGATGTGGATCCCCAGGAACTTGAAACTGGAGACACGCTCAACAGCCATTCCATTGATGTGGATGGTGTTGTGTGTGCCTCTTGACTCCTTCCTGAAGTCCACGATGAGCTCCTTCGTTTTGGTGGTGTTGAGGAGCAGGTTATTATCAGCGCACCATGTGGCCAGGTGCTGGATCTCCTCCCTGTAGGCAGTCTCATCGTTGTTGCTGATGAGCCCAATCACCGCAGTGTCGTCCGCAAACTTGACGATGGAATTAGATCCATACACAGGCTTGCAGTCGGAGGTGAAGAGGGAGTAGAGAAACAGACTTAGCACACAGCCCTGTGGTACACCAGTGTTGAGTGTGATGGACGTGGAACAGGTGGATCCCGATCGAACATTCTGGGGTCTGTCAGTTAGGAAGTCCAAAATCCAGTTACACATTGAAGTGTTGATGCCCAGGTCTCCAAGTTTGGCTATTAACTTGGATGGGATGACAGTGTTGAATGCTGAGCTGAAGTCAACAAACAGCATGCGTGCATAAGTGTTCTTATGGTCCAGATGGGTGAGCACAGAGTGCAGTGCCATGGAAACTGCATCCTCTGTGCTCCTATTGCTGCGATAGGCAAACTGGTGTGAGTCCAATGTGGATGGTAGAGAGTCTTTTAGGTGTTCCAGGACCAGCCGCTCAAAGCACTTCATAACGATGGGTGTGAGTGCTACAGGGCGGAAGTCATTAGGGCACCTCGGGCTAGAGTGTTTCGGCACTGGCACAATGGAAGTGTGTTTGAAGCATGTTGGTACAGCTGCTTGGGCAAGAGACAGGTTGAAAATGTCTGTAAAAACCCCAGCGAGCTGCTCCGCACATGCCCTGAGAACACGACCAGGGATGTTGTCTGGTCCAGCAGCCTTGTGCGCGCTGATCCGGCTCAGTGCCTTGCAGACATCTGTGGAGGAGAGTGTGATTGGTGGGTGGTCAGCTGAGGGTTTGAGCTTGGTTGCAGTTTCTCTGTTGTCTCTTTCAAAACGAGCATAAAAGTAATTTATTTATTGGATGGAAAACCTGCCCTCAATTAAATTGAGTTGTCCATTGAGTTATTTTTTTGAGTGTAGTGGCCCAAAGTCATCTTCACCCTTTATTCAAATATTATGAAAAATGTGTTAAAGATAACACAATGAAACATGCCAAATTGTACGGACATAATTTCCCAGGCTGTCATACAAAGAAATTATGAGCACATGCAAAAACAATTGGGGACCAGTGAAATATTAATAACTGATTAAGTTGCAGTCAATACGACCCCAGATTTCTAGTTCCCAGCATGCTTTGCTTCACCAAATGCTGAAATGTACCTATCATTTTTGTGTGTGTGTGTTTTATAACACAATATGGTATATGTTTATATATTATATTATAATAAATTGGGAGTACCAGTGCTACCAAGTAAAAAAGTTAACTTCGAGCCCTGGCTATTACTAGCTTGACTATTGAAGCACTTTATTCACTTGAGTAACGTCTACTTGGTCTTTTAAGGCAATCGGTTTGCACTGCTATAACCTGTAAATCAGATCACTCTATTACAACGGAGAAATGACTATCGGCAGGGAATGTGAAAAATAGAAAATGACATCAATCAACAACTTAACTGAGTTAACTTGAATGAATACAAATCCAGGATATTTCACTTAAAATAATTGTTGTTTAGAGCAATCCGTCTGCTAGTAATCATACAAAATTTATTTTCTCTTTAAAAAAAAGACCTTAAAAGACAAAAGAGATTTAAAAAATAAAGAAACTCAAAGATTGCAAGAAGAACTGAACTAAGAAATTAAAAATGCATGAGTTTGCTACTTATTTTATGCATAATCTGGCATTTCTTAATCCATTATGCTGTTTTAAGATGGATGTATGAATGTATTTTACTTTGTTTTCCCTGTTTATTCAGCAGATTTGATCAGACCAGTTATTACTGAGAAAAAAAAAACATTTATAATCATACAATCATATAATCATTTACTATATATTTTAACCATTTAATCATTTATCATATTACTATTTGTCTAACTCTTGCAATGCTTCCTATTGTTGTTTAATCTTATGATTGTGTGGTTTCATGGTCTTCATGTGTAAGAGATCCGAGAAGAATGTCTTTAACATGAACACATTAACACAGGACGATGTTGTGAAGCAGTCATTTTTCTGTAGTTTTTGCTTTGCTATAATAACACTTGATGTGTGTGTATCACATGTACTAAGATACTATTCTCCTATCTATGTCTTATTTTTCTGTATCTTACTAAAGGGTTAGGGTCCCTTTTCAGACAATGCAATTTGCAAAACCTGTTTCCTGTTTTGCTGTCAGAGGCGAAGAACTGGAAACAAGAACGATCTGCTTGCCTAACACCCACATACTATATAAAGATTGAGAGAGTTAGTCTCTCTTTGCTTCTTCACTCTGTTCTCTCTACTGATCGATAATAAAGAACATTGATATTCTCCACCTCAGGCTTTTGTCTCTTCCTTTAAACTTGTCCAACATGTGGAAAGACGGGGTTTAGAAAGGCTGATGCAATTTGCCTACTTGTACTACGCCCTAAAAGTGTGTACTCTATTTGTGAGAAGTGTGCAGCAGAAGAGTAGACAAGCTATTATGTCATAAAATTGCGTTATGTGCATCACATCATCGTACACTGGCCAGTCGTCACAGTTAATATCCTCCATATTTCATTTCATTTCCAACCATATTGGCGAGAGAAGATGTAGCATTGTTAGTAGCCAAACGGATCTTTATAAAAGTTTACATTGTTGTTGCAGATGAAATAAAACACTAATAACATTAAATAAAAATGTACCAACAGGTTAATTATTAGTCAACTCAAACCCCTTTATCTAAACCTCTTAACCGTCGGACACACACATCTGCCATGTTTGTGGTACAAGCACGCCAGGCTCCACCCTCTCCTCATCTGCTCACTCCTGGTTTCCGTAATAAAGTATATCTACTGCCATCTGTTCTCCGTGTCACCTCTGTTTGTAACAGTTTGTAGTTTTGAACACTTTTTATTTGTGTTTGTAGTTCTGCAGGAAAGACTCGGGAGAATTATTTGACAATAGTGCATTTAATAGTAGCTCAGCAAGCTAATAATCTACAGAGTCAATTTGGCGTAGGCCCCGTCCGTAGGCATAATCCGAGGGTATCGGATCTGCAATTCCTGCCTGAAGACGAGGGCAGGGGCGCAGCCGACCCCCCGGGAGGTATGGACGGGACCATCCTGGTGGTGGTGGGGAGGATGGGGGTAGTCGTCGTCACTTCAGACTGCGTAATCGTCGCTTCAGTATCTGCGAACTCAAACATGTGTAAGTACCGGGCTTTTATACGATGAGCATGAGAATATAATTGGGTTAGAATGAAGGCAGTGAGTGACGTAGTAATTGAGTCTTCCCAGCAGAACTTATGCTAGAGCTTTCATTTCTGCAGGAAAGACTCGGGAGAATTATTTGACAATAGTGCATTTAATAGTAGCTCAGCAAGCTAATAATCTACAGAGTCAATTTGGCGTAGGCCCCGTCCGTAGGCATAATCCGAGGGTATCGGATCTGCAATTCCTGCCTGAAGACGAGGGCAGGGGCGCAGCCGACCCCCAAAAGTAGGTGGAGTATTTATACACCGAGACGGGGCCCGCCAACCCCCAAAAGTTGGTAACTGAGTATACCCACCGGTCTAGAATCCTGGGGTTCCTGAAAAATAGAGAAGGAAGTTACTATGTGGTAGAATTAAGATGTGAAGAGATACTGCATGCCTATAGCTTAATAAAAGACAATTTATTATTTGTATTATTGTTATATATGTAGATATATGCTTTTATTTATTATTATTTTTTTTTTTTTTTATTTTTTTTATTTTTTTTTTTTTTTTTAATATATATATATATATATTTATATATTGCCAGTTCACTCCTATAGGAAAACACAGAGACAAGGCCTCATTGGACCGTACAGGCAGCCGCCTGGCAAAAATAATAAACAGGCCACATTGGACCACGCGGCCTCATTGGACCACACAGACAGAGCCGCATTGGCTTTTTTTTTTTTTTTTTATTTATTTATTTTTTTTTATTTATTTATTTATTTATTTTTTTTTTTTTTTTTTATTTATTTTTTTTTAATATATTGCCAGTTCACTCCTATAGGAAAACACAGAGACAAGGCCTCATTGGACCGTACAGGCAGCCGCCTGGCAAAAATAATAAACAGGCCACATTGGACCACACGGCCTCATTGGACCACACAGACAGAGCCACATTGGACCACACGGCCTCATTGGACCACACAGACAGAGCTGCTTTTTTTTTTTTTTTTTTTTTTTTTTTTATAATAGAACGGCCACATTGGACCACATATAGCAGGCCACCTAGGGCCGTACATAAACACACATATTCTGGCCTCATTGGACCACACGGCCTTTATAGACCACAGAGACAAGGCCTTGATCAGCCACCCGGCCTATACAGACCACAGAGACGAGGCTTCTAAGCCACAACGGCCGCTAATGCCACAAAGAGACGAGGTAAGACTGGACTGCAAGTGAACGAAGCCACTTGCTAGAAATTTTTTTTTTTTTATTTTTTTTTATTTTTTTTTTTTTTATAAATATTAAACAAAGAACCTATGCCCCAGGGGGCGACTGGCCACTATTGGCATCTTTTAAGGACAAGACCAAGCCACTAGAGCCACACGTATACAAACCACACGAGACTACGGCATCTAAGCCACATAAAACATATGCCCCAGGGGGCCACTGGCCGATCAGGCATCTTTTTAAAGGACAAGGCAAACATATGCCACAAGGCGCCAAGCCCCACATGAACACAAGGCCCACGTGGCCACAAGGCCACTAATGCCACACATAGACAGACATACTGAATACAAGGCCACTAGGCCACATTTAACCATGCCATGAAGGCCACAAGACCACGAGACAAGGCCACATTAGGCTACACGGTCACAGTAGACCACACTGAACATAGAATGTTTCCTAAACCATAATCCCACACTTAGACGAGACGTACAGACGATGGCCACTAAGCCACACAAAACGAAGCCATAAAGGCCGCACCCTTGAAGGCTGAACATAGGACAAGGCAACATTGTACCACAGAGACGAGGCCCGCCGGGCCACAAGGCTGCTAAGCCACACTGAATGAGGCCAACGAGACAGAGCCGCTAGGCCACACAGAACATGCCATGCTTGATGGCCACAAGACCACGAGACAAGGCCACATTAGGCTACACGGTCACAGGAGACCACATAGAACAGAAATATCGCATTAAATAAGCCATTCAAGTTTTTTTTTTTTTTTTTTTAAGTTTTTTTTTTTTTTTTTTTTTTTTTTTTTTAATAATATTATTAATTTAGGAATATTTAAATAACGAACATGTAACAAAGGCACAACGGCTGCTACAGCCACACAGAGACGAGGCCACATGGAACAGAGCCGCTAGGCCACACATATTAGATGACTAGAAGTCGTTGAGGAGTGCTGGCTAGAATAATAACGGGATGAGGGAAATATGATTATGACACCACCACCAGTAGTTGCATAGGAATTTACCTTATGGTTACTGTAGAGCTTGCTGGGCTTGAAGAATGGTTTTAGAATCGGGTCTTTTGTATGATTCAAAGGCCGAGGACCTTCTACCCAAACTTTGATGGCCGGCATGGGGATTCCTCGTTCAGCTGCTGTAGTAGCTGCCCCGATTCTGAATGAGTGGCCGGTGTAGAGAGAAGGGGATAGACTGCAGCTTTAACCGGCAGTTTAACTGAGTTCTGAACCAGCCTTTTGAAAGAGGTGCACCGTTAGCAAGATATAGAGAGGGGCATAATTAGAAGTTTTAGGGTGGTTTTTTAAGGAATTTGACCATAGATGAATGGACGAAAATCATTATTGATTTTAAGAAAGATAAGGTAACGCCGTAGCCTTAAGCGTTTTTTTTTATTTTTTTATTTTATTTTTTTTTTTTATATTAAGAATTAGAGTGGAGCGATTAGGTGAGAACGAATATCAGAAAAGGAAATACCAAAGGTAGGATCGAATGTATTAGTATCTGAGGATAATTCGCCTGGACGCATAACCGTAGAAAGCAACTAGAAACACTGCTTCTAGCAGAATATTGATGTAAAAGGAAAGAGACCGTTACGGACGGAACTGATGAACCTATGCCGCTACGGGAGAGTAATGAGCAGACGTTTATCTATTGTTTACTAGAGGATTTAGCGAAGCCTTTAAGGAGTAAACAAATGGAAGTTTCGGAGAAAAGACTTGGAAAATTAGGACTATAGATTTTTGCATAGGATTTGATGCCAGCGAGGAGTCGGCGGATGTAAGAGGTGTTTTTTTTTTTTTTTTTTTTTTTTTTTTTTTATAAGATGAGAAAGGAACAAATGGTCGAAATCAAAGAGGGAATACTGACATTTGAGGCGAAACAGAACATAGAAAAAACTGACCATGCGGACGTGTAAGTTTTGAAAGTTGAGGAAGCGACACTTTTAGGAATATATTTTCTAGCCTATATTAGCAGAGAGTTTAATATAATATTAATGTTGCTAGGGGAGGACAGGATACTGGGTCCGGTTGGCTAATGCAGAGCCGTCTGAAAGTCTTGGACGATGTTCGCTCTAAGAGGGAACGCTGTAGCTGCGGATGGAGAGACAAAACGCCTACCGAAAGACTGAGCTGGGATTGCTGAAGAAACCATCTTGACCATCATGGCATCCCGCATACTTAATAGAGGAGACCTTGGTAGAGGATGCCAACTCCACGCATTGACTATGTTCGTAGCAACACTGACGTCTTGATAGAACACCATCTAACCGTCAACCTGCTAAGAGAGCCCCTAAAGAAAATAAACCAGACCGCATGACAGACATAACATGGGCATGCGATTGAGAACATCAGACGATGCCCTTGCAAAAGGATAAGAATGTTTTATATGTTTAAGCTTTACTAACTAATAAAACCATAGCTAGCTATATAGGACCCGGCACGGCTACTGAACCTATGAAAAAATTCATCATTTGATAACCTAAGCCAGGATAATACTGTGTGATTGTGGCCACATTTGGCAGTATGAGACGAATATCACAATCCTAAAAATTCCTTTGACCCTGGAATAACATCAGAAGTCTATAATAGTTAGTTTGACGTACTCACCAACGGCATGATAAAATTTTGGCCTGAATAATTTCACGAAGGTGAATGGGTTGATGTAAAACTCCGGACAAGTCCTCGTGGATCTGATTAACGTACCTGGCATTAATGCACTGAAATCCCACAGTGTGACATCAGATCACAGTCTGAAAAGCAACGTATCACAAAGATTATGAGCGCACTGTGTGCCAGCTTAGCGAAGAGAAAAGCTCACTGCGAGAGAGCTCGTCATTTGCGGTGCACCCGGAAATCAACACTCATGTGCAGACTGAGTCAACAGTCAATGCTATATTTACTCCCCTGTATATTGTGTTAGACTCAATAACTGAAAATGTTGGCGTAAATGGTGCAGTGTAGCCGATTACAGACATGTCTTCCTGTAGCTCGAACAGTAGAGCGCGGCACCAGCAACGCCGCTTATTCGCTGGCCAATTCTGCCTTCTAGTACATACATTTGACCAACGAAGAATAGAGCATGCAATAGATCATGATTCGGTGTAGATTGACCGCAGCAGTTTCCACTGGTGTAGGATTTTATCTGAACTAAAGCACTTCCGACGGTTTCGTGCATTTATAAAGGGAGCACACTCTGCTCACTTACTGTTTTCATGAGATTTGAATAAGTGTTCCCGTGCTGCGATTTAGATGCAATCTTCATGTAACGGGTCGATTGAGTACGGAAATATATTAGTGCTGCAGTCGAATATCAAAACTTGTTTAGTATGCAAACCTTACCTGACCTATGGTACTGTGAGTACAAGCGAGATACACGTTTGTTTTATACTAGTTGCAGCCATAGCGTCCTAGCACGGAAGGACCAAGTGAACCGTAATACTAAATTCTAAAGTTACTAAAATAGAAGAGGTATACAGATATCAGCTGAATAAAACACGAGTAATTACTGGAGTTAAGCGAAAACAAAGCATCAATTACTATACATAACGTGTTATTTCAATTGACTAATATATAATATAGCGCATATTTATAATGCAATAAGACGACACCTTTATGGAACACAGAACGCTACAGTACTTCCTCATCAGAAAGGAAGCCATGTCAAATAACTAAGGGAAACCATTTCAACACTGGGTGCCCCGTATGATTGAGCAGATAATGTACTCTGCTGGATGACAGCCCAAAAACACTTTTAAGCTTAAAACTATGTTGTGTCAGTTTTAATTATGACAGTTAATATGACAAACTCACAGTGCTGCAAGAGAATAACACCATTGAATGAGAACGGATCAAAGCACTGATGTCGGTGCTGTAGCCTACTTAAAAACTATCTGAGCAAATTAGCATATTTAATTCAATTGTATTGATTAATAACACAGAACCCATTGCGATTCCAGCTTAACTCTGTTAATCATGAGCCCCGATTAACTGGGTGCATGTTGCTTTAAACTCATGTTGGTTCCTTGCGTTCATAGGGAGGGTGATAGAGGCTAATATGCTGTGCCATCTGATTTGTTTCAGCTTTCTAAACAATTTGCCATCAATACAGGCCGTTTGTCATGCGAATCATTTACAGCACTATGGATTACGACACAAGTGAGCCACAACGACGATCACGTTGCACGAGCAGACCGGCAGACACCTGTGCGCGTCTCATATGATGCTTGTGTCTGCAACCACTGTACGGACCTGCTTGCGTCAAAATTGAGAAAGAGTACAATACTACACCCAATCGCCGTCGGAATGTATAATCATATACATCTCGCTGTGGTGAATGCTGATGTAGAGATGACGCCAGAATGGTGATGAAGATCACAGCCGTGTCTTTGATAACATGCCCAATAGTCCTCCGTGGAAGTGATTGTTCTGAATCTGAACGCGAGATTGCTCTCGTTAGTGAAGGTACTCGTCTGTTGCCGCGACAGCCCGGTGATTAGAATGATAGCTGACGTGGACTTAGAACGCCACTGTGTGCATATTATTAACTTATAATAGGACCAGCGATCGACCGCTACGAAACATCCAGAACGTTAACTGAATCGTCGCTTCAGATCTGCGTAGTCGTCACTTCAGACTGCGTAATCGTCGCTTCAGTATCTGCGAACTCAAACATGTGTAAGTACCGGGCTTTTATACGATGAGCATGAGAATATAATTGGGTTAGAATGAAGGCAGTGAGTGACGTAGTAATTGAGTCTTCCCAGCAGAACTTATGCTAGAGCTTTCATTTCTGAACAGAATTGTCCTCCTGGGTTGTGACCGGGCAGAGTATAATTAGTATAATATAGACATGAATCTATAGTTAGTAATATTATAATACTACTATACTTCAGAATAACATTACAAATCAAAAGGCAAGGCGGATGCCCTTTCCCCCATCCATGGTCCCGATCTGAGAGGAAGAGGAACCCATTCTCTCGACTCAACTCTTCCTAAGCCCCATCACCTGGTCGGAGGAGACCTTGCCCTCAGCCAATGCCTCCACTAACGTGCCGCCGGGCTGTCCTCCAGGCTTGCAGTACCTCCCATGAGCACAACGCATCCCACTCATCCACTCCTCACACACATCACTGGGCACTGGTCACCCTGGGGTCAATGAGTCACTCTCGCTGCTACGCCAGCGCTTCTGGTGGCCCCACATGTCAGCTGATGTCAGAAGGTACGTGCGGGGATGCAGGGAATGTGCCATATCAAAGAGTCCTCGTCACCTGCCAGCCGGTAAACTCCTTCCTCTGCCCGTTCCCAACAGTCCTTGGTCACACCTAGGGGTAGACTTCATCACTGATCTTCCCCTCTCAGATAATTGTACCTGCGTCCTCGTAGTGGTTGATCGCTTAGAGGACTACCCACAGCCCTGGAGACCGCTGAAACCATGTTCAATCATATATTCCGTTACTATGGCATCCCCGAAGACGATCGTATCAGACAGAGGTCCCCAATTCATCTCCAAGGTATGGAAAGCCTTCTTCTCGCTCCTAGGTGTGACCGTGAGCCTCACGTCAGGATACCATCCCCAGACGAACGGGCAGACGGAAAGGAAGATCCAGCCGACTCCAGAACAGCTTCTTCCCACAAGCAATCAGACTACTTAACTCTTGATCAATCAGGATCATAACACACACTGGACAGAATATCACTCAGCACAACCCACTGTAGATACACACACATTATATACACATTTATTTATCATACAGCATCTATTGCACTTTGGATTTCAATTTGTGAACATATTGTATACTGTACATTGTATATTATTACTATAGCTTAATGTATACTGTTATTGTTTAATGTATGTTTAGTGTATACTGTTTAAAGTATATGTATATTGTAAGTATGTGTATATTGTTTAAAGCTGTGAGAACTACACTCACATTGTGTAAATTATTTATTGTTTATTGTAGTGTATACTGTGCTGTGAGTAATTGTGTGCGCATCAGATGTGTAATCTGTTGTTGCTTAAATGTTGTACATGTCATGACTACTATGTTTGCTCGGACTGCACCTAAGAATTTCACCTACTGTTGCACTTGTGCATATGGTAGAGTGACAATAAAGTGATTTGATTTGGTTTGAGGAGATTGGCCGTTTCCTCCGTAACTTCTGTCATGGCCACCAGGACTCCTGGAACCAGTTCCTTGGATGGGCCGAGTACGCACAGAACTCCCTCCGACAACCCACCACCGGCCTTACCCCGTTCTAGTGCGTACTCGGCTCTCAACCTCCCCTCTTCCCGTGGTCCGGGGAACCCTCCGACGTCCCTGCAGTGGATTATTGGTTCCGGGAGAGTGAGAGGGTCTGGGACTCAGCCCACCACCAACTTCAACGAGCCCTCCGCAGACGCAGGATGACAGCCGACCTTCGTCGCTCAGAAGCGCCTACGTTCCAGGTGGGGCAGAAGGTCTGGCTGTCCACCCGGGACATCAGGCTGCGTCTGCAGAGTAAGAAGTTGAGTCCCAGATTCATTGGCCCTTTTACCATCACGCAGCAGATCAATCAGGTCACTTACAAGCTCCAGTTACCACCACAGTACCGGATTCACCCCACTTTCCATGTTTCCCTCCTGAAACCTCACTACCCTTCTGTTCCTGTTTCCCCAGAGCCTGGCGTTACCCCGGAGCCCCCTCCTCCTCTCCTAGTTGACGACGGCGCAGCATACCAGGTCCAGGACATCTTGGACTCCCGGCGTCGTGGTGGTCAACTCCAGTACTTAGTGGACTGGGAGGAGTACGGCCCTGAGGAACGTTCCTGGGTACCCAGTCACGACATCCTAGATCCGAACCTACTGGAGACGTTCCACGCTTCCCGCCCTGACAAACTGGCGCCTCGGGGTAGAGGTTGACCACCACGGCGTCGGGGTCCTCGGCCCTCAGGAGATGGCCGTGGGGGGGGGGGGGGGGGGGGGTAATGTTACAAGCACACCAGGCTCCACCCTCTCCCAGACACAACGTTCCCAATCACCTGAGTACTGAGCACACACACCTGCACGTCATCTGCACTGCAATCACCACCTGCACATAAGCCCCACGCTCACACTCAGTCACTGTCCGGTATCGTTCGCACATGCTCACGCTATTGCCAGCTTCCACGGACTCACCTGCAACCCTACCTGATCTCCTACGTATCCTGAGTGTCTCCTCGTCTTGTCCCGTCTCCTGGTTCCCTGTCTCCCTCTGACCTGCCATCAAGATAACGTATCATATCACCCATTGTCCTTGCCATTCACCTGAACTGCCATTCCTGATTCTCACCTCATCTGCTCACTCCTGGTTTCCGTAATAAAGTCTGTCTACTGCCATCTGTTCTCTGTGTCACCTCTGTTTGTAACAGTTTGTAGTTTTTAACACTTTTTATTTGTGTTTGTAGTTCTGAACAGAATCTAAATGAATCTATAGTTAGTAATATTATAATACTACTATACTTCAGAATAACATTACAAATCAAAAGGTAATTATTTCAGGAATATTTTTATACAAATCAATAGTGTTTTAGATTTGTAGAGTGCATCAGCAATTTACAGCCATGAAAGCCTTTTATTTGTGCAAGAATATAAAAGAAACAAATGCATGCAAGGGAAGAGAACATGAGGGCTGGGTTGGGAACCAGTGTCCTGAGACAGAACCTCAACAAGTGAGCAAAAACAAAAAGTGTCCCACAACCTTCACCCCTTACTGTACGGATGTGGGTGGTGGCAAACACTGACCCTCAGTGTGAAGTCTTACATTTAAACACCATCAGGGACTGAATGACAAAGCTGACTTTCCACTTTCCTGATCTTCTGCTCACTCCCTGTGTGACAGCATATTTCTCCTCATCAATGATGAAACTGAAACAAAGTCTTGACACACACACACGACAAAACCTGTTATACACAGCACCAATAAAGATGAACATACAAGGAGAAATGGTGAATCAACTTTCTGTAGAAAAATAAAATACAACTCATTTTACAAATTGAAAAAGATGTATTATTATGGCTACTTACAAAAAACCTCATAAACCGCCATGTGGCAGCAATGCCCTTCCCAAGGTGCAAAGACAAGTGGACCTGTGCGAAATCAAGATCAATTTGATTCAGAGATGCGTAACTTGATGAAGATGTATAGACTAACACATACACATACACTGTTGCCTTTACACGTGCATTTCATACACTCCGACGATAATACAAGTAAAAATCTCTTGTCTTTGAAGACTAACAGATCACAGTAACTGTAATAAAATTTACACCCGTTTATATTTATTATCATAATCATTTTTGTTATTACAATCACCATGCTAAAGAACTGGGTCTCCCGCAGGGTTGCCAGGCTTTCGCAACAAAACCCGCCCAATTGCGAATCCAAGCAAGCCTGATTGCATTCCGGAGGGTAAAATCTGCGTTTTTTGTTGGGATTCCCCACCTAAAATTTGCATTCCTGGGGCTAAATATCACATTATTGGGGTTGCTTCAACCTGCGGACATGAGAAACAGCCCACAGCAACAGTGAACGGGTAAACCGCGGACTTGGCAACACTGGTCTCCCGCCCAAATACTTACAGTAATAACCTGGTACCAACAGCCAGTCTCTCTAACCCCCAACTTTGCAAGGGAAACGTCTGTATTTTTCAACCTGGGCCATGTTTTCCAATGTTTTTGTGTCTAATTAAAATTGGAAACCAATTGAAATTGAAATTTTGGAAGAGCAGTGGAGCTGAAACATCTAACTCTGTAATGGTTTATACCAGAAATGACTGAGTGAAGGAGGAGAATGCAATGTTCGCTGGCTAAATTTGCAGTTTCATTCCACACTATAGCATTAAAAACTAATAACAAAGTTAACTTACCCAACTTCCAGAAATCCACGGTTTGTTCTGCTCCTCCAGTCGATGGCAGTTGTGTTCTGTCTGTGATGTGTGATGTCAAGTGGCACGCGTTATTTACAGCAATCCTGATTTTATCACAGCAAGACTAATATATATTAGAGTTGTCACTGGTACCAAAATTCCAGTAGTCGTACCAATACCATTACAATTTTACGGTTCTATGTACAAATTAAAACCACAGCAAAATCTGTTGGAACTATTTTACTATTTTATTTAACTATTTGATAAAAATATAAAATTACACATTTGAAGGCACACAAAGTTTAAAAGTAAACATTGTTTATAAAAAGATGGGCATATATGGGATATATATATATACACACACACACACACGTATTAGGGGTGTAATGGTTCTTGGTAAAAAATCTAACCAGACACGGTTCGGCACGCACTTGCACCACGGTTCATCTCAAATCTGATGACGCATCTATACTATGGAATGCTGAAAATAACCAGTGGTGTAAAGAAACTAATTACAAATACTTTCATTACTGTAATTACGGTAATTACGGTTTCAAAAGGGGCTACTCCACAGAGACTGCACTACTGTCGGTCACTGAAGCCCTGCGGATAGCTAAAGCTGACTCCAAATCATCAGTCCTCGTCTTACTCGATCTATATGTGGCCTTTGACACGGTCACCACTGGGCATCACAGGGACTCCACTCCGTTGGTTTGAGTCATATCTCACAGGTAGGTCTTTCAAGGTTGCCAGGAGAGGAATCCCAAGCACATCAACTGACCACGGGGGTTCCTCAGGGCTCAGTGCTCGGTCCTCTCCTCTTCTCCATCTACACTACTTCATTGGGAGCCATCATTCAGGCACATGGCTTCTCATACCACTGCTATGCTGATGACACTCAGCTCTACCTTTCATTTCACCCAGACGACCCCACAGTAGCTGCACGAATCTCCAGCTGTCTGGCTGACATCTCTGAATGGATGAGAAAACATCACCTGCAGCTCAACCTGGCAAAGACTGAGTTTCTCATCTTCCCCGCCTGTCCCACTATACAACTTGACTTCACCATCCAGTTAGGTACATCCTTGATTTCCCCATCAAAGTCAGTCAGAAATCTTGGAGTTACATTTGATGACCAGCTGTCCTTCAGAGAACACATTTCTAAGACAGCTCGCTCATGCCGGTTTGCGCTCCACAACATCAGGAAGATTAGACCGTTCCTAACAGAGCACGCAACACAGCTTATCGTCCAGGCGCTGGTTATCTCTAGACTTAACTACTGCAATGCGCTTCTGGCTGGACTCCCCTCGTGCAATCCAAACACTTTGAATGATCCAGAATGCAGCAGCACGTCTTGTCTTCAACGAGCCCAAAAGGACTCACGTCCCACCTCTCTTCATCTCCCTGCACTGGCTACCACTCGCTGCTCGCATCAAGTTTAAAGGTCCCGTTCTTCGTGATCCCATTGTTCAAACTTTAGTTAGTGTGTAATGTTGCTGTTAGAGCATAAATTAATACCTGTAAAATTATAAAGCTCAAAGTTCAATGCCAAGCGAGATATTTTATTTAACAGAAGTTCCCTTTCAAAGCCTACAGTGAACGGCTGGCTTGGACTACATCCTGGTACTTCCTTCATTAATGACGTCAGTAGAACAGTAGAACAGACTAACCTCCGCCCACAAGACCATGCGAAAAAAGGGGGCGTGGTCTTGTTGCTGTCCCACGTGGAGAAGAGGACGTGTCGCGTGGAGAAAAGGAAGTGTTGCGTTTGACTGTGTTTGTCGCCATGTCGTCGAGACGCTGTTATTTTCATCCCGGAGTCAAATCACCTTTGTTTGGCTTTCCCAGGGACGCTGTAGAGATCATTAAGCGCGCATATATTTCCCGTTAAGAGGCGTGACCTTTCCACGTGCGCTAAGCTGCTGTCGAATCACAACACAGGACCGTGCTACGTTCGCTAAGCTGCTGTCAAATCAAAACACAGGAACCGCTGGCACAATCAGAACTCGTTACGCATTTCTGAAGGAGGGACTTCATAGAACAAGGAACTCATCAGCCGTTTTCAGGACAGTGAAAACAGCGGTATACAGATAAGTACATTGTGTTAAAAATACTGGGTTTTTTTACACTCGAAACATGAACACATGTTATATTGCACACTGTAAACACAATCAAAGCTTCAAAAAGACAAGAAGAACGGGACCTTTAAGGCGCTGACGCTTGCCTACAGAGCCACCACGCGCTCAGCTCCATTCTACAAATCCACACCCCCACCAGAAGCCTTCGCTCAGCAAAGGAACGACGGCTTGTGGTACCATCACAGAGAGGCAAAAAATCCCTTTCCAGAACATTTTCATTCAACATTCCCAGCTGGTGGAACGATCTTCCCAACGCCATCCGAAATGCAGAATCAAGACAACATTCAAAAGTCAACTAAAAACTCAGCTCTTCCGTGAGCACTTGACCTCATAAAAAAATAATAAAAAATAAAAATAAACTTTCCTTTCCTCTTTCTCTTCCTTCTTCCCTCCCTGCTCTACTCTGTGCTACACTGAGCAATGTACACGGTCTTAGTATTTCAGGCACTTGTTGCGCTTACTCGACTCTTCATGACCAATCGCTTTGTGTACCCCCAAGTTGTCATGACTCCTGGGTGATTACAGTTTTTCTCGATTGCTAAGACACATTTCTTGAAAGCTGCTCTCCTTTTCTCTAAACTGTGAACACAAAACCCAATTTTCAAGCTACATTCACAAAACCTCAGACTCTTCTTGCAAAACCAAACTTTCACCTCAAAACAGTTCAATCTGTGCTCAAAACTGAACTATGTTGTCAAATCGTGCCCCGAGTCAATCAAAATTAAAAACACTACTGAACAGTCACTAAACACTACGTAGAAAAATAGAAAACACAATGCTCAGGACATGAATCTGGAGAAATAAATGTTTATTGTTCACTGCAGGCTAAATGCATGTTGCAAAACAAAAAAAACCTGTGCATTTAGCACTTGTACAAAAAGACAAAACAGAAATCTTATGCGTTTGCCACTTGTGTACAGTAAGCCCATGTAAAAATAAAGTACAAAAATATACATGGAATACTAGGCCTACAAACAGTTAGACCAACCCGCCATTACAATACTACAGTATATTGGTACAGTGATGTACTGAAACATATATTTACTTACAGTATACTGTGGTACAGTATATAGTATGTCATACAGTAATTGCTGTCAACATTTACATACTGTACTATAATGTCAAAAAAAGGTACTTACCTGTTCTCTTCTCTAAATCTTTGGATTATGGTGGACACAGTGAATCTACTGATGTTTGGTTGTACCCTTTGTCCAGCCTCCCTCATGCTCATACCATGGACAAGAACATGGTCAATCACAGTAGCTCTGATTTCATCAGATATTACTGTTCTTTGTCTTCGCTGACCACCTCGACCACCTTGACCTCCTCTCACACAAACTCTTCCTCTCAGATTTCTATCCATTGTGGGGACTAACAAACCAGTGCTCTCTGAACTGGCCTACTGTATATGTTCCCTCACATCATTAGCCACAAGTGTGATCAATTTTGAGTTGTTGTGTTCAAGTGGTGACATCTGTGCTTTAATTGTGTTTGACTTTTGTCACCTGTGCTCACCATTATGCAGCACGGGTGCATCACAATGAAAATGTGTTGGCAAGTTGTGTCTAAACAGGTGAAAAGTGCTTATGGTTTTGCCAAAAGAGTGATTGAGTCAGTCAGTGGGTTCAGGCAACTGAGCATTTGGTTCAGACAATAGGGTTTAGTGTTTTAGCAATTGAGAAAAACTGTAAGTGTGTGTGTGTGTATGTATTTTCTTACCTGTTGGTGGTGGTTCCTCACGGGTTCACTAGCTCCTCCCACTCGTTTCGGTAATTGTTCACCTGTCGTGTCTCATCAGCTGTTTTCTTTTTAGAGCACGCTGTCCTGTCTCTCGTCGTGCGCTCATTGTCTTGGTTGGTCTCAGTCACGCTGTCCAAGTCCAGTCGGTAGTTCTTTATTCTGTTCCTCTTCAGTTCTTCAGGTTCAGGTTCCACACGCCTGTGGATGAACGTGAACTTGACCTCGAGTGAACTTTGCTCTGTTTTTCTGGTGTTACTGGTGCGCTTTGTTTTTAGGCGAGATCCAGTCTCAGCCAGGTTCCGGTGAGCTGCCTTTTCTGTCGGGCGTTGTTTTGCCTCCTGTCCAGTGTATGGACGATATCGTCAGTCATCTGTCGTGTGAGGATTTCTTCCCGGTCACCGACCAGAATGGATTACTTCGTTGGACACCGCGTGTGGTCTCTGTTCCTTGGACTGTGACTTTTGTGCTTCATCTGACCCTCTCTTTATTCCTTCTAATAAACATTGTGAACTTGCATTTGGCTCCGAGACTCCTTGTGACACAAGTTGTAAGTCGCTTTGGATAAAAGCATCTGCTAAATGCATAAATGTAAATTAGTGAATAGTTTTTTCTCAGGATTTGTACTTTATTGAGTAGTTTAAAAAGTGTACTTTTACTTAAGTACATTTTAAGTACTGTATCGGTACTTTTACTGCGCTATTTTCTCTAAACCTGCCGCCTCTACATTATGTTTATTGACTAAGACAAATAATCAGTCCTGTGACTCCATGCATCACGCGTGTGACTCCCGTCAAATCAGTGATAGCGACCAGCCTTGAGTGAAAGGCACGCACGCTTTATAAAAGGGGGTTGTTGCTGGTTACCAGGGCCGGCCCAAGCCCTTATGGGGCCCTAAGCAAAAATTTTATTTGGGGGCCCCTCGATGCCACCAATACGATTGACTATTGTCAAATCTTGATCATTCGCTCACCCAGTATATCAATGTTAGTAGTTGTAGCTGTGTTGCTTTCATCATGTCTGGCTGTCATGTTTTTACCCTTATACGGTTTTTAATTGTAACAGTAGCAAACCCACACGAGTGGTCAGGTGTTAATATTCAAAGTCTTACAGTACAACAGTTCAGACTGGGATATGTACTTTTTTTTTTTTTAGGTAGTCTCTTATGCTGAATATGCTCACTTTTCCCCAGGATTCTTTGATGAATAGAAGGTTCAAAAGAACAGCATTTCTCTGAAATGGAAAGCTTTCAAAAATCCTAAAAACATTGTACACAACTGTTTTCAACACAGAAAATCATAAATGTTTCTTGAGCTCAAATCATCATATTACAATGATTTCTGAAGCATCATGTGACACTGAAGACTTTGATCACAGGAATAAATTACAGTTTACTATACATTCACATAGACAAGCTGTTTTAAATTATAATAATATTTCAAAATATTACAGTTTTTACTGTAGCTATTTTTGATCAAATAAATGCAGCCTTGCTGAGCAGAAGAGACTTCTTTTAAAAACAAGAAATGTTGATTTCTTTCAAATATTAAACAGAGCTTTTATTTTGGTGCAAATAAACATTTATTTTTCTACATTCCATTCGACTTCCAAAATGTAGGCTACACAACTTATAATTCCAAGGGGACGATAGGCTATAGCACTTGCAGAAAAAACGTTTACTGAGAAACTGGAATCTATGCTGTACTCCAAAACATGCAGCACGTCAGACAAGATATTCTCACCAAACCACAGCGCATTCTCAAATCCATCCATTCATAAAAAGGTTACCAGTCAACAGACGAGTGCGTTTTAGCACCAATTTTCTCGCACTTTAGACTTTGAACCCTGACTAATGTGACAGGTCTGAATCGTCGCTCTGCGTTGTGTTGGCAATTAAGGCAGACCGGACAACAGAAATTCCTCAGACCATTTTTTATTCTGGGTGAATAAAAAGACACGTTGTGAAAAAGAGGCCTTCACTGTTTTACCATTGGCCTTTCTCCAGCCGCGCTTACCGCAAACTCCACTTCATATTACAATTTTCAGATTGCATATGACCAGATCAACAATATTTAACATTTTCCTTGAATTCAAAACAATATTAACAGGAACATAGATGTAAAACATACCTGGGTGAATAAAAACACACGTTGTGAAAAAGAGGCCTTCACCGTTTCACCATTGGCCTGTCAGTCAAAACAGATCATTTTAGCCACAGATCTTGGTAAAACACATTTTCAAAACGAATACATCTATCATGTTCCATTAGCCTTCAATAAGATTAAACTTCATTTCTAGCACAAAAACAGATATTTAATGGCAAGAAACAAACTCATTTTTAGCTTCTTAGAGAGAGCTCAAACAAGCCTCACCTTTCTCCAGCCGCGCTTACCGCGAACTGAAGGAAAGCAACCGGAACTCATTTCTTAAAGGGGACACGTACCATATTCAACAATTACCACAAACACTTTAGAAATGCATATATAAACATAGAAAACAGCTCAAATAACAGATAAAATAACACCAAAAGAATACAAAATAATTGTGTAAATTGATAAAGGGAGAGATTTTGTGAAATTAATAAATTGATATAACATCTGTTACACTAACAAGCGTATAGTGTCCGGGCGATGGCGTCGCAAGCTCGTGCAGTGCTGTCAGAATCAATCTGTGCATATATTAGAAAACGTAACATTTTGCAGTTTATTTAGTAATTGTTTAAGGCCATTTCGTGATTTCAATCATCATAACATGCAGCAAAAAGTAATTTCATGTGCTCTTGGGGGCCCCTGGTGGCCACGGATGTTCGCTTATGTTCAGCTCTGCTGGTTACTCTATGATGACTGAACTCGTGAAATTGCCTTAAACAATTACTAAAAATTGACTGCAGAATATTACATTTTCTAATGCACGCACAAATGGCCCGTATTCTGTTAGCGCTGCACGAGCTCGCGGTGCCGTCTGCTGGAAACACTTCATTAGTGTGATTGTCTGCCAGGCTTCAGTGCATTAGGCGTTAACCGATCGGCACTGCGAGATTTCGCTCAGCATGTAAACGCATTAACCTGCTTTCTGTCGGCTTATTGAAGTGCATATTTTAATGTAGTGTTCTCACAATGCGATCTTAAAAAAATTGTCCATGTATATAGCAAATAACTTTCATAAAAAAATAGATTTATATTTAAATCAGGTTTATTTATTTTTTAATTGCAAGCAAAAATAATCAGTGGTGAAAATTGAGTTACTGGATTCTGATTTCTGAAGTGTATTCTTTTTACAGAGAAAACATCCATTGAAATGAAAGCAGTACATGCGTCTTGAAAAGAAAGAACTCTGCTTTTTTTACCGTAAAATTGTACAACGCTATGCAACCTTTTTTAATTAACCGCAAGAAAACCTCTACAGAATGGTTGTCATAAATGTAAGCAGATTATTGGTTGTTTTCTCAAATATTACATGGCTGTATTTTTAGTGCTAGCAGTCAAAAATAAAACTTGGAGAAATATTGAAATACAGAAAAACTGTTGGTGCAGGGGCGTAAATCGCGGGGGGGACGGGGGGGACAGGACCCCCCCCCAATCTGAGGGCTGTCCCCCCCTTAAAACCATGCTGAGTATTGTAAATAATATAACAATATATACTTAAAATAAATGTGTAAGTAGTAAAACAATACAAACGCAAACGGGACAAAAAAATGTGTTTTAAGTTTAGAAACATTTTGAGTCCCCCCTCCCCTCTTGCCTCACAGTGGTTTGATCCACCGTGAACCTCAACTAACGTTACATAGAACGTAGAAAAACTACCACACAAGTTTGTGGAGAGAACAAGGCTCTTCAGACAGCAGTTGTGAAACACCAGTAGCAGCTGTCAAGGCTATTATATTCACTTTAAACATCAGATGAAGTGATTCTTTTCTCTTTAATACAGATTAGGCAAAACACTGTTAACATCCCTTGCCCACCGCCGCACCGCCCCGCTCCGCTGTACAGTAATAAAATCATTGAGTTCAGTTAGAGAACTGACAAAACAATTAAAAACTGAACGGGTCTGCTCAATACAGCACCAGCCGAACGAGCAAACCGCTGACAGACAAGATTATCCAAGATTTGGTTTCAAAGCGTAAAAGCGCCTATTTAAGGGAGTGTGTCATTGGACTGTTTTGTTGTTGTGTTTTTCATTACGAATAATCGGCTAATGAACCCAAAATTCAAGCAACCCGCCCACAAATTCTACAAACTGGCTAATTCTGAACCGTAAGTTCAGTCAGATCTGTGTAGGGTTTTGCTCAATATGATAATCAGTGGCAGATCAGAGGCTTCTGCAGTTGAATATCTGAATATCTGAATATCATAGTATAAAATACTATGTGGAGGACGCAAGATAATTTAATAATTATAATAGGACTGCGTGGTGAACCTTAATCGTATTTAAACTACTATCGCTTTGTGTTGTTGGTCAGATAAAATGACAGAGAAAAGAAAAACGGACATTAGATCATTTTTCAGTGCACCAAAACGCCAAATAAGTACGAAATGTTTTTTTTTTTTTTGTGGTACACATATCCTTACAAGTACGATTTTGGCTGTATTATTTGTGTCCCCTTCAAAAATTGCTCTTGAGAAATTTCATGTTTATTGTCCCCCCCAACTTTTAGATGAAATTTACGCCCTGGTGATCTCTAGTTTTTTTGTTCTTACTGAGAATCCTCCATAAAAGAGTAAGCTACATTTTTTATTTGCAGGGTATAAGGTGTGATAACATCCATAGCATAATCCTCACTACTCTTGAGTACTTTTAAAAGGGCTACTTTTTACTCCTACTTTGAGTAGTATGCAGGACAGGTACTTTTACTCTACTAGCTCTACATTTTTTGACTAGTAACTGTATTTTTACTTGAGTATGCTTTTTCAGTTCTCTTTCCACTACTGGTCTCAACAAAGAGGGCAGATTTGATGCTGACTAAGGGTAACATATAGCCTAGATTCAGGCCTTTCACTGGTGTTTTGTTTTGCAATAAAATCAAAAATCACATTAAAGGTATGTCAGTGGCGCGGGAAGTGGGGGTGCTGAGGGTGCTGCAGCACCCCCTGTCTGTGGGCTACTGTTTAACTGCTGGAAAAAAATATATATATATTATTATTATATACTGTATATTTATACTGGAATATATGAGATTTTTCTATGAAAAGAGACTGTGCAGATATATGTTTGAGTTGAGTTGAGTTGAATTTATTAAAATAAAATCAAGATGTGTATTAACCAATCAAATGTAGACTATCGTTGCCGTGCAACGTGAATGAGGGACGTAATTTCAGTTAGACACACGGAGCGCTGTGTGAATTTAAGCATGTCGCAAAAGAGAATTTCTGAGTTTTTTAAAAACCCTAAAAAAATAAAAGTTTCAAGGACGAGCGTGGATGATTCAACTGCCACCAACTCCGTGTCCAACTCAACCGCTGGCGACTCCGTCAACGTTAGCCCTTCTTCGGATAAACCCGCCTGCACTGACACAGCGCCAACAGAAGAGGCAGCTGCTAACACTGCTGTCAGCATATGCCTACTTGTGGAGCCTTTTCAGCCAAATGATTTTAACTTTCCATCCAGACGTTTTGGGACTGAAAACTTTGCGAGATCATTCAACTCAGGTTGGTTTCAGCGATGGAAATGGCTTCATTATGTGAAAGAGACGGATAAAGCATTGTGCTTCACATGTTGCTCTGCTGTTGCAAAGAAGCTAATTAATGAGGACCGGACAAGATCTGACGCGACATTTGTGAAAGGAGGTTTTACAAATTGGCGAAAGGCTGTGGAAAAATTTTGAGAGCATGAAAAATCTTGTTTTCATCTTGAATCTCTAAACAAAATTACAGCATTAAGCAGCACACCAATTAATGCTCTGATGTCTGATATTGTGGCAAAGGAACAAAAAACTGCTCGGATGGTTCTGGAGCTGGCTTTCAGGTCAATCAAATTTTTTGCCCGCGAAGGGCTTCCTCTGAGAGGCCACTCTCATCGGGATGGAGTGTTATGGCAAATTATGCTGGAGCGCACATATTCACTACCTGCAGCCCGCGAGTGGCTGCTCAGAAAGGGGAATTGGATGTCAGATACAGTGCAAAACGAAATACTGGAACGATTTGCACATGCTGTTCAGCGCAAGATAATAGCTGGGGCATCTGACTCTCATTACTATGGGCTGACTGCCGACGGAACAACGGACATTGCGTCATCTGAGCAGTTCTCTTGTCATTTGTACTATGTGGATCCAAACCTTTCCCAGCAGAGTGTATTTTTGGGATTTTATAACGCACCTGACACAACATCTGAAACCCTCTTTCTCTGCATCAAGGACATCTTCTGTCGGCTGAACCTTCCTTTGGAGAAACTCCACGGCTACTGTTTTGATGGTGCCAGTAACATGTCTGGTCGATTCTCTGGAGTACAAGCACGTCTTAAGGAGGTTTGCCCTGGCTCACTATTTGTACACTGCTGCAACCATGCTCTTGACCTGGCGCTGCAAGAGGTAGCACGGGATGTGCGTCTTATAGCAGATGTACTTAACTTTGTGCAGAGCGTCGCCACACTCATCAGAGAGTCAGCCAAACGCCAAAATGTCTACCAGTCTTTTTTTGGTGATGAAGATGTTGTGTGCAACATTCTTGGGCTGTGTCCAACACGGTGGTGTGTGAGGGCAAAAGCAATATCCAGGATTTGCCATGCCTATGGCCCACTTTTGGAAACACTACGCACACTCCAGCATGATCCAGGTGTTCGTGGTGAGATACGGGCAAAAGTAGCTGGGCTTCTCAAGCAAGCTATGAAGGGGAGAACTGTTTTTGGTCTTCTCTGTTGTGAGGCAGTCTTTGGGCCTTGCGAGGCCGTAGCAAGAAGTCTGCAGAGTGCACAAGCAAGTGTTTCTGGTGTGCTCCAGTGCATACATGCACTCAAAGAACGCATATGCGCATTAAGAGAGGAGAAAGCTGTGGAGGAGATTTTTGCAAAAACAAAGGCCTGTGCATCAGCGAACAACCTCAAATTGCCGCCTGGCTCTAGCAGGACAAGCAGGACGCCAGCTCGTTTTCGCAGCACGACAGCGGTGGAGGATGTTGTGTTAGAAAAGGGCGAGTCACTGTGGCGACGTGAATACTATGAGGCACTTGATCTAGTGACATCAGAAATCAATCGCAGGTTTGACCAAGCTGGGATGACTACTGCTGCACAGAGGGAGCAAATTCTCGTGGATTCCGCAAAGGGGACAGTGTGCACAGAGGCCGACCTGAATTCCCTTCAGCTTCCCAGTAACATGGACAGACCATCTCTACATCTGCAACTGAGGATGCTGGGTGACCTCACTAAAAAAGAAACACTCCGCACAGTCCAGGAACTTGGACTTTATATGTCAAACTTTCATCCACAAACAAGAGGACTCTTTACGGAGGTGGAGAAGCTGCTCCAGTTGTGTTTTTGTTTACCTGTGTCTACTGCTTCCTCTGAGAGATCATTCTCCGCACTTCGCCGTCTGAAAACTTGGCTGCGTAATTCTGTCCCTCAGAAGAGATTGACTCATATGGCATTACTACATGTCCACAGAGACATTTTGGATCACATTAATGTTCAGGACCTCATGAGGGACTTTATCAGCATTACTCCAGAGCGCAAATCCACGTTTGGAGTGCCAAAATTGTCATAAGGTAAAATGCAGTTTTTTTCCGCATATGACAACGTGTCAGCTTGCCATGCAGAATATTTGTATAATATTTAGTCTCTCTGGTTGTGATTTGTGGCCAGTTGCGTTAAGTCTGCTTTAGTGGTTGGCGTGGTTTAGCCTGTCAGCTTTTGTTGCATTGAGACTCTCTCTCTCGCTCTCTCTCTCTCGCTCTCTCTCTCTCTCTCTCTCTCTCTCTCTCTCTCTCTCTCTCTCTGCGTAATTTCTGTAGTTGCTCTGATGTTTATAATATTTAGTTTAAGTTGGCTATTTTTCTATCTATTTCTGCTCTTTGAAATATTTACCATCGCCCATTAATTCAGCAGTTGTGTGAATTAAAGTTATTAAACTGGTGCATACTTGTTAATGCTGCTTTTTCAATTGCGTATCATGGGTTTGTCAAGCTGGGTTTGACTATTCTTTTTGTGTGCATTTTACAGCTATATCATCGTTATGGCTTTCTGCTTGTGTGGGGTTCTTATAAGGGCCTCATTTATTAATTTTGCCTGGGCAATGTTGGTTCTTGTCAAGAGACAAACAGTCTGAGGGCCCTATCTTGCACCCAGCGCAATTGACTTTGTACACCGACGCATGTGTCATTCCTATTTTGCACCCGCGCAAAGCGCGCTTTTCCCTCCACAGAAGCACGTCGCTAAACTAGTGAATGAACTTGCGCTCCCTGGGCGGTTCAGCGCAAAAAAGGAGGCGTGTTCCGGCGCAAACAATCCCTGGTGCTATTTTGCTGTTCCATTAAACAATTGCGCCACTGACCAGAAAAAACCTAGTCTAAAGTCAGTGGCGCGTTGCGCGTTGTTCATTATGCTATTTTAAGGGCGCATGCTTGACCATAGCGTGCACAACGCGCATACACTTTGCTCATGTAATCTACACAGATGCAACAGTTATTTTTGCAAATCATAAATTGTTACACTAAAAAAATATTAACACATGAGATGACGGAAATCATTGTGGTGTGCCACGAAGATGTGAAAAAATAGGCATAAATCTAGCTTACAAATTATTCAGGCTAATTATTTATTTAACCGACGCTATTTTGGGTGGGTTTCTCCCATCCCCATACAACACAACTTCTCTGTCTTTCACTGCTCTTACAAGAACATCAGTCTCCTCGGCTGTGAACCGCTCCTGGCGTGCGCCTGGTAAATACGCCATAATAATAGCAATCCATAATGGAACTTGCGCACCTGCTTTTAAAGGGAATGTTGGATGACGCTCTGATTGGTTTATTCACGTTACGCCCAAACCACACCTATGAATAATGAAGCTACTTCAGACCAACCCATTTTAGATTTGCGCCGGGCGCAAGAGCCATTTATCCCGCCGGGAAAATAGCAACAGCGCCGAGACCCGCCCACAAAGTTACTTGCGCTTTGCGCTTTGCGCTTTGACACTTGCGTTTCAGATCGTTAAAATAAGGCCCTTACTCTCATAACCTCCGCCGAGTGAACGTTGTGTATCGGTATCCAGATACATTTGTGATCTGTACAGTATGAAGTGCTTGTATCAGAACTGTCATTCGTATAAACTATAATAACCTGGACGTGAGTCACATCTCTCACCCGCATCCATGCATTTGCCGTTTTTATGCATTAGTTCAGTGTTGTTTGCTGCTGTGGCTGCTTCGACACAAAGTGTGTTAGTATTCAAGTTTGCCGCCTGTTGTAGTTTACAACGTTCAAAATTGAGTATAAAATATTGTCAATAACTTAAATCTAAATTATCTGGGCCATTCAAATTAATTCTAAAAAATGAATATCGCTTAGAATAGAGCTTTTAGTGTGACGTCACTATATAGACTGACTTTCTCTCAGCACCCCCAGCTGTGACTGACTTCCAGCGCCTCTGAGGTATGTATAATATATTTATTTTTATTTACAAAAAAAAAAAAATCATCCAGCCACTCCAGCTCCATGTAACATAAAACAAGAATCTACTGGTGAATGAATGGCCTGTGTTCACACATCCAGCCAGTCGAGGATCAGTCCTTCTCCTTGAAAAGACTTGCGCTTGAGCTCATTTTCTTCTGTCTGTATTTGTTTCAGAGATCAAGCGCAGTACAGCACAAGTGTCAGGGTCAAGATGATGCAGATGGGGCTCTACGAAAAGTTCCCTGCAGAAGAGGCCATGTTGACTGACTTCAAGGGCTACTTGATCAACACCCTGCAGGTCCCAAACTGCCAGCAAGTAAGATGCATCCCATTTGATTTTTTTTAAGTCTGTTCCGTATTGCTCTTTGTAACCGGGAAATGTTTTAATATATAGTAGCACAGCACGTGTAAAGCAGCTGTTACGTTCCATAAAGGAAGGGAACTCTTTATTAGCGGTGTCTGTGTGTAGCTGGCTGGTGCGTGGCTTTTCTTCTCACTGCATCATCTCACACTTCTCTTTTTCTTTCATCACAGGTAGACAACGTCTCCAGGATGCTGAGGTACATCCAGCCAAGTGGGGATGAAGTCAGCTTGGACTTCCTACTAAAGTCCACTGAGACCAAAGATTACCTCACCCAACTCCGGCGTGCTGACATGGGCCCAGCCACCATTCTGAACTACATCAAGAACATGATCCGGTTTGTTCAGTATTTGAAGACCCACCTGAACTTGGCTGCAGCAGATCCTGACTTCTACAGGAAGTGCCAAGCCTACCTCGACCTCCTCGCTTCCATCAGAAAGCCAGTGGCCAAGTCCAACAGCAAGGCCATCTGTAAAACAAGGTCAGTTGCTAATCTGCTTACCATTTGTTTTTCTTTAATGGCTTCCTCCATGTTGATAGTACTTATGTGCTGGCTGTACATCTGGGGTTATGTGAGACAGACATGTGTGTAATTCTCCGCCGCATTGTTGTCTTGTATGTCATTCTAGGTATGAACGGTTCCAAGAGGGTGAGAAGAGCCTTCAGGAGTGCCAGTCCGTCCTCTGGAAGGCCAAGAAAGACATGCTGTCCGTTTATGGGAGGCTGCTAGAAGGTGACCACATGGCTTCAGAGAAAAAGACCATGTTCCGCTACTACTGTGAAGCAATCCTGATCCTCGGTCACTTCCAGAGACCAGGAGCGGTGGAGGGAATAACAGTAAGTGTTAAGACCTCAGTTTTCGTGGGGGGCATCAGCCTAAATAGATTATATTAGGTAGTCTGCGAAGAGGACGTTTATGTCAGTTATTCACTCTGTGTGTGTTTTTTTTGTTTTGTTGCTTTTTTAGACAGCAGAGTGGGACAACAGAAAAAATTCTGGGGGAAAGGTGTGCATGGCAGTAAATGAACACAAGACTGCGACAATGCAGATCGCCGAGTCTGCCCTCACAATGGAGGAGGCAGCAGTAAGTACACTTTATACAGGCTAAATTGCCTTACCATGAAATACAGTGACACCAGCAATGAACCAACAGATATTAACATATGTATTTATTTATTTTTTGTCTCTGCAGATGCTGGACGCATACTGCACATGGATCCGTCCTGACTCCATCCGGCCAGATGTAGACAATGCTAACAGGTTGTTTGTTTCGTCGTCGGGCACGAAGATTAGGAGTGCAACCAATGACCTCTCTCGTCTGCACCAACAGTAAGTATTAACAGCAGTCCATAAGACCAAAAAGTATCTGTTGGATTAGCATTCAACTAATAACGGATTTGTGCATTTATTAAACGGATCAGCCTCTAGAAAATTATATAATTCAAGTTTTGGATTTTCATCTAATATTTCTGCCCCATTGCAGCTACAAACTGCCCAACATCAAGAGCCAACAAATAGGCATGTAAGACACGGTATGTAATTATCTGAAACAGTTATAATTATAATGTCTCTCAACGCTCATCCATCAGTTTGTCAGTGTGTAACCTTGAAACCTTTTTTAATGTTGCAGCTCCTCTGTTCCTCTGCTCCTCTGTTAATGTTCCTGTCCCCGGACAGAGAAGAGAAGGCGAGTGGAAGAAGAGGTTGGCAGTCTAACACCAGACTTTGACGCTTTCCTACAGGCCTTCCCTGTTGGAATCACTGGCCAGCCACCCAACAAAACACAGAGAGCAAACGCTGGGTTCCCTGCCGACAGAGTGTTTTATGACAAGTGGAGAGCTCTGCAGTACAGCAAGCGGGAGCAACATCTTTTGTGTAAGTGTAGATACTTTCTTAGCCAATGATTAGATTTGCTCCAACAGAAACATTTAGAACTCGTGTGTGAATTTGAATTTGAATTTAAATGTTCTCTTTTTGACAGCAAAATGCTCAAGACTTGCCCCAACTGCAGTGAAGGTGGCTAAAGTCATAGAGGCAGAGGGGTGGACGGCCAATCATCCCCGCCCAGAGGACGTCATCGCAAAGTGGAGGCCGCTCAGCAGAGCACAGACATCATCAGGGGGGTGACCAAGCAGAAATGGAAGCTTTAGCGTAAGTTCTGCCAGGAAGACTTAATTGTCATGTCACTTTAATTTTATCTATCCAATCACATGCTAAATACCTGGGTATAAAAGATCGGTACTTACACATGTCTGAGTTCGCAGATGCTGACGCTCCAATTCAGTTGACGAACCGGACGTTCCATAGCGGTCGATCGCTGGTCCTATTATAACTAATAATGTGCATACAGTGGCGTTCTAAGCCCATGTCAGCCTATCATCTGTTCACTGGGCTACCGCGGCAACAGACGCGAGTGCTTCACTAACAAGAGCAAGTCTCACGGCAGACTCAGATCAATCGCTTTCATGAGGACTATCTGGGCATGTTATCAAAGACACTGCTGTGTTTTCAGCACCATTCTGGCGACATCACTACATCAGCGTGTATCACAGTAATATGCATATGGTTATGCATTCCGATGACGATTGGGTGTAGTATCTTACTCTTTTTTCAACTTTGTCGCAAGCATGTCTGTATAGAGCACACACGTGTATCTTATGAGACGCGCACAGGTGTTTGCTTGTGCAACGTGATGTTCGTTGTGACTCGCTTGTGTCCATAGTGCTCGTAAATTATTTGCATGACACCGGTTACAGGTATATATAGTATTTTTTTAGAAAACTGAAACAGGACAGATATGCTCAGCATATTTAGACTCTATCATTCTCCCCACGGATGCAAGGAAACAAACACTGGTTTTAAAAGCAACATGCACCCATTTAATCGGGGCTTCATGTTGAACTGAATTTAAGCTGAATCGCGACTGGGTTCAGTGTTATCAGATCGCTAAAATTCAATTTAAAATCTATGCTGAGCAAATGTGCATATTTAGGTACAGCACCGACATCCGTGCTTTGATCCGTTCTGATTCAATGGCATTAGATTCATTTTTCAAGCGCTGTGAGTTTGTCATATATGCAATTTAACTGACAACAGTTTCAAGCTTAGAAGTGTTTTGGCTGTCATCCAGCAGAGTTCATATTTTGCTCAATCATACGGGGCACCAAGTGTTGGAATGGCTTCCTTTCGCGATTCGATATGGCTTCCTTCCCAATGAGGAAGAACTGTAGAAAAAATGCGCTACATATTAGTTAATCAAAACGTGTATAGTAATTGTGTGCTTTTGTCTTCGCTTTACTCCAGTTAATTTGACTCTTTGTATTTTATCCAGCTACTGATATCTGGATATCTCTTTTTATTTCTAGAAAATTACAATTTAGTTTTACGTCCCATTTGGTCCTTCTGTGCTAGGACGCATGGCTACATTATGAATATATAAATTTGTATCTCGCTTGTACTCTCAGCACCATATGTCGGGTAAGGTTTGCATACAAAACAAGGTTTGACTTGATATTCGATAGCAGCACTAATTTAATTCTGTACTCAATCCGACCCGTTTTACATAAAGATGCATCGTACAGCATCTAAATCGCAGCACGGGAACACAATTATTCAAATCTTTTATGAATATGGTGAGCAGAGTGCACGCCCTTTATAAACGCATTAAACTGTCAAATGCTTCAGTTCAGATAAACTCCAGTGGAAACTGCTGTGGTCAATCTGACCGCACCGGATCATGAATCTATTGCATATTCTACTATTCGTTGGTCAAACGTATGCACTAGAAGGCAGAATTAGCAGTAAACAAGCTCTGAACCATTCAATCCTGATTGAGTGTTTTCGGTGTTGTGTAACGCTTTAATTGGGCATTGCATTCAAGTGCTCAACAGACATTAATATTTATGATTTGGTGGACGCTTTTGTCCAGGGCACCTTGAGTTGCATTCGGGGTGCACATTTGGCATTTTTCGGGTCTTGTTTTCCTGGGAATCGAGCCTGTGGCTTGGCGTTGTGGTGCCACGCTCTACTGTTTGAGCTACAGAAAATGCATGTTTGTGATCGGTTACACTCGCATTGAATTCTATCTTGACTAACACAATATACAGGGGGAGAAATATAACGTTGACTGTTGACACAGTCTGCATATGCGTATTGATTCCTGGCTGCACCGCAAACGGCGAGGTCTCTCGCAGTAAGTTTTCTCTTCACTAAAGCTGGCACACACGGTGCGCTTATTGACATTGTGATTTGTTGCTTTTCAGACTGCGATCCTGATGCCACCCTGTGGGATCTCAGGGCATTTACGGCAGGCTGGATGTTAATCAGACGCACAAGGACTTGTCTGGAGTTTTACATCAACCCATTCACTTAGCGAAAACATTCAGGCCAAAACTTTTATCATGGTGTTGGTGAAAATGTCAACTAACTATTAAAGAAATCAGATTTTATTCTAGGGTCAAAGGAATTTTTAGGATTGCGATATTGCGTCATACTGCCAAACGTGGCAAAAAATCACAGTATTATCCTTGCTTGGGTTATCAAATGATGAATCTCGTTTTGATCTCTTTCATAGGTTCGGTAGCTGTGTCGGGTCCTATATAGCTAGTTATGGTTTTATTAGCTAGTAAAGCTTAACCTTATAAAACATTCTTTTTCTTTTGCAAGAGCATCGTCAGGTGTTCTCAATCACATGCACATGTTATGTATTCGTCATACTGTTCTGGTTTAATTTCTTTTGGGGGTTCTCTCAGCAGGTTGACGGTTAGATGGTGTTCTATCAAGATGTGAGCGGGAGCTACGCCCAGGGGTTTAGAATCCTCCTAACTGCAGATGGAAAGGAATGTGATTTCCAACTCAACTGTGCATGGGCCATTCTTTCAGATTGGTGTTGCTACGAACATAGCTCAACGCACTGAGTTGGCATCCATGAATGTGGGATTCCATGATGGTCAATATGGTTTTCTTCAGCAATGCTCAAGCCATCAGGCATGTTCAGTAAACTCTCCCATAATTCCAAAGGTAAAACTAAGATTACCTACTCGTCTTAACAAACATCAGGTAAATTCAAAGCTTTTAAGGTTGATCTTCCACTTCCACCGATAATCTGCTAGAAGCCATGTTATCAGCCTTTCGGCTTCATGTGTCCAGGGAAATTCACTTTAGAAACGAATCAGTTTGATTTACTGTCTTTCCTATTCTGATCTTCACTTCTCACTCAATTTCTTTACTCTTTTACTTAAGCATTCTAGAATGACTCTAAAGGTTCTGGTATCACATTAACAATTCTAAGATGAAGAATCTCTGTCCCTGCACTTCCACGGTAAATATCTTCACGTTCGTCCTAAGACTTGCGAGCTTGCTGGGAGCTTGCGAATGGACTATCAATGTTTTACGTCAAAATACTGGGAGTTTGCGTATGGACTATCAATGTTTTACGTCACAATACTGGGAGTTTGCATATGGACTATCAATGTTTTACGTCACAATATTGAATTTGCAGATGGTCGGCACCCCACGCAACCCCTGTACGACTCTCCATTGAAAATGAATGACTTCCAGTCCAACGGCTGTCGTTTGTCGTGTGCAGTGGAAAGGCGGCTTTAGAGCCGCTCCGATTTGTTTCGATGCTGAAATGGATCCGGAGCACAGTCGTCTCTCCAGTGGTGCCAGAGGAACTCTCGATCATCCGGGGATTAAGCGCGATATCTGGATGTCCCGTACTCTCTCTCGGTGCCAGAGGAACTCTCAATCATCCGGGGATTAAGCACGATATCTGGATGTCCCATACTCTCTCTCGGTGCCAGAGGAACTCTCAATCATCCGGGGATTAAGCGCGATATCTGGATGTCCCGTACTCTCTCTAGGTGTCAGAGGAACTCTCGATCATCCGGGGATTAAGCGCGATATCTGGATGTCCCGTACTCTCTCTCGGTGCCAGAGGAACTCTCAATCATCCGGGGATTAAGCACGATATCTGGATGTCCCATACTCTCTCTCGGTGCCAGAGGAACTCTCAATCATCCGGGGATTAAGCACGATATCTGGATGTCCCGTACTCTCTCTCGGTGCCAGAGGAACTCTCAATCATCCGGGGATTAAGCACGATATCTGGATGTCCCGTACTCTCTCTCGGTGCCAGAGGAACTCTCAATCATCCGGGGATTAAGCGCGATATCTGGATGTCCCGTACTCTCTCTCGGTGCCAGAGGAACTCTCAATCATCCGGGGATTAAGCACGATATCTGGATGTCCCATACTCTCTCTCGGTGCCAGAGGAACTCTCAATCATCCGGGGATTAAGCACGATATCTGGATGTCCCGTACTCTCTCTCGGTGCCAGAGGAACTCTCAATCATCCGGGGATTAAGCGCGATATCTGGATGTCCCGTACTCTCTCTCGGTGCCAGAGGAACTCTCAATCATCCGGGGATTAAGCACGATATCTGGATGTCCCGTACTCTCTCTCGGTGCCAGAGGAACTCTCAATCATCCGGGGATTAAGCACGATATCTGGATGTCCCGTACTCTCTCTCGGTGCCAGAGGAACTCTCAATCATCCGGGGATTAAGCACGATATCTGGATGTCCCATACTCTCTCTCGGTGCCAGAGGAACTCTCAATCATCCGGGGATTAAGCGCGATATCTGGATGTCCTGTACTCTCTCTCGGTGCCAGAGGAACTCTCGATCATCCGGGGATTAAGCGCGATATCTGGATGTCCCTTACTCTCTCTAGGTGTCAGAGGAACTCTCAATCATCCGGGGATTAAGCGCAATATCTGGATGTCCTGTACTCTCTCTCGGTGCCAGAGGAACTCTCGATCATCCGGGGATTAAGCGCGATATCTGGATGTCCCATACTCTCTCTCGGTGCCAGAGGAACTCTCAATCATCCGGGGATTAAGCGCAATATCTGGATGTCCTGTACTCTCTCTCGGTGCCAGAGGAACTCTCGATCATCCGGGGATTAAGCGCGATATCTGGATGTCCTGTACTCTCTCTAGGTGTCAGAGGAACTCTCGATCATCCGGGGATTAAGCACGATATCTGGATGTCCTGTACTCTCTCTCGGTGCCAGAGGAACTCTCGATCATCCGGGGATTAAGCGCGATATCTGGATGTCCCATACTCTCTCTAGGTGTCAGAGGAACTCTCGATCATCCGGGGATTAAGCACGATATCTGGATGTCCCTTACTCTCTCTAGGTGTCAGAGGAACTCTCGATCATCCGGGGATTAAGCACGATATCTGGATGTCCCGTACTCTCTCTAGGTGTCAGAGGAACTCTCGATCATCCGGGGATTAAGCACGATATCTGGATGTCCCGTACTCTCTCTAGGTGTCAGAGGAACTCTCGATCATCCGGGGATTAAGCACGATATCTGGATGTCCTGTACTCTCTCTCGGTGCCAGAGGAACTCTCGATCATCCGGGGATTAAGCACGATATCTGGATGTCCCGTACTCTATCTAGGTGTCAGAGGAACTCTCGATCATCCGGGGATTAAGCACGATATCTGGATGTCCCGTACTCTCTCTCGGTGCCAGAGGAACTCTCAATCATCCGGGGATTAAGCACGATATCTGGATGTCCCGTACTCTCTCTCGGTGCCAGAGGAACTCTCGATCATCCGGGGATTAAGCACGATATCTGGATGTCCCATACTCTCTCTCGGTGCCAGAGGAACTCTCAATCATCCGGGGATTAAGCGCGATATCTGGATGTCCTGTACTCTCTCTCGGTGCCAGAGGAACTCTCAATCATCCGGGGATTAAGCGCGATATCTGGATGTCCTGTACTCTCTCTCGGTGCCAGAGGAACTCTCGATCATCCGGGGATTAAGCGCGATATCTGGATGTCCCTTACTCTCTCTAGGTGTCAGAGGAACTCTCAATCATCCGGGGATTAAGCGCAATATCTGGATGTCCTGTACTCTCTCTCGGTGCCAGAGGAACTCTCAATCATCCGGGGATTAAGCGCGATATCTGGATGTCCCATACTCTCTCTCGGTGCCAGAGGAACTCTCAATCATCCGGGGATTAAGCGCAATATCTGGATGTCCTGTACTCTCTCTCGGTGCCAGAGGAACTCTCGATCATCCGGGGATTAAGCGCGATATCTGGATGTCCTGTACTCTCTCTGTGCCAGAGGAACTCTCAATCATCTGGGGGTTAAGCACGATATCTGGATGTCCTGTACTCTCTCTCGGTGCCAGAGGAACTCTCGATCATCCGGGGATTAAGCACGATATCTGGATGTCCCGTACTCTCTCTCGGTGCCAGAGGAAGTCTCGATCATCCGGGGATTAAGCACGATATCTGGATGTCCCGTACTCTCTCTAGGTGTCAGAGGAACTCTCGATCATCCGGGGATTAAGCACGATATCTGGATGTCCTGTACTCTCTCTCGGTGCCAGAGGAACTCTCGATCATCCGGGGATTAAGCACGATATCTGGATGTCCCGTACTCTCTCTAGGTGTCAGAGGAACTCTCAATCATCTGGGGGTTAAGCACGATATCTGGATGTCCTGTACTCTCTCTCGGTGCCAGAGGAACTCTCAATCATCCGGGGATTAAGCGCAATATCTGGATGTCCTGTACTCTCTCTCGGTGCCAGAGGAACTCTCGATCATCCGGGGATTAAGCGCGATATCTGGATGTCCCGTACTCTCTCTCGGTGCCAGAGGAACTCTCAATCATCTGGGGGTTAAGCACGATATCTGGATGTCCCTTACTCTCTCTAGCTGTCAGAGGAACTCTCGATCATCCGGGGATTAAGCACGATATCTGGATGTCCCGTACTCTCTCTAGGTGTCAGAGGAACTCTCGATCATCCGGGGATTAAGCACGATATCTGGATGTCCCGTACTCTCTCTCGGTGCCAGAGGAACTCTCAATCATCTGGGGATTAAGCACGATATCTGGATGTCCTGTACTCTCTCTCGGTGCCAGAGGAACTCTCGATCATCCGGGGATTAAGCACGATATCTGGATGTCCCGTACTCTCTCTAGGTGTCAGAGGAACTCTCGATCATCCGGGGATTAAGCACGATATCTGGATGTCCTGTACTCTCTCTCGGTGCCGGAGGAACTCTCGATCATCCGGGGATTAAGCACGATATCTGGATGTCCTGTACTCTCTCTCGGTGCCAGAGGAACTCTCGATCATCCGGGGATTAAGCACGATATCTGGATGTCCCGTACTCTCTCTCGGTGCCGGAGGAACTCTCGATCATCCGGGGATTAAGCACGATATCTGGATGTCCTGTACTCTCTCTCGGTGCCAGAGGAACTCTCGATCATCCGGGGATTAAGCACGATTAAGCACGGGACCACAACTTTTAAAGCCAATCAGATAATAAAGGCTTCCCTCAACCATATTTGCATACAGATATTATAAAAGGGTTTCACACTCTTAAAGAGAGTAATATACAAACACAATCCAGTGTAAGTGCCCTATTAAAATATATTCTATATAAAGATTTTAAAAAACAGTAATCTCTTTAGTAACTCAATATCTCCTTCCAGTTTGGGAGGCGGGACCATAACTTTTACAGCCAATCAGATTGAGAAAGGCTTCTCTCAAACTTTTTTGCATACAGATTTTATAAAAGGGGTTTACACTCTTAAAGGGGCAGTTGCATACAAACACAAAGCATAGGCTGTAAAAAAATATGGACGATGCGACTTCATTGACAGAACAATTCATTATGTTGGTGTGAAATAAACAGTTATAGAAATGTAGAAATTAAAGCTAAAGCTCCAATCTCCTCCCCAAAATCCAGAAAAAAGTCTGTTAGTGCCTCAGTGACAACTTCACTCATAGAAGCCGTCAATCATGACGTCACACACAGTTTTTATAGGATCAAATAACTAACTAAAACTAAACTTATTTTAAAAAACGAACACTTGAAATTAAATCATCGTGATAAAAACTGCCTAAAATGACAGAAACCATCTTTAGGAAACAATTATTTAAAGTGTAATTTAATTGTTTAGTGTGTCTCGCGTCCATTGTAATACATGGAGAGGTGGGGTTTATGAGCTATACTGGGACCGGCCACTGGTGGGCGATCGAGGCGCGGAGGCTTCAGTTTCTGAGAGGAGTGCTACAGGCTTGACACAAACCTGTGTAAGTGCCCTATTAAAGGTAATTCTGTAAAGATAACGTTCACATGTGTAATTAGAGCCTATCATTAGAGTGCCACCCTCTGGCTTAATTATTAATTACAAGAACACTACACATCTTCAAAAAGTGCATATATAAAGTGCAAATATAAAATCACTTTCATAGGAGTCGGCTGTTTTTTAAGTTTTAATTTAAATTGTTTATGATTTTAACATAAAAAAGTACATGTTTAAATGTTTTGCTACTTGCTCGAGCAACTTAATGTATACATCTATAATGGACAAAACATTTTCAGTAACAACATTTGGATTTGAAATAAAAATAAAGAATTATGCCTTTTCTTTTGCATTTAAATCTTTATACAAGAAATCCTGCGGCTCATAAAAAACTTGTTTTTCAACCTCCATGAAGAGACGAGTGCCATTCATTACATCACCTTGAGGTAAGACGCAGTTTTCCTGCTTTTCCCTGGACAAAAACATGTGTTGACTGTGAAACAGAGTTTAATTATATGCATTCATGATTTTTCTTTGATTTTGATTTCAAGGTATTGGTGTTGAAATGGCGTCAAGCTCAGGTAAGAATTAAATTGCATACAAATATATGCATCAACGTTTCCTCAATGATTTATGAAATATTAGCCAACAGTAGTCAATGGTATACTTTAAATGTATTAAATAAACCTATAAAAGACTAAATCTTACATACATTTTCATAATGATAAAACTTATCAAAACACATCAAATCTGTCATCTAGGCCAACGTTATTTTAGTTTTGCATGTTGTTTTTAAAGTTGCTATAATTTTGAGTTTTGTTTTTATTAGATTAATTCCTAATTTTGTTAGTTTTATTTGTGAACAAACTTCTATTTAGCTTTTATATTTTTTAGTTTTAGTCATTAATGTTTATCAGAATTAACAGAACGCTGCAGACCAAAGCAACACATTTTAATTTAAGCTTAGCAACACAAACTACATGCGTTGTCACCCTGAAACGTCATCAAACACTGACAACACTTGCATTAACCCTCAGAGACCTAAGGGTATTTTTACAATTATTTTTCCGCCTGGTGTTATTTACTAAAAAAGCTTGTAAAACATCAACCCTGTTGTGCACAGACAATTGACACACCTCTTTTTTTTCAAGACAAGCTGCACTGTCAGTATATTTGTGTTGCATTGATGTCACCTGAATGTAAAATAAGTTATGGGACCATAAAGACAAATGAAAACATAAAACGGAAATTGAATCACTCAAATATTTATTGAAAACACACACAAATAAATAAAAGCTAAGCATATTTCCTCTGGAAAACAGTTTGTTCAAGTCTTTGGAGTCCTGGAACTCAGGAATAAACATGATAACTTATACAGAACCAAAACTATTTACATTTTTCCAAAAAAAGTCCAGGCGCTTTTGGCCTCTTTGGATTTTGGATATTTACTGGTGCCAAGCCTCAAAACAGTTCCTATCAGGAACTTCTCCTCAAACTTTCTCCTCAAACTTTTTCCTCAAACTTTCTCCACAAAACTACTAAAAACTGCAGCGCGTCTCTCTCTCTCTATCCTCAAAACTAGCCGTGCGTCTCTCTCTTCACAATAACAGAGCTGTGGTTCATGCGTAATGACGCACACCAACGTGGATGACGGATCAGCCTGTCATTGGTCAAACCCTCATCCAAAATGGCAGCTAGCATCGCGCTAGCGGCAAAAATGACGGAAAATGTATAAATTATGGACATCAAGTGGATATATGCAGAGTTCAGAAATATGATTAGCACATGATGCTTCAGTTTAAATTATACAAGATATTCTTCGATGACATGAATGTCAATCTTCTTGAATTGCAATATAATGTTTTTCATTTTTATTTTATCTATCTTTAGATTCAGGAGAAAGAGAAAATGAATTGAGGATTGTGCTGCTGGGAAAAACTGGAGTTGGGAAGAGTTCAACAGGAAACACCATCTTAGGGAGAGAAGCATTTACAGCAGAATCATCTCAACAATCAGTCACTAAAGAGAGTAAGAGAGAATCAGCTGAAATCAACGGCCGACACGTGACTGTGATCGACACTCCAGGACTGTTTGATACTGAACTCAGTAATGAAGAAATCCAGAGAGAAATCACAAACTGCATCTCCATGATCCTGCCTGGACCACATGTGTTTCTCTTACTGATACCAGTGGGACGATTCACTCGAGAAGAAGCAAACGCAGTGAAGATCATCCAAGAGACATTTGGTGAAAACTCTTTAATGTTCACTATTGTGCTCTTCACCAGAGGAGATGATCTGAAGGACAGAACTATTGAAAAGTATGTGGGAAGACCTGGATCTCCTTTGATGAAGCTGATTGAAGCGTGTAGAAACAGATTCCACGTGTTCAATAATAATCAGACTGGAGACCGAACACAAGTGTCTGATCTACTGAAGAAGATAGACGACATGGTGAAAGTAAACGGAGACAGTTACTACTCATGTAAGATGTTCAGAGAGATGGAAAGAGAAATACAAGAAACAGAGAAAGAGAAAATGAAGATGATGATGGAGGAAGAAAGACAGAATCATGATAAAGAGAGAAAGAGAAGAGAGGAGATGAAGAGAGAAAGAGAGGAATGGGAGAGACAGAAACAACAGGAAAGACAAAGAAGAGATGAAGAGGATGAGAGAAGGAGAAAGAAAGAACAGGCAATGTGGGATGAATATAATCAGATACTTCAACAAGCGAAAGGGAGAATGAAGGTGATGATGGAGGAAGAAAGACAGAATCATGATAAAGAGAGGAAGAGAAAAGAAGAGGAATTTAGAGAGAGAGAAGAACAATATAAAAGAGACATTAAAGACATAGAGGATCAGGAGAGAAAGATGCGAGAGGAGATGAAGAGAGAACAAGAGGAAGGGGAAAGACAGAAACAGCAAGTTCAAGTTAAGTTGCAAGTCCTCAATGCAAGCTTCAAGTCTTAAGGCCCATCCACAGCAAAAACAATTGCTATGACGATAACTATATTAGCATCCACACTAACGTACAATATCATTCTTTTTATTCCAAGTGTGCATTCATTACGAACTCCCATCGCTCACCCTCACATTATTGTCTGGTCAGGTCATTCACTACAGAGTGCAAGACTTACCTGACTCCTTCCCTGTGTTCCTGTTGCATGATCTTCATCTTCTTCTGACCCATAACCATCCCCTTCAGTCCAGCTGCTTTGGCTTTATCTTCAGTCTGTTCTCCTGCTGAAAAGAAAACAAGAGACTATTATATAAAGCTAAGTTACCTGCCTGAATTCTTTACAGTGTCTTATATTCCTGTATTGTCTGTTGGTGAAGTTTGCTTCAATAAAAGCCTTGGGTTCACTCATCCCATTGTCTGTTCGCCAATCTGTGACAATACCAAACACATTGCTTCACAAAGGACATTTAAATCTTTGTTTGTTTTTATCCAAGTAGCCTAATAAATACATAATATCTGTAAAGTAACAGGCCATCCAGATCCAAAACAAAAGCAATATTAATAATAGTCAAAAATTGTCTATTGAAGTTACCTAAACACCTTGAGTAGGCATACCTCTACCCAAAAACTTTTCAAAACTAGAATGGAACTAACATAAGGAGGGATAATTCATGGCTAGGTACGCATTACGTGAGGGATAATGTACATCCAGCTGGTTTTTAATCGCAGGATAAACACGAGAGGGCGATCAGGACCCCAATGAGAAGTGGAGGGTGCTTGCATCACGTTGAAGGGGTTTATGCTGCGTGTGCCAGCCAAAGCAGCTCTAATCATACCGGTGTGATCACACTCCAGGGATCAACCTAGAATAAAGGTATAAAGTGTTTCCAAGTCAGAAGGCACAAATCCAAGTCGAGCCGTGAGTCATTGTTGTCAAAGTCTAATGCGGCGTTCACACCGGACACGAATGACGCGAATAATTCGGACTATTCGGACTAAGTCGGACTTTTGAACAATTTGAGTTTACTCGCTTCATTCGCGCGTGAAATTCGCTTCATTCGCGTGTGACATTCACTACACAACAGATGCGAATTCGCGTCATGGGAGGGGCTTCTGCCAGCCAGCTCGTCTCGGTCACTTGACGTCTTTTTTGTAAAAAAATACTACTATTAATGTGTGAGTTTATTATCTTTTTCAGGCGATAATATAGTTGTTTAAAGCTCAAATCTGTGGTTAATTTATTAAAAAAAAGGGCCTATTTGAACATTTTATCTGGCGTTTTCGGAGTTGTGAGATCCAGGCGATCAGCGGCGTTCCGTGCTCGTTTACCCCGGCGAGAGTGGCCTTTCCTTGGCCAGTCCTTCTCACATTTGCCGCTGCTCTGGTGTCTCTGTGGTGTCTCGAGCTATAATTTGTCTTTTGTATTTGGTCTCGTGGATCTATAATTTGTTCCCTGGCAAATCTTTTTTTTCTGCTCCAGTCTCGTGAAATGGCCGACATAGATTTTGTTGAGAGGGTAGCTGCTCTTTATTTGCTATGGAAGGCTGAAAAGCGGCGTAGACTCTTTTGGCGTCGTGTCTGGGTCCATCAGATCCTTCAGAAGCGCACCCAGCTCGGTGAGTTTCATCAACTCCTCCAGGAGCTGCGCCTGGATGACGGCCGCTTTCAGCGGTACTTCCGACTGAACCGGTCCCAATTTGATGACCTGTTGTCCCGTGTCGGTGGGAGGATTTCCCTCCAGGATACCAACTACAGGTGCTGCATTCCACCTGCAGAGCGCCTGTCCATCTGTCTCCGGTCAGTAAATCATTTAATATTCTGTGTGATTACAAGTAACGTTAATTAATGACTGATGAGAACATATATAGTTATACATGTTATATGTTATAGAACAGACATATAGTCTCTCATATATTCTGAACACACAGTTCTCAATATAGCACTTTAAAGAAAATGGGTGTTTATGTTTATGATTATTATTCATGTGTTTAATGAAATGGGAAATGTAATTACATTTTGAAATGTTGAAATACAACAGTCAAAGTGTGTTTTGAATTACGCAGGTAATTGCTATATTATAATATTGAATAATAGTTTGTTTTTGCAATGTAGCAAGCAAATCAGAGCAAATGCTAAGTTAAGGGCATTTATCAAGCTTGTTTAACTGTAAAAAACGCCTCGGTTACGACTGTAACCGTGGTTCCCTGAAGAGGGAACGAACGTTGCATCGAATGACACTATGGGGAACGTTAATACCAACGCCACCATAGCGAGACGTGCCTGTCCAGTGTGAAAAAGCAGCACTAGAATGACAAAACACCAGACCCTGGTGTAGAGTCCAAGTCCAAAGACCGCTGTGCCCTGTAACACCAGAGGTGGCAGGGTTGGCAGAACGACCCCCAGAGGGTGCCGAAGGGAGACAGGCACCGTATAATGAGGTGTACACTGCTTCCCTTCGGGGAGGAACGCCCCCATAATCCTGACCCCTCGTGCGTCAGGACCTTTTCCCCGCAGCAGATTGCACTTCCCGTGCTCCCCCTCAGAAAGATTGGACACTCTGACACTCTGTTTCTGTGTGGCACGGTGCGAAGAGCTGGCTTTTGATGTTTGGGGCTGCTCTCTGTGATCGGCAGCCCCAGTGAAATGTGAGAGGCGGGGGAAGAGCTTCTGGAACGCGACCGTCTGTTTGGATGCCTCCTGGAACCTCTCAACAACAGCATTAACTGTGTTGCCGAACAGGCCCGAAGGAGACACGGGCGCGTCCATCAGAAATTTTTTATCTTTCTCCTTAATCGAACTGAGGTTCAACCAGAGATGCCACTCAGTAGCCACCAAGGCTGCCATAGAGCGGCCGATTGATTTAGTTGTCTCCTTGGTAGCCCTAAGAGACAAATCTGTGGCCCGACGTAGCTCACACACTACTTCGGGCCCAATTCCCCCACCCTCATCAATATCACTATAAATTATGATTTACTATGTTGTGCACAAAGTAACACACCAAAACCTTTGGTCAGTGTATAAAACATTTATTTATACAAAATAAATCAGATAAAATAAACACAATATATAAAAAAATATAAACAAAGAACATTTACAACTATTTACAATAATTAACATGCAGGAATAAAAAGGATCTTGCTTGGAAGAGGGAAGAGTGAGGGACAAAGTGAAGGAGAGGAGAAAGGAGAGAACATCTGGTTCATTCCCTGCAGAGATTTCTGCCTCTTAAAAATTATTGTGTGTGCTCCAAATGTTCCAAATTAAGCAGAACTGTGCTGCTTTCATAAATTAATTTATGAATTTGACAAAGTCTTTCATCTGAGGCGGTAATCTCTGCAGGGCCAGGACCAGACTCAAGATGAAGAGCTCATCCTCTGAGCGTGGAGGTAGCGCTGGAGCCACAGGACGGGTCCTGAGGGTTTCTAGGAGCTGCCGCTCCACCTCTGATGGCTGCTCCCTGCGCCTTCTCTGGGCTCTTCCTCTTGGTGGCACTGTATCAAATGATAACACATTTTGTACATTGAGAAGGCAGAAAATTATTAAACTACGAGTGCTTACTGTAGGTATAATATACACATATTTATAATCGCACATTTTTTTAATGCCATATATTTTATCTGTCACAGATTCTCCTAAAATGATGTATCCCCAGAAAAGGATTAAACTATGAGTGTTTACTGTAGATATAATATGCTTCTAAATCTATGCATCTGGTCATTATTGCCTGTACACACCTGTGGGTATAGCAGCAGATGCTGAAGGGCCAGCAGGGGAAGCAGCAGCAGCAGGTTCTGGCAGAGGGGACCCAGCCTCACTGCCATTAAAAGAGCCAGTCGGCTCTGTCATGACAATATTAAATATTTTTACAACATTACACACATTGCACCTTACACGAGTTAGAGAAAAAAATAATTTAGAAATTTTCATCATAAAAATACAACAACATATATGCCCTGCTGTGTTGCTTCACTTGTCAACACACCTGTCTCTGAGTACCCTGCTGCTGCTGCTGCTGTCACGCCCTGGTTCTCGGGGTGGTCGTACCCTGCGGCCTGATTCCTCTTCATATTTCCACTTGTCTCCCGTGGGGAGACGAAGGGGTCGAGGAAAGACAGGACCACAGAGTACTTCCACTTTTTCCCTGACCCTGCTGCTGACCCACTCCTCTTATCCGTGTCTTTTCTCCTCTCCTTCAAATATGTGTCCCTCAGACCCTTCCACCTCTTTCTGCACACTTCATCTGAATAAAGCAAATCAACTCAACAGGAAAGTATTTGTAAAGTACAGCGAATTTGACGGCTTTGTCTAGCTTGTAGACTCGATATACAGTGAGAAAAATATGTATTTGAACACTCTGCTATTTTGCAAGTTCTCCCACTTGGAAATCATGGAGGGTCTGAAATTGTCATCGTAGGTGCATGTCCACTGTGAGAGACATAATCTAAAAAAAAAATATCCAGAAATCACAATATATGATTTTTTTAAACTATTTATTTGTATGATACAGCTGCAAATAAGTATTTGAACACCTGTCTATCAGCTAGAATCAGCTAGAACACCATCCCTACTGTGAAGCATGGGGGGGGGGGGGTAGCATCATGCTTTGGGGGTGTTTTTCTGCACATGGGACAGGGCGACTGCACTGTATTAAGGAGAGGATGACCGGGGCCATGTATTGCCAGATTTTGGGGATCAACCTCCTTCCCTCAGTTAGAGCATTGAAGATGGGTCGAGGCTGGGTCTTCCAACATGACAATGACCCGAAGCACACAGCCAGGATAACCAAGGAGTGGCTCTGTAAGAAGCATATCAAGGTTCTGGCGTGGCCTAGCCAGTCTCCAGACCTAAACCCAATAGAGAATCTTTGGAGGAGCTCAAACTCCGTGTTTCTCAGCGACAGGCCAGAAACCTGACTGATCTAGAGAAGATCTGTGTGGAGGAGTGGGCCAAAATCCCTCCTGCAGTGCAAACCTGCTGAACAACTACAGGAAACCTTTGACCTCTGTAATTGCAAACAAAGGCTACTGTACCAAATATAAAAATGGATTTTCTCAGGTTTCAAATACTTATTTGCAGCTGTATCATACAAATAAATAGTTTTTTTAGATTATGTCTCTCACAGTGGACATGCACCTACGATGATAATTTCAGACCCCTCCATGATTTCTAAGTGGGAGAACTTGCAAAATAGCAGGGTGTTCAAATACATATTTTTCTCATACTTATTTTTTCTCATTGAGCTGTATATGTATAGCTCAAATTGAGTAAAGGACGTTTTTTTTACAACTTACCAGATTGTCCGACCATACAGCTCCGGGTATCCACATACGGCCACGATAATCTTGTCCTCCATTGTTGTTTGGATTTCTGCCTCCGCTTGTAAATACGTCACTACTAGAGCAAGCTCGTGATTGGTTAACGCAGCGCGAATATCCGCCAAAGGTCATATTTTTCAACTTGAGTGTTTTGCGCCGCAGAATGCCATTTCTCGCCTCTGCATTGACTTAACATGTAAATCACTCACACGAATCATGTCATTCGCGTCTGGTGTGAACGCACCATAAGTCTTCTTTTATTATGTCTACAACCCTCATGTCTCATTCCACAGCTCTAACTAGTCACAGTCACTATAACAGACTTAAAAACCTGTTTAATATCTGTTTAATATGTTGTCAGGTGTGCACTCTTCCCCTGCAAGCAAGTGTACAGCCAATGAAATTGCGAGAGAATGAGCAACAGCCAATGTACGAGGAGGGGGAGGCAGTGGGAGATGAGGCTTTACAATAAGGTTGTTAGCATTACTTCATGCATTAGTTAACACGAGCTGAAAATAAATACCTGTTCAGAATTATTTAATCTTAATGTTAAGTTATACATATGTTCCCATGCTTAGCTTACTTTTTCATGTAAGTAAATGCTCTTCCTCCTCTAGTGGATTAGCTATTCTTGGCACTGTCAGACAATGAGAGTTTTGTGACCTTAGTGAGCATAATAGGCAATGTGAAGAAAGAAGATTGGTTAGACCAGTAAGAGCATTATACATAATTAGAAGTGTTTAATAATTAATACCGAACCTAAAAGGTAACCAGTGTTGCCAAACACTCTTAAAAATGCTGAGTTAAGGTTGTCATGTCTACGATGAGGAAGATGATGACACGAGAAGTGTGGTAGCTACAATCAAAAAAAGACTAAGAACATAATGAACTTACCGAGGTGATGGTGTAATTGGTGAAGGTCTTGGGGGAGTCGAAGGGCTGAGAGACAAGGCAACACTGAAGGACCAGGAGACCAAGGCGAAGCCTGTGTGAGTGAGGACTGAGATGGATCTGGAGGGAAGGAGGAACCCAATGGAGCCATAGGGGTGGAGGAACGAGGCACAGCTTAAAGAACGGAAGTCCATGGCGGAGGTAAAGGGACGAAACACAAAGGTGGAGTCAGATGAACGAAGGAGCATTGTGGAGTTGGATGGAAGATGGTCCCAGGTGGAGCAGAGGGAGTGAGGAGCTATGGTGTAGTCAACAGGCCGAGGTGGAGTTGTGCCAGTGGATCCATACAACACGGTAGCACTGAAGACGCTGAAGGCGCTAAAGCTTGAGGACTTATAACATCACTAGAGAAGAAGGAGCTGAAGAGCTGTACCTGACCAGCATAGCTGACACTAAAGAACTGGCCAGCTTATTTGGAGGAGGAGGGAATTTGTGGCTGGGCAAGACCATCAGCGATGATGGAGACTTGGCGTTGTGCAAAACCATAACAGACGAAGACTTGGAACTGGGCAGGACCAGCAACGACAAAGAAGACTGGAAATTGGTCTGGACCACCAGAGGAAGAGGTTTGATGTGGGGACAAGGGTGGGAAGTGGTTTCAGCTGAATTCCAATCTATCAACCACTCTTCATCTTCCAGCTTCATCTTCTATCTCATTGTGGGGCGGCAGTGGCTCAGTGGTTCATGTAGGTTGTCTACAAATGGGAAGGATGGTGGTTCAATCCCCGGTTCCACCTGACCAAGTGTCGAGGTGTCCACGAGCAAGACACCTAACCCCAGCTGCTCCCGATGAGCTGGATGGCGCCTTGCATGGCTGACACCGCCATCGGTGTATGAATGGGTGAATGTGAGGCAAGATGTGAAGTGCTTTGGATGGCCATGGGTCTGTTGAAAGCGCTATATAAATGCAGTCCATTTATTACACAAGAAAAAGGAGGTCAGAGCAGTGAGAAACACTGAAACTTGATAAAATGTGATTGTGAAAGTTTTATCTTAAACAGGTGTTTTTGTATTAACACGGTCTGCATGTTTATTGTTAAGATGTTAAACATGAAAAACACCTATTTTTCACATTCCTGACTTGTCAGGGTTCTGTCACTTCGGTCTAGTTCACTCTTGGTTTGTGACAGAGCCCTGACACTCCTGTATTGTTTGTCTTGCCTTGTGTGAGCGCGCAGCTTTGAGTATGCTCAAGCTGCGTGCTCTTCTGTCCTTGTGTTTTGTGTGCGGGGCGTGGTGTTCGGATCCCAGCACTTCGGTCTAGTTTGGGTTTCAGTTTTGTGTTGGGATTCGGACATTCATGCTCCGCGTGTTTGTTTTGTCCTGTGAGCGTGTGCTCTTCTGTCTGTGTGTTCTGTGTAGCACACGGTTCATGTTTTCATCGGCCGTGTGCTTTCATGTTTTGTCTTATGTTGTGTAGCACGTGGTTGGTGTTTTTTCACTGGCTACGTGCTACGTCTTGTCATGTTTTGTGTGAACATGCCAGCTGATGAGTTTTCATTAGCTGCATGTTCATGTCATGTTTGGTATGAGCACATGTCTTGTTAAGTGTTTCTTTGTGCCATGTGCTCGTGTCCATTGTCTAACCCCGCCCACCTTGTTTCCTGATTATTGGTTCATTTGCCCCACCTGTCTTCCCTCGTTACCCTTTTTTGTTTGTTCCCTATTTAATCTCCTTGTGTTTGCAGTCCAGTGCGGGATCGTTGTTGAATGTACCTCATGTTTCCCTGCTCCCGTCAAGTCAAGTCAAGTCAAGTCAAGTCAAGTCAAGTCAAGTCAAGTCAAGTCAAGTCAAGTCAAGTCAAGTCAAGTCAAGTCAAGTCAAGTCTTGTTTTTCCCCCTCGGGGTAGTTTTGTTTTGTCTTGTTTTTTGTTTTATTATTACCATTAAAAAGCCCATTCCTCTGCATCTCTGAGTCCTCGCCTCCTCCCTTCAACAACCTTGACAGAACGATCCCGCCAAAATGAGGACTCAGCAGAAGAAGGGCTCACCCCATCCACCAGCCTCCACTGTCTCCAGCCCTCTCTACCAGCGCATGCTCCAGTTCAGGGCCTTGAGCTCCCTTCACCAAGAGGGGGCTGATCTAAGAAGGTTTGCCCTGGAATTCAGCAGCGCTGCTGAGGGTCTGGGGTTCAACGACGCTGCTCTCAAGGACCTTTTCAACTACGCCCTTGATGAGCCCCGTGACTGGTGGGTTATGAGAGCGCTGGATCACCTGACATTTGGGGAATTTGTGGAGTTTCTCTTTCACCAGGTGACTAAGTCAGCCATTGATGCTGCAGCTCCTCCAGCGGCGGCTGTCAGCACTCCAGCTCCCCCAGAGGCGGCAGTCAGTGGAAGCCCCAGCCCTCCGATGACCCGGAAACGGAGTAGGAGGAGGAAAAGGAACCGGCCCGACTCAACTGTCTCCAATCCAGTGGGGGCAACACACCCTGCAGGTTTGCCCATGTTGTGTGTGTCCGCTGCAGGTTTGCAAGAGTTGGCCGAAGACTCTGCAGCATCCACAGAGGCGGCTGTAGACGCTGCAGCACCCCCGGAGGCGGCCGTAGAAGCTGCAGCACCCCCAGAGGCGGCCGTAGAAGCTGCAGCACCCCCAGAGGCGGCCGTAGAAGCTGCAGCACCCCCAGAGGCGGCCGTAGAAGCTGCAGCACCCCCAGAGGCGGCCGTAGAAGCTGCAGCACCCCCAGAGGTGTCCGTCAGCACTGCAGTTCCCCCAGAGATGGCCGAAGAGGCTGCAGCTCCCCCGGAGGTGGTAAGCACCCGACCACCACCTCGTTCTCGGAGGAGGAGGAGGAGGAAGAAGGCTTCCTTCATCCTACATGGCCCAGAGGCCATCCCAGAGCTTGCTGCCGGCCCAGAGGAGCCACCCAGGCGTCTTGCCCTGCCCGAGCCACCCAGGCGTCTTGCCCTGCCCGAGCCACCCAGGCGTCTTGCCCTGCCCGAGCCACCCAGGCGTCTTGCGCTGCCCGCACCACCCATTCGCTTTGCCCTGCCAGCCACAGCCCCTGACCCGAGGCCGGTGAGGTCTCCGGCCCCTGATCAATGTCTGGTATTGACTCTGTCCCCTGTCCTGCCCTGGTCCTCTGCCAGGACTCCAGATGCGCTGGAGCCCGCCTGGACTGTCCCTCCGGCACCGCCCTGGTCATCTGCCGGGGGCCCTGACTGGCTGGAGTCACCCTGGTGCGTCCCTCCTGCTCCGCCCTGGCCTTCTGCCGGGACTCCAGACTCGCCTGAGCCTCCCTGGCTCAACCCCCCCCGTCCCTCCCTGGTCTATGCTAGTGATGTTATTCGCTGTCCTGCTGGCTCTGACTTGGCTCCCCTCCCTCCCCTCTTTGTCTCTGTGTTTTGATTTTCCTGTCTTGTGTTTGGTCTGTGTATCTGTCTTGTGTTATCTTGTTCCTGTCTTGTTTTGGTGTCCCTCGTTAGGGACGCCAGGTGGCGTCCCTTTTGATGGGGGGTAGTGTCAGGGTTCTGTCACTTCGGTCTAGTTCACTCTTGGTTTGTGACAGAGCCCTGACACTCCTGTATTGTTTGTCTTGCCTTGTGTGAGCGCGCAGCTTTGAGTATGCTCAAGCTGCGTGCTCTTCTGTCCTTGTGTTTTGTGTGCGGGGCGTGGTGTTCGGATCCCAGCACTTCGGTCTAGTTTGGGTTTCAGTTTTGTGTTGGGATTCGGACATTCATGCTCCGCGTGTTTGTTTTGTCCTGTGAGCGTGTGCTCTTCTGTCTGTGTGTTCTGTGTAGCACACGGTTCATGTTTTCATCGGCCGTGTGCTTTCATGTTTTGTCTTATGTTGTGTAGCACGTGGTTGGTGTTTTTTCACTGGCTACGTGCTACGTCTTGTCATGTTTTGTGTGAACATGCCAGCTGATGAGTTTTCATTAGCTGCATGTTCATGTCATGTTTGGTATGAGCACATGTCTTGTTAAGTGTTTCTTTGTGCCATGTGCTCGTGTCCATTGTCTAACCCCGCCCACCTTGTTTCCTGATTATTGGTTCATTTGCCCCACCTGTCTTCCCTCGTTACCCTTTTTTGTTTGTTCCCTATTTAATCTCCTTGTGTTTGCAGTCCAGTGCGGGATCGTTGTTGAATGTACCTCATGTTTCCCTGCTCAAGCTCAAGTCAAGCTCAAGTCAAGCTCAAGTCAAGCTCAAGTCAAGCTCAAGTCAAGCTCAAGTCAAGCTCAAGTCAAGCTCAAGTCAAGCTCAAGTCAAGCTCAAGTCAAGCTCAAGTCAAGCTCAAGTCAAGCTCAAGTCAAGCTCAAGTCAAGCTCAAGTCAAGCTCAAGTCAAGCCTTGTTTTTCCCCCTCGGGGTAGTTTTGTCTTGTTTTTTGTTTTATTATTACCATTAAAAAGCCCATTCCTCTGCATCTCTGAGTCCTCGCCTCCTCCCTACAACAACCTTGACATGACTAGCAGACTTATCAAGGAAAAAAAAAAAACAAATCATGAAGAATGACAAGAGATATTATTTCCATGTCTACGACAGGGCACTGTGGATTTATATCCAAAAGAAATCTGAATATCAAACCGCATGGTATGTAATGGTATGAAACCACCCTTCACAATAGATGAGACCTATATAAGGCAGTTTATCCGCTCATCAAAATACCTTACTTCCCTGTTGAGTAATAAAAACACAATCCCTCAGTTCTCGCCATCTCCTAAAGTCAGGGGTGTCCAAACTCGGTCCTGGAGGGCCATTGTCGGGCAGAGTTTAGTTCCAACTTGCCTCAACACACCTGTCTGGGAGTTTCTTGTACGCATTGTCTTTTCTCTAGCAGACTCTCCTCTGTTCGCCGTTTGTTTAAAATGGGTGGATGGATGGCCATTTAGCGACTCCATGTCAACCTTTCTTTTTGGAAGAACGTGATTTCAACAACTGAGGGGATTCTGAGTGTGCATACAATAGATCCTTTACTTTCCCATGAGGCCACAGGAGAGGATTTGTCAATGGCAGTGAAGCGACACAACTGACACAGGTCACATGATAATGACAACATGGCGGATGTAGTACGTCCAGATTACATACATACCATATGCATTCATACTATGTAGAACATACTTTTTTTCGCAGTCCCAAAGTAAATACTTTTTCAAAAGAAGTACCTACTCAAGAGAGTATGTGATTTCAGACACAGCCACTAGCACGATACAAACTCTAATATAGGGCAAAATACAGGTGTAGCAAATCAGAGTTATGAGTGGTGTTCAGCAGGAGCCTGGAGAGTGGCGCCACCTGCTGATCTGGAGAGTAAGTAGATGTGTTTAGAGACTGATGTATAGGGTTGCTCTGAAGAGAGCGCCCCCTGCTTGCCAGGAGTGGACTAGCAGTCCAGTAATGAGTCCTTACAAGCAAGTTCTTGCATTTTCCTGATATACATCACAGGGCTGAAGAAATGTTGCATTTTACAGGGTTTATTTAATAGAAATTACATTTCAACAGGACATGCATAAGTGCACTTAAATAAAGCATTTGCTCTACTCTCAGTTATTCCGTGAGATTACAGGGAAATAATCATTCTGATGGATTTTGAAATGCAGTGAACACTATTCTGTTAATACTGTTAATATCTGATGTGTTAAGGGTTAAAACCTCTTCAGTCAGTGCTGAATCAACAGGTTTAGTTCAGAGTTCAGAAACGTTCCAGACTGTCCTCCTCTCATCATCTTCATCATGTTTGGCACCCTGATCTCAAGCTGGTCTGGGGTCAGTTGACCTACTGTTCAGAGTCGGTCTCGCTGTAGATATTGCTGACGATATGAGTCAGGTCCAAACTCTGGGTCAACATGTCAGTGAGAATCTCGTCTGCTTCGATGCCCTCTATGAACTCATCCAGAGACAGCTCACCTAAACACACACAGATACATATGTCAATCATTTTGTTTTATTTACATATTTAAATAGTATTGATGAATAGACAGATTACCGTCTCCATTAACGTCAATCTTGTTAAACACCATGTCCGTCAAGTCATCAGCAGAAATCTCCTGGTCTAATCCGTTAATGGCTTGAACGGCCTGGAGCAGAAAAACAGTAAGAGACGAAAGTGAGCAGACATTCGGTGACGCCAGCAGGAGGTGCTGAAGAGAAACTCAGACGCCACTGAATTAAACATGACACCTTGAAGATCAGCAGCAGCTCGTCGCGGTCGATGCAACCGCTGCCATCCATGTCGAAAAGTTTGAAGTACCAGCGCAGCTTCTGCTGAACACCGCCCTTCAGAACCAAACTCAGAGCAGCGACGTACTCCATGAAGTCTATACAGCCGTCCTGACAACACACACGCACACACACAATACACTTGAACATTGCATAGACATAGATCAGTTGTGGTAAACGGAAGCTCAAGCATGTTCACTTGACTTGAACCAATGAGGTTAATTCTCGTGTTACACATCACGTTTGAGCTTCTCAAGAACCAATGAGGTTAATTCTCGTGTTACGCATCACGTTTGAGCTTCTCAAGAACCAATGAGGTTTATTCTCGTGTTACGCAGCACGTTTGAGCTTCTCAAGAACCAATGAGGTTCATTCTCGTGTTACGCATCACGTTTGAGTTTCTCAAGAACCAATGAGTTTCATTCTCGTGTTACTCAGCACGTTTGAGCTTCTCAAGAACCAATGAGGTTCATTCTCGTGTTACGCATCACGTTTGAGCTTCTCAAGAACCAACGAGGTTCATTCTCGTGTTACGCATCACGTTTGAGCTTCTCAAGAACCAATGAGGTTAATTCTCGTGTTACTCAGCACGTTTGAGCTTCTCAAGAACCAACGAGGTTCATTCTCGTGTTACGCATCACGTTTGAGCTTCTCAAGAACCAATGAGGTTCATTCTCGTGTTACGCATCACGTTTGAGTTTCTCAAGAACCAATGAAGTTCATTCTCGTGTTACTCAGCACGTTTGAGCTTCTCAAGAACCAATGAGGTTCATTCTCGTGTTTTGCAGCACGTTTGAGTTTCTCAAGAACCAATGAGGTTCATTCTCGTGTTACGCATCACGTTTGAGCTTCTCAAGAACCAATGAGGTTCATTCTCGTGTTACGCATCACGTTTGAGCTTCTCAAGAACCAATGAGGTTCATTCTCGTGTTATGCAGCACGTTTGAGCTTCTCAAGAACCAATGAGGTTAATTCTCGCGTTACGCATCACGTTTGAGCTTCTCAAGAACCAATGAGGTTCATTCTCGTGTTACGCATCACGTTTGAGCTTCTCAAGAACCAATGAGGTTCATTCTCGTGTTACGCATCACGTTTGAGCTTCTCAAGAACCAATGAGGTTCATTCTCGTGTTACTCAGCACGTTTGAGCTTCTCAAGAACCAATGAGGTTCATTCTCGTGTTACGCATCACGTTTAAGCTTCTCAAGAACCAATGAGGTTCATTCTCGTGTTACGCATCACGTTTGAGCTTCTCAAGAACCAATGAGGTTCATTCTCGTGTTACGCATCACGTTTGAGCTTCTCAAGAACCAATGAAGTTCATTCTTGTGTTACGCATCACGTTTGAGCTTCTCAAGAACCAATGAGGTTCATTCTCGTGTTTTGCAGCACGTTTGAGTTTCTCAAGAACCAATGAGATTCATTCTCGTGTTACGCATCACGTTTGAGCTTCTCAAGAACCAATGAGGTTCATTCTCGTGTTACGCATCACGTTTGAGCTTCTCAAGAACCAATGAGGTTCATTCTCGTGTTTTGCAGCACGTTTGAGTTTCTCAAGAACCAATGAGATTCATTCTCGTGTTACGCATCACGTTTGAGCTTCTCAAGAACCAATGAGGTTCATTCTCGTGTTATGCAGCACGTTTGAGCTTCTCAAGAACCAATGAGGTTCATTCTCGTGTTACGCATCACATTTGAGCTTCTCAAGAACCAATGAGGTTCATTCTCGTGTTATGCAGCACGTTTGAGTTTCTCAAGAACCAATGAGATTCATTCTCGTGTTACGCATCACGTTTGAGCTTCTCAAGAACCAATGAGGTTCATTCTCGTGTTATGCAGCACGTTTGAGCTTCTCAAGAACCAATGAGGTTAATTCTCGTGTTACGCATCACGTTTGAGCTTCTCAAGAACCAATGAGGTTCATTCTTGTGTTACGCATCGCGTTTGAGCTTCTCAAGAACCAATGAGGTTCATTCTCGTGTTACGCATCACGTTTGAGCTTCTCAAGAACCAATGAGGTTAATTCTCGTGTTACTCAGCACTTATGAGCTTCTCAAGAACCAATGAGGTTAATTCTCGTGTTACTCAGCACTTATGAGCTTCTCAAGAACCAATGAGGTTAATTCTCGTGTTACTCAGCACTTATGAGCTTCTCAAGAACCAATGAGGTTCATTCTCGTGTTACGCATCACGTTTGAGCTTCTCAAGAACCAATGAGGTTAATTCTCGTGTTACTCAGCACTTATGAGCTTCTCAAGAACCAATGAGGTTAATTCTCGTGTTACGCATCACGTTTGAGCTTCTCAAGAGCCAATGAGGTTCATTCTCGTGTTATGCAGCACGTTTGAGCTTCTCAAGAACCAATGAGGTTCATTCTTGTGTTACGCATCACGTTTGAGCTTCTCAAGAACCAATGAGGTTAATTCTCGTGTTACTCAGCACTTATGAGCTTCTCAAGAACCAATGAGGTTCATTCTCGTGTTACTCAGCACGTTTGAGCTTCTCAAGAGCCAATGAGGTTCATTCTCGTGTTATGCAGCACGTTTGAGCTTCTCAAGAACCAATGAGGTTCATTCTCGTGTTACTCAGCACGTTTGAGCTTCTCAAGAACCAACGAGGTTCATTCTCGTGTTACGCATCACGTTTGAGCTTCTCAAGAACCAATGAGGTTAATTCTCGTGTTACGCATCACGTTTGAGCTTCTCAAGAACCAATGAGGTTCATTCTCGTGTTACGCATCACGTTTGAGCTTCTCACGAACCAATGAGGTTCATTCTCGTGTTACGCATCACGTTTGAGCTTCTCAAGAACCAATGAGGTTCATTCTCGTGTTACGCAGCACGTTTGAGCTTCTCAAGAACCAATGAGGTTCATTCTTGTGTTACGCATCACGTTTGAGCTTCTCAAGAACCAATGAGGTTCATTCTTGTGTTACGCATCACGTTTGAGCTTCTCAAGAACCAATGAGGTTCATTCTCGTGTTACGCAGCACGTTTGAGCTTCTCAAGAACCAATGAGGTTCATTCTTGTGTTACACAGCACGTTTGAGCTTCTCAAGAACCAATGAGGTTCATTCTTGTGTTACGCATCACGTTTGAGCTTCTCAAGAACCAATGAGGTTTATTCTCGTGTTACGCATCACGTTTGAGCTTCTCAAGAACCAATGAGGTTCATTCTCGTGTTACACAGCACGTTTGAGCTTCTCAAGAACCAATGAGGTTCATTCTCGTGTTACGCATCACGTTTGAGCTTCTCAAGAACCAATGAGGTTTATTCTCGTGTTACGCATCACGTTTGAGCTTCTCAAGAACCAATGAGGTTTATTCTCGTGTTACGCATCACGTTTGAGCTTCAGCGAGAACCAATGAGGTTCATTCTCGTGTTACGCAGCACGTTTGAGCTTCTCAAGAACCAATGAGGTTCATTCTTGTGTTACGCATCACGTTTGAGCTTCTCAAGAACCAATGAGGTTCATTCTCGTGTTACACAGCACGTTTGAGCTTCTCAAGAACCAATGAGGTTCATTCTCGTGTTACTCAGCACGTTTGAGCTTCTCAAGAACCAATGAGGTTCATTCTTGTGTTACGCATCACGTTTGAGCTTCTCAAGAACCAATGAGGTTCATTCTCGTGTTATGCAGCACGTTTGAGCTTCTCAAGAACCAATGAGGTTCATTCTCGTGTTACGCATCACGTTTGAGCTTCAGCGAGAACCAATGAGGTTCATTCTCGTGTTACGCAGCACGTTTGAGCTTCTCAAGAACCAATGAGGTTCATTCTTGTGTTACGCATCACGTTTGAGCTTCTCAAGAACCAATGAGGTTCATTCTCGTGTTACACAGCACGTTTGAGCTTCTCAAGAACCAATGAGGTTCATTCTCGTGTTACTCAGCACGTTTGAGCTTCTCAAGAACCAATGAGGTTCATTCTTGTGTTACGCATCACGTTTGAGCTTCTCAAGAACCAATGAGGTTCATTCTCGTGTTATGCAGCACGTTTGAGCTTCTCAAGAACCAATGAGGTTCATTCTCGTGTTACACAGCACGTTTGAGCTTCTCAAGAACCAATGAGGTTCATTCTTGTGTTACGCATCACGTTTGAGCTTCTCAAGAACCAATGAGGTTCATTCTCGTGTTATGCAGCACGTTTGAGCTTCTCAAGAACCAATGAGGTTCATTCTCGTGTTACGCATCACGTTTGAGCTTCTCAAGAACCAATGAAGTTCATTCTCGTGTTACACAGCACGTTTGAGCTTCTCAAGAACCAATGAGGTTCATTCTCGTGTTACTCAGCACGTTTGAGCTTCTCAAGAACCAATGAGGTTCATTCTCGTGTTACGCATCACGTTTGAGCTTCTCAAGAACCAATGAAGTTCATTCTCGTGTTACACAGCACGTTTGAGCTTCTCAAGAACCAATGAGGTTCATTCTCGTGTTACTCAGCACGTTTGAGCTTCTCAAGAACCAATGAGGTTCATTCTCGTGTTACTCAGCACGTTTGAGCTTCTCAAGAACCAATGAGGTTCATTCTCGTGTTACGCATCACGTTTGAGCTTCTCAAGAACCAACGAGGTTCATTCTCGTGTTACGCATCACGTTTGAGCTTCTCAAGAACCAATGAGGTTCATTCTCGTGTTATGCAGCACGTTTGAGCTTCTCAAGAACCAATGAGGTTCATTCTCGTGTTACGCATCACGTTTGAGCTTCTCAAGAACCAATGAGGTTCATTCTCGTGTTACGCATCACGTTTGAGCTTCAGCGAGAACCAATGAGGTTCATTCTCGTGTTACGCATCACGTTTGAGCTTCTCAAGAACCAATGAGGTTCATTCTCGTGTTACGCATCACGTTTGAGCTTCTCAAGAACCAATGAGGTTCATTCTCGTGTTACGCATCACGTTTGAGCTTCTCAAGAACCAATGAGGTTCATTCTCGTGTTACGCATCACGTTTGAGCTTCTCAAGAACCAATGAGGTTCATTCTCGTGTTACGCATCACGTTTGAGCTTCTCAAGAACCAATGAGGTTCATTCTCGTGTTACTCAGCACGTTTGAGCTTCTCAAGAACCAATGAGGTTCATTCTCGTGTTACTCAGCACATTTGAGCTTCTCAAGAACCAATGAGGTTCATTCTCGTGTTACGCATCATGTTTGAGTTTCTCAAGAACCAATGAAGTTCATTCTCGTGTTACTCAGCACGTTTGAGCTTCTCAAGAACCAATGAGGTTCATTCTCGTGTTATGCAGCACGTTTGAGCTTCTCAAGAACCAATGAGGTTCATTCTCGTGTTACGCATCACGTTTGAGCTTCTCAAGAACCAATGAGGTTCATTCTCATGTTACGCATCACGTTTGAGCTTCTCAAGAACCAATGAGGTTCATTCTCGTGTTACGCATCACGTCTGAGCTTCTCAAGAACCAATGAGGTTCATTCTCGTGTTAAGCAGCATGTTTGAGCTTCTCAAGAACCAATGAGGTTCATTCTCGTGTTAAGCAGCACGTTTGAGCTTCTCAAGAACCAATGAGGTTCATTCTCGTGTTACGCAGCACGTTTGAGCTTCTCAAGAACCAATGAGGTTCATTCTCGTGTTACGCAGCACGTTTGAGCTTCTCAAGAACCAATGAGGTTAATTCTCGTGTTACGCATCACGTCTGAGCTTCTCAAGAACCAATGAGGTTCATTCTCGTGTTACGCATCACGTTTGAGCTTCTCAAGAACCAATGAGGTTAATTCTCGTGTTACGCATCACGTTTGAGCTTCTCAAGAACCAATGAGGTTCATTCTCGTGTTACGCATCACGTCTGAGCTTCTCAAGAGCCAATGAGGTTCATTCTCGTGTTACTCAGCACGTTTGAGCTTCTCAAGAACCAATGAGGTTCATTCTCGTGTTACTCAGCACGTTTGAGCTTCTCAAGAGCCAATGAGGTTCATTCTCATGTTACGCATCACGTTTGAGCTTCTCAAGAACCAATGAGGTTAATTCTCGTGTTACTCAGCACGTTTGAGCTTCTCAAGAACCAATGAAGTTCATTCTCGTGTTACGCATCACGTTTGAGCTTCTCAAGAACCAATGAGGTTAATTCTCGTGTTACGCATCACGTTTGAGCTTCTCAAGAACCAATGAGGTTAATTCTCATGTTACGCATCACGTTTGAGCTTCTCAAGAACCAATGAGGTTAATTCTCATGTTACGCATCACGTTTGAGCTTCTCAAGAACCAATGAGGTTCATTCTCGTGTTACGCATCACGTTTGAGCTTCTCAAGAACCAATGAGGTTCATTCTCGTGTTACGCATCACGTTTGAGCTTCTCAAGAACCAATGAGGTTAATTCTCGTGTTATGCAGCACGTTTGAGCTTCTCAAGAACCAATGAGGTTCATTCTCGTGTTACGCATCACGTTTGAGCTTCTCAAGAACCAATGAGGTTAATTCTCGTGTTATGCAGCACGTTTGAGCTTCTCAAGAACCAATGAGGTTCATTCTCGTGTTACGCATCACGTTTGAGCTTCTCAAGAACCAATGAGGTTCATTCTCGTGTTACGCATCACGTTTGAGCTTCTCAAGAACCAATGAGGTTAATTCTCGTGTTATGCAGCACGTTTGAGCTTCTCAAGAACCAATGAGGTTCATTCTCGTGTTATGCAGCACGTTTGAGCTTCTCAAGAACCAATGAGGTTCATTCTCATGTTACGCATCACGTTTGAGCTTCTCAAGAACCAATGAGGTTAATTCTCATGTTACGCATCACGTTTGAGCTTCTCAAGAACCAATGAGGTTCATTCTCGTGTTATGCAGCACGTTTGAGCTTCTCAAGAACCAATGAGGTTCATTCTCGTGTTACGCATCACGTTTGAGCTTCTCAAGAACCAATGAGGTTCATTCTCGTGTTACGCATCACGTTTGAGCTTCTCAAGAACCAATGAGGTTCATTCTCGTGTTACGCATCACGTTTGAGCTTCTCAAGAGCCAATGAGGTTAATTCTCGTGTTATGCAGCACGTTTGAGCTTCTCAAGAACCAATGAGGTTCATTCTCGTGTTACGCATCACGTTTGAGCTTCTCAAGAACCAATGAGGTTAATTCTCGTGTTACGCAGCACGTTTGAGCTTCTCAAGAACCAATGAGGTTCATTCTCGTGTTACTCAGCACGTTTGAGCTTCTCAAGAGCCAATGAGGTTCATTCTCGTGTTACGCATCACGATTGAGCTTCTCAAGAACCAATGAGGTTCATTCTCGTGTTACGCAGCACGTTTGAGCTTCTCAAGAACCAATGAGGTTCATTCTCATGTTACGCAGCACGTTTGAGCTTCTCAAGAACCAATGAGGTTCATTCTCGTGTTACGCATCACGTTTGAGCTTGTCAAGAACCAATGAGGTTCATTCTCGTGTTACGCATCACGTTTGAGCTTCTCAAGAACCAATGAGGTTCATTCTCGTGTTACGCAGCACGTTTGAGCTTGTCAAGAACCAATGAGGTTCATTCTCGTGTTACGCATCACGTTTGAGCTTCTCAAAAACCAATGAGGTTCATTCTCGTGTTACGCAGCACGTTTGAGCTTCTCAAGAACCAATGAGGTTCATTCTCGTGTTACGCAGCACGTTTGAGCTTCTCAAGAACCAATGAGGTTCATTCTCGTGTTACGCAGCACGTTTGAGCTTCTCAAGAACCAATGAGGTTAATTCTCGTGTTACGCATCACGTTTGAGCTTCTCAAAAACCAATGAGGTTCATTCTCGTGTTACGCAGCACGTTTGAGCTTCAGCAAGAACCAATGAGGTTCATTCTCGTGTTACGCATCACGTTTGAGCTTCTCAAGAACCAATGAGGTTAATTCTCGTGTTACTCAGCACGTTTGAGCTTCTCAAGAACCAATGAGGTTCATTCTCGTGTTACGCATCACGTTTGAGCTTCTCAAAAACCAATGAGGTTAATTCTCGTGTTACGCATCACGTTTGAGCTTCTCAAGAGCCAATGAGGTTCATTCTCATGTTACGCATCACGTTTGAGCTTCTCAAAAACCAATGAGGTTAATTCTCGTGTTACGCATCACGTTTGAGCTTCAGCGAGAACCAATGAGGTTAATTCTCGTGTTACGCATCACGTTTGAGCTTCAGCGAGAGCCAATGAGGTTAATTCTCGTGTTACGCAGCACGTTTGAGCTTCTCAAGAACCAATGAGGTTCATTCTCGTGTTACGTATCACGTTTGAGCTTCTCAAGAACCAATGAGGTTCATTCTCGTGTTACGTATCACGTTTGAGCTTCTCAAGAACCAATGAGGTTCATTCTCGTGTTACGCTTCACGTTTGAGCTTCAGCGAGAACCAATGAGGTTCATTCTCGTGTTACGCATCAGGTTTGAGCTTCTCAAGAACCAATGAGGTTCATTCTCGTGTTACTCAGCACGTTTGAGCTTCTCAAGAACCAATGAGGTTCATTCTTGTGTTACGCATCACGTTTGAGCTTCTCAAGAACCAATGAGGTTCATTCTCGTGTTACGCATCACGTTTGAGCTTCTCAAGAACCAATGAGGTTCATTCTCGTGTTATGCAGCACGTTTGAGCTTCTCAAGAACCAATGAGGTTCATTCTCGTGTTTTACGCATCACGTCTGAGCTTCTCAAGAGCCAATGAGGTTCATTCTCGTGTTACTCAGCACGTTTGAGCTTCTCAAGAACCAATGAGGTTCATTCTCATTCGCAGCACGTTCATTCGCAGCACGTTTGAGCTTCTCAAGAACCAATGAGGTTCATTCTCGTGTTACGCAGCACGTTTGAGCTTCTCAAGAACCAATGAGGTTCATTCTCGTGTTACGCAGCACGTTTGAGCTTCTCAAGAACCAATGAGGTTAATTCTCGTGTTACGCATCACGTTTGAGCTTCTCAAAAACCAATGAGGTTCATTCTCGTGTTACGCAGCACGTTTGAGCTTCTCAAGAACCAATGAGGTTCATTCTCGTGTTACGCAGCACGTTTGAGCTTCAGCAAGAACCAATGAGGTTAATTCTCGTGTTACGCATCACGTTTGAGCTTCTCAAGAACCAATGAGGTTAATTCTCGTGTTACTCAGCACGTTTGAGCTTCTCAAGAACCAATGAGGTTAATTCTCGTGTTACGCATCACGTTTGAGCTTCTCAAGAGCCAATGAGGTTCATTCTCATGTTACGCATCACGTTTGAGCTTCTCAAGAACCAATGAGGTTCATTCTCGTGTTACGCATCACGTTTGAGCTTCTCAAGAACCAATGAGGTTCATTCTCGTGTTTTACGCATCACGTCTGAGCTTCTCAAGAGCCAATGAGGTTCATTCTCGTGTTACTCAGCACGTTTGAGCTTCTCAAGAACCAATGAGGTTCATTCTCGTGTTACGCAGCACGTTTGAGCTTCTCAAGAGCCAATGAGGTTCATTCTCATGTTACGCATCACGTTTGAGCTTCTCAAGAGCCAATGAGGTTCATTCTCATGTTACGCATCACGTTTGAGCTTCTCAAGAACCAATGATGTTAATTCTCGTGTTACTCAGCACGTTTGAGCTTCTCAAGAACCAATGAAGTTCATTCTCGTGTTACGCATCACGTTTGAGCTTCTCAAGAACCAATGAGGTTAATTCTCGTGTTACGCATCACGTTTGAGCTTCTCAAGAACCAATGAGGTTAATTCTCATGTTACGCATCACGTTTGAGCTTCTCAAGAACCAATGAGGTTAATTCTCATGTTACGCATCACGTTTGAGCTTCTCAAGAACCAATGAGGTTCATTCTCGTGTTACGCATCACGTTTGAGCTTCTCAAGAACCAATGAGGTTCATTCTCATGTTACGCATCACGTTTGAGCTTCTCAAGAACCAATGAGGTTAATTCTCGTGTTATGCAGCACGTTTGAGCTTCTCAAGAACCAATGAGGTTAATTCTCGTGTTACGCATCACGTTTGAGCTTCTCAAGAACCAATGAGGTTCATTCTCGTGTTACGCATCACGTTTGAGCTTCTCAAGAACCAATGAGGTTCATTCTCATGTTACGCATCACGTTTGAGCTTCTCAAGAACCAATGAGGTTCATTCTCGTGTTACGCATCACGTTTGAGCTTCTCAAGAACCAATGAGGTTCATTCTCATGTTACGCATCACGTTTGAGCTTCTCAAAAACCAATGAGGTTAATTCTCGTGTTACGCATCACGTTTGAGCTTCTCAAGAGCCAATGAGGTTCATTCTCATGTTACGCATCACGTTTGAGCTTCTCAAGAACCAATGAGGTTCATTCTCGTGTTACGCATCACGTTTGAGCTTCTCAAAAACCAATGAGGTTAATTCTCGTGTTACGCATCACGTTTGAGCTTCAGCGAGAACCAATGAGGTTAATTCTCGTGTTACGCATCACGTTTGAGCTTCAGCGAGAGCCAATGAGGTTCATTCTCGTGTTACGTATCACGTTTGAGCTTCTCAAGAACCAATGAGGTTCATTCTCGTGTTACGTATCACGTTTGAGCTTCTCAAAAACCAATGAGGTTCATTCTCGTGTTACGCATCACGTTTGAGCTTCAGCGAGAACCAATGAGGTTCATTCTCGTGTTACGCATCACGTTTGAGCTTCTCAAAAACCAATGAGGTTAATTCTCGTGTTACGCATCACGTTTGAGCTTCAGCGAGAACCAATGAGGTTAATTCTCGTGTTACGCAGCACGTTTGAGCTTCTCAAGAACCAATGAGGTTCATTCTCGTGTTACGTATCACGTTTGAGCTTCTCAAGAACCAATGAGGTTCATTCTCGTGTTACGCTTCACGTTTGAGCTTCAGCGAGAACCAATGAGGTTCATTCTCGTGTTACGCATCAGGTTTGAGCTTCTCAAGAACCAATGAGGTTCATTCTCGTGTTACTCAGCACGTTTGAGCTTCTCAAGAACCAATGAGGTTCATTCTTGTGTTACGCATCACGTTTGAGCTTCTCAAGAACCAATGAGGTTCATTCTCGTGTTACGCATCACGTTTGAGCTTCTCAAGAACCAATGAGGTTCATTCTCGTGTTATGCAGCACGTTTGAGCTTCTCAAGAACCAATGAGGTTCATTCTCGTGTTTTACGCATCACGTCTGAGCTTCTCAAGAGCCAATGAGGTTCATTCTCGTGTTACTCAGCACGTTTGAGCTTCTCAAGAACCAATGAGGTTCATTCTCATGTTACGCAGCACGTTTGAGCTTCTCAAGAGCCAATGAGGTTCATTCTCATTCGCAGCACGTTCATTCGCAGCACGTTTGAGCTTCTCAAGAACCAATGAGGTTCATTCTCGTGTTACGCAGCACGTTTGAGCTTCTCAAGAACCAATGAGGTTCATTCTCGTGTTACGCAGCACGTTTGAGCTTCTCAAGAACCAATGAGGTTAATTCTCGTGTTACGCATCACGTTTGAGCTTCTCAAAAACCAATGAGGTTCATTCTCGTGTTACGCAGCACGTTTGAGCTTCTCAAGAACCAATGAGGTTCATTCTCGTGTTACGCAGCACGTTTGAGCTTCAGCAAGAACCAATGAGGTTCATTCTCGTGTTACGCATCACGTTTGAGCTTCTCAAGAACCAATGAGGTTAATTCTCGTGTTACTCAGCACGTTTGAGCTTCTCAAGAACCAATGAGGTTCATTCTCGTGTTACGCATCACGTTTGAGCTTCTCAAAAACCAATGAGGTTAATTCTCGTGTTACGCATCACGTTTGAGCTTCTCAAGAGCCAATGAGGTTCATTCTCATGTTACGCATCACGTTTGAGCTTCTCAAGAACCAATGAGGTTCATTCTCGTGTTACGCATCACGTTTGAGCTTCTCAAGAACCAATGAGGTTCATTCTCGTGTTTTACGCATCACGTCTGAGCTTCTCAAGAGCCAATGAGGTTCATTCTCGTGTTACTCAGCACGTTTGAGCTTCAGCGAGAGCCAATGAGGTTAATTCTCGTGTTACGCAGCACGTTTGAGCTTCTCAAGAACCAATGAGGTTCATTCTCGTGTTACGTATCACGTTTGAGCTTCTCAAGAACCAATGAGGTTCATTCTCGTGTTACGTATCACGTTTGAGCTTCTCAAGAACCAATGAGGTTCATTCTCGTGTTACGCTTCACGTTTGAGCTTCAGCGAGAACCAATGAGGTTCATTCTCGTGTTACGCATCAGGTTTGAGCTTCTCAAGAACCAATGAGGTTCATTCTCGTGTTACTCAGCACGTTTGAGCTTCTCAAGAACCAATGAGGTTCATTCTCGTGTTACGCATCACGTTTGAGCTTCAGCGAGAACCAATGAGGTTCATTCTCGTGTTACGCAGCACGTTTGAGTTTCAGCGAGAACCAATGAGGTTCATTCTCGTGTTACGCATCACGTCTGAGCTTCTCAAGAACCGATGAGGTTCATTCTCGTGTTACGCATCACGTTTGAGCTTCTCAAGAACCGATGAGGTTCATTCTCGTGTTACGCATCACGTTTGAGCTTCTCAAGAACCAATGAGGTTCATTCTCGTGTTACGCATCACGTTTGAGCTTCTCAAGAACCAATGAGGTTCATTCTCGTGTTACGCATCACGTTTGAGCTTCTCAAGAACCAATGAGGTTCATTCTCGTGTTACTCATCACGTTTGAGCTTCTCAAGAACCAATGAGGTTCATTCTCGTGTTACGCATCACGTTTGAGCTTCTCAAGAACCAATGAGGTTCATTCTCGTGTTACGCAGCACGTTTGAGTTTCTCAAGAACCAATGAGGTTCATTCTTGTGTTACTCATCACGTTTGAGCTTCTCAAGAACCAATGAGGTTCATTCTCGTGTTACGCATCACGTTTGAGCTTCTCAAGAACCAATGAGGTTCATTCTCGTGTTACGCATCACGTCCAAAGATGAACGAAAGTAATTAATGACAGAATTAAAATTGTGAGTGAACTAACTCTTTAACATACTGATTTATGTTTTTATTTATATTAATGTATGTGATAGGTATTTGGAGATCTAAGCAGCAATAATAATGCGTGAATTGATCATAAGAGTGTGCACACATTAAAATCCATGTTTTTGTGCATATGTTCGACTTCCCTGATTCACACGTACACACATTTGTGAAAATGATCAGATGTAGGACGGTTTCTACTCCACATTTTATAAATGAGGCCCCAGGTCTTCTGTCTTCTGTAAGTAACTATGAGCAATAGTGCTTCCTCAACCAAGCAGAAATACAGATATTAATCCATGATGTACTGTTATAGACGTTCCTGGAAAGTGTTGTGACGTGAAAGAAAACCGTACTCAGAAATAAAGTAGAGCAGTCAATGAGGAGTTTACACACTCCAGTTAACCAGATTACCGGATTTGATGGGTCTTTGCTAAGATCTCTGACCTTCTGAAGCGCTGCTGTTTGATCTGAGTTTACTGTATTAACACAGATCTCATTACCCACAATCCTCAGCTGAAATGAAGCAGAAGGGACGTGAGGCCATCGCTGAACAATTCTGAAGTTCATTCAACCCTCACATGTCAATATATTATATTATGTACTTTGAAGAATCAGAGGAATCAAAGGAAATGTCCTTATTTCATGAGAACTGATTAACATAACATTAACTTGATAACATTATAATATATCAACAATGATAACATTTAGCAGAACAGTAAATAATAAATAGAATGATAACAGATTGTCTTACGTCGTTGATGTCGAAGGTCTTGAACATGGTCTCGACGTACTCGTTGGAGGACTCTGACAGATTCTTCAGCCCGAAGAACTTCTTGAACTCGTAGAACGTGAGCTGACCGGACGGACACTCGGTCATGAACTTCCTGTACCACTTATGAGAGTGGCACGCGGTCAGCTCCTCCACAGACATGCTGGGCGAGTTCCCCATGATGCTGCTGTAGTACCGGAGCTTCAGGAGAGATCGCTCATCGGGTCCCTGTGCAAACACACACTGAGACACGAGCTCAGCGCGCGGGACAGGGCGAGTGTGTCCCAACCAATTACCACTGACGTCACTCCCTGGGCTGTTCTTTTCCGCTCTGGAAATTACCGTGAATTAATACCTGCTTACAGGGAATCCAAGCTGAGTGTGTCATCACGACCCACTGACCTGAGGTCATGACCTCTACTTATCTGTCTGTCTGTCTGACAGTGAAAATAGTGATATATTCTATTTACACCATGCAAAAGTAGTTATTTGTAGTAATTAAATGCTATTTATACTTTATTTTAACAGATACTATTTGCACCCCAGTATTGTTGTACATTAACAGGATGCAATAATAACAGACAATGATTATATTTATTAAAATTATTAGATGGATGCCGCCTTAATGGGATAATAAAAGCCCTCCCTACCCCTAGCCCTGCCAAATAAATGCTTTTATTATTAATACAAATTTCGTTAGGCACTTAATTTCCATTTTAGAACATTTTCTTAATTTTTATTGAAAGTTAATGCCTTTGTGATGTGATATGTGATGACCAGTTTGGCCAGAGAAGAACTGGCACCCCGACTGAGCCTGGTTTCTCCCAAGGTTTATTTTTACATTTCCAAAAAATGCTGGGAAATGATTAAATATTTTTTTAATTAAGGTGTAATTATCTGTGTTGTTTGCAGGGTAAGTGGTGCTTGTTCCCCTCTTGTTTCATGTAGTTAAAGGGTAAGTACAATAAAAACACGTACACAATCAGAGGAGAACTGCCCCCCCGACTGAGCCTGGTTTCTCCCAAGGTTTATTTTTCTCCATTAGGTCACCTGATGGGGTTTTGGTTTCCTTGCCACTGTTGCCTCTGGCTTGGCGTGCTCAGTTGGGGACACAAAAATTTTTCAACTAAATATCGAAATAAATCTAATTAATAAACTAAATTAACCATATAAACTAAAGTACTGATCTAATTATTGATCTAAAGCCCACACTGCCACCGTATGGAAACTGAAATGAACTGATGACATCAAATGGCTATACAGCTGAATAAAATTATGCTGCATTATTTTCCTGTTTAACACTGTAAAGCTGCTTTGAAACAATCTACATTGTTAAAAGCTCTATAGAAATAAAGTTGACTTGACTTGACATGACATGAGAGAGAAGAGCGAGCTCTGCAAAAGGCGGATTCGAACCCAAGTCGATCGCGTCAACCTTGATCTTTAAGCTTTACGCTTTACTGACTACGCCACATTGTTAGGCAGAGCTATTGCTGTCTGTCTGAATTTTAATTATGTCTTGCCTTGAAATCCCCTTTAGTGGACAGCATTATTACAGCCTTCAGAAAGATATAGCAACGCAAGTCAGAAAAGGCTGAAGATGACTGGCAGTTAGCATAGTTTGGATTGGCGGTATGGTTCTGTTCTGGGCAAGAACTCCCCGCATGGATAAGAGCACGGAGAGCGATAACCATTTTCTTCATATCATTAATTTTCAGCAACCAATGAGGAACATTCTTAATGACAATAATAAAATGTACAATATATGAGTCTGATTCAAGAGTAATATCAGAAAGCCCAGTTTTGACTGGATGACAGGAGGAGCTGGGGATGGAGGAGGGTCCTGAGCAACACGATAAGCTTCTGATAATACTGAATGAACCATATCTATAGGAATGTGGTGATAGGCGTCATATTCCTATAGGTCGATGTAGATCAGCTGATGCGAGCCGTACTAACGTGATCTGCCAGATGTAACTCTACACTCTAAAAAATGCTGGGTTAAAAACAACCCAAGTTGGGTTTCTAAGAATGGATTTCTTCTAGGGTTGTTTTTAACCCTGCATTTTTTAGAGTGTATGCTTGATTTCTTCTAAGAAAACATTGTATGTGTGTGTGTGCTTAGAGCAAGAAGTCAAACTCTGGGCGGCAGCAGCACAAACTATAATAAACACACCTGAATACTTGATAAAGGTAGGTGTGGTGGAGCAGGTCAGAGCTAAACTCTGCAGGACTTTGACACCCACAGTTTGACACCTCATGGCACAGATGAGCTCTTGTCTTTCAGTGCTTTTCTTTTATTTGAAGGTATTGGTGTTGAAATGGCATCAAGATCAGGTAAGAAACACATTAGATACAAATGCAGCACAGTTTCCTCATTCATTTAAGGGGTATTTATGAAATATTAGCCAACAGGCAATGGTTTACTTCATTTAGTTTATTATTTTACTGCATTTTACTTTAAAATGGCATTGAACACCAGAAAGAAACTAATGAATGATGTAAAAGGCTATATCTTTTCTAACTTTTCAATACACATCAATCTGTTATCTAGGCCAAGGTTATTTTTGCATTTTTGTATTCGTTTTAATAATTATTTTGTTAGTTTTAGCCTAAAATTACTAAATGAAAAAAAAAGTCTGTTTTTATTTTGTGAACACTTTGTATATTTAGTTTTTAGCCTATCATGGTCCGTGTACTTTTGCGTCCATTCATTTTTTAACCACGGAATCAAAAACAAAAAAAGAATAGTTGTTGTATTGTATAAATGCTATGTTGAACACCAAAATTTAAATTAAAACCGTATACACAAATGACAGATTTATGTCGAAAAAATGTCAATCCTCTTCTTTACCTCGACTAATCAACTAGAGATGCTTAATCTGTATTTGATACAACAACTCAAGCTGCAAGAACAGTCGCTGTTGCTACTCCGACAATGTACACAACAAGCTGCTTCGGTTTTTCTTGATACTGTGGGTTACACCATCAACATGCCCCTGGACACTGCCTACTAGCGGTCTGCATGTGTAATTGACCTAATTGGTAAGCCCCTCCCCTCGAACGCAGATGAGCCAATAGCAGTTGAGTATCAGTTGCACTAGGGACCGGAACTCGGACATCTTTAGGTTTCAGCGCCATAGAGAAACATTGGAAAATCCGAAGCTCTCATCGGTTTTATGGTGTTTATGCTGCTAAAATGTCGTGCCTGAGGTACTGTAACAATGATTCCAGGGATCCTGAGAGGATTTTCTGTTTGTCATACTCTCATTAAGTTACGATTAAAGTCCCTGCTAACATACAAACCGTAATAGCTAACTGTTCTCACGTCATGTAACGCTGTAGATCAAAAACACGAAGGTCTACATTTCAGTGCCTCTCCATATTAAACTGGTTAAATGTAAATTAATTAAATTTTAGATATGTTTTACTTAGTAACCTAGTCTTACTAAGGAGGACTCCTATTTTGATGGGTATGATGATGGGCAGTTTAACGGAGTTGTTTTGCAAAGTTTACCGGTTATTAACTGCACCCTCAAAAAGTCATAAGCTCTGTGTATATGTTTACATTTATGCATTTGGCAGACGCTTTTATCCAAAGCGACTTACAGTGCCTTATTACAGGGACAATCCCCCTGGAGCAACATGGAGTAAAGAGCCTTACTCAAGGACACACTGGTGGTGAGCGCTGGGATCGAACCAGCAACCTTCTGCATATCAGCTCCATGGTTTAACCCACTGGACCAACATCTCATCTTTGTGTACTGTTAGTTGTATGAGTGTTTTTGTGTAATTTGCTGTGTATGTTAATGATAATGCAACGGAGAGAAAGAGTTTGTGAATGAGACGTTAATGCGCACTTCTGTTTGTTCAGCTCTTACGATGATTTTTTTGGAGTGAAAAAGGACATCATAAACTTGATCAGTAAAGTTTGGCATCATTCGGACGGGGTATACGTTACATTCTGTGTCCAAAAACATCTTGGGATAAGGTTTCCACACTGACAGCTGTCATTGTAAGACATAGCAACTCCGTTTGTTTGTCCGAGTTAGCAACAGTAACTAAGAGGGGCGGGGCTTACCGATAGGTCAATTGCACATTGCCGCGGACAACAACGCAGAAGTATAAATGAAAACCAACGTGTAACTTGCTAAACTGTGTGCTTTTGCTTTGTTTGGTGAATTATACCTAGAAATTATTATTGGTCAACTAAATAGCATTTTATTGACTTCAAAAGGCAGTACAAATCGTCTTGACTCACTGTTTTCAGTTTTTGACTTTGCCAATGTGATTGTAGTTTATCTAACATTAGTACTCATTTCCAGTAGCATTTTTTTGTTCACTCAACTTCAGACATCTAGTTCTACTGACAACATTTTTTAATTGGCTCAACTAAAAATGATCTGTTATAGAACAGTTCACATAAACCAGAAAACTTAAGTTGACTCAACTAACATTTTTTTGCATCACAGAAAACGTATTTTCCATTAGTATAACTGTTATTTACAAAAGTTGAGTAAACAATAATGACATCACATCTGGCAAGTGACAGAACAGAAGTTCTTCATTATATAATGAGGATGAGACGAATGAATGGACGAATAAGAAAATCTCGAGCTTGACGTGTTTGATATTAAAAGGCAATAACTTAAGCTCTGAGAGAGGCCGACGCCAAACGCAATCTAATGATGGCACACATATCACATGACTTCATTTACTAATTACCTATTATTTTAGACATATAAGACATGAGGGAAATAAAACTATTGGCTACCATTAGACAATTATGTGGTAAACGAGAACACACTCATGAAACCAATGAATGCATGAAATTGCCTGGCATAAATGTGTGTTATTCATTGATTGAGCCGCTCTGGAGCGCTGGATTGGGGATGCTTGAGTGACCTGTAGAAGCTCAACAGCGCCGTGTTTTCCAGCGGTTAGATCAGCACGTCCAAATCAAATGTGAGCATCTGTGACACAGGACATCAGTTCTGACCCCATCTCTTCCCTAATCGTCCCTCCTTAACATTTTCGTCTCGTTTTTATTTGTTGACGAAAATGACAGTTGATTTTCGTTATAGTTTTTGTTAATCAACACTAGTTTTTATTTAGTTATCGTCTCGCTTTCGTCAGTGAAAAAAGGTTGTTGGCGAAAATTATGACGAAAATTATTCGTCAACGAAATTAACACTGGCATGAACTAGTGATTATACAAAATTTCTTTTAAACTTCATACTGGGTCATGAAGCAAAACTCTGGAGAACAATGTCAGTGCTCAATACTCACCATAGTCTCTATTCTCTTGGGAATGTTTGTCTGGGTCTTCAGCACCAGCTGGTTCGGCTCCGCTCGCTCTCCCTGAGCTCCGCATTTGAAATCTCCACACGAACGGTTTACCTCAGGCGCATTTTGCGTATGCGTATGCAGTTTTTCGGACGTAGGACTTGTTCATCCAACATGGATTTTTCACTTCGACTTCATAGATTGACTGAGCACAATTTAAAGGTCCCGTTCTGCGTGATCCCATTGTTCAAACTTTAGTTAGTGTGTAATGTTGCTGTTAGAGCATAAATAATACCTGTAAAATTATAAAGCTCAAAGTTCAATGCCAAGCGAGATATTTTATTTAACAGAAGTTCCCTTTCAAAGCCTACAGCGAACGGCCGGCTTGGACTACATCCTGGTACTTCCTTCATTAATGACGTCAGTAGAACAGTAGAACAGACTAACCTCCGCCCACAAGAATACGCGGAAAAAGGGGGCGTGGTCTTGTTGCTGTCCCACGTGGAGAAGAGGACGTGTCGCGTGGAGAAGAGGAAGTGTTGCGTTTGAGTGTGTTTGTCGCCATGTCGTCGAGACGCTGTTATTTTCATCCCGGAGTCAAATCACCTTTGTTTGGCTTTCCCAGGGACGCTGTAGAGATCATTGAGCGCATACATCTCCCGTTAAGAGGCGTGACCTTTCCACGTGCGCTAAGCTGCTGTCCAATCACAACACAGGAACCGCTGGCACAATCAGAACTCGTTACGTATTTCTGAAGGAGGGACTTCATAGAACAAGGAACTCATCAGCCGTTTTTAGGACAGTGAGAACAGCGGTACACAGATGAGTAAATTGTGTTAAAAATACTGTGTTCTTTTACACGCGAAACATGAACACGTTATATTGCACACTGTAAACACAATCAAAGCTTCAAAAGAACACGAAGAACGGGACCTTTAATATGTTCGGTGAATATACCATTTTAATTTTGAGTGAAGACCTTAAGTTATGATTAGTACAATGCATCTTTTTGCATGGGATAATTATTTGGAAGTCATTTATTGGGCCAATATGAAATTATCAATTTTCACAATTTTTCAAACAAAATTTTTTTTACAGCGTATAAATGCATTATAAATACAGGCTTTATAGAAAGTGTTTTCCCTATAGATATGGGTTTTGACTTTGACTGGTGTGTGTTAAATTTGGTGTTGTTACCAGGGAGTTGTTTTTCAAATAAATGTTTCCGAGTGATATCAGATTGTGTACGTGTTTTTATTGTACTTACCCTTTAACTACATGAAACAAGAGGGGAACAAGCACCACTTACCCTGCAAACAACACCGATAATTACACCTTAATTAAAAAATATTTAATCATTTCCCAGCATTTTTGAAAATGTAAAAATGCAGAAAGTTTGCTGTGGGTAGGGGCAGGGTTAGTGTAAGGGGAGTGAATATACAGTTTGTGCAGTATAAAAATCATTATGTCAATGGTAAGCCCCCATAAAACATTAAAACCCAACATGTGTGTGTGTGTGTGTGTGCTCTTTTTCAGTGAGTGATCTGAGGATTGTTCTGATGGGGAAGAATGCATCAGAAAACAGTCGAGTGGGAAACACCATAGTGGGAACAGCAGCGTTTCACAGTGAAGCTCCTTCATCTCATTCACAGCAGCACATTCAGAGAGTCAGTGGAGAGGTGGAGAAGAGACACATCACAGTCATCAACTCTCCTCAGCTGCTCCAGCCACATCTGTCTCTCCATCAGATCACACAGAGAGTGAGAGAGTGTGTGTGTGTGTCTGCTCCAGGACCTCATGCGATCGTACTCGTACTGCAGTATAAGGACTTCAGAGATGAGGACATGAGCAGAGTGAAAACTGTGCTGAACCTCTTCAGTGAGAAGGCCATTAAACACACTATAGTGCTGACTACTGATGGAGAGACACTGGGTACTAAACACAGATCTGTGACCGAGAATGATTTTATTCATCAACTAACTAAAGAGTGTGGAGGAGGACACGTTCAGTTTGATGAAAACATAAAGGGATCCTGCTCTGTGATCTTCAGAAGAGTAGAGAAGATGATCAGTGGAAATGAAGAATATCTCAAATGTGAAATACACAAAGAAGCTGAAGGATCATCAGTGGATGGAGAGAACAGCGGATCTGTAGCTTCATTCAGAACAGAGCTGAAATCTGACAGCAAATACAATGAGAGTCAAAGAGAAAAAAGCAATTTCCAGCGTTTGACAACAGGGGTACTGAAAATGTGTAAGTTTCCTTTAAAGCTGATCTTACAGTTCTTCTCAATCACTTTGGCTCAGTTCTTGATTAAGATCACACATATGCACATTTGAGAAATGATTGTAAGCTCAGATGCAGGACGGTTTCTATGCAACATTTTATAAATGAGGCCCCAGATCAATTTGTTTTTTGTTCACATTAGATTTGAATTATTTAAGTTAATTGCAAGTTTTGGCACGTGTGTACAAAAGAGTTGGTGTAATTGTCGAAAAGCCCATGGCTTGTTGATTCTCAGTTAAATTGTCAAAAATATTGTGTTGGTCCCCTGACCCGTCGAGGCATGGACTCCTCTAGACCCCTGAAGGTGTGCTGTGGTGTCTGGTACCAAGATGTTAGCAGTAGATCCTTTAAGTCCTGTAAGTTGTGAGGCGGGACCTCCATGGATCAGACTTGTTTGTTCAGCTCATCCCACAGATGCTCGATTGGATTGAGATCTGGGGAATCTGGAGGCCGAGTCAACGCCTCAAACTCGTTGTTGTGCTCCTCAAAGCATTCCTGAAGCATTTGTGCTTTGTGGCGGCGCATTATCTGCTGAAAGAGCCACAGCCACAGGGAATACCGTCTCCATGAGAGGCTGGACATGGGCTCAGCAATGCTTAGGTAGGTGGTGCGTGTCAAAGTCACATCCACATGATGGAGGACCCAAGGTTTCCCAGCAGAACATTGCCCAAAGCATCACTGCCTCCGCCGCCACGCCTTCTTCCCATAGTGCACCTGTGCCATGTGTTCCCCAGGTAAGCCACACACACACACCCGGCCATCCACGTGATGTAGAAGAACACATGATCATCAGACCAGGCCACCTTCTTCCATTGCTCCGTGGTCCAGTTCTGATGCTCGTGCCACTGTTGGTGCTTTGGGCGGTGGACAGGGGTCAGCATGGGCACTGGTCAGCGGCTGTGCCGCCCCATACGCAACAAACTGAGATGCTCTGTGTGTTCTGAGCCCTTTCTATCAGAACCAGCATTAACTTCTGGAGCAGTTTGAACTCCAGTAGCTCGTCTGTTTGATCGGACCACACGGGCCAGCCTTCGCTCCCCACGTGCATCAATGAGCCTCGGCCGCCCATGACCCTGTGGCCGGTTCTCCACTGGTCCTTCCTTGGAGCACTTTTGATAGAGACTGACCACTGCAGACCGGGAACACCCCACATTATGGTCATAATGTTATGCCTAGTCGGTGTTTATATATATACATGATGAGTAACTACATTTTGCAGACATGCGAGTTCTGATGTTCCAGCAAACCGTTAGAGAATGTTATGACTTTTTCAAAGCCAAAGTAGATGAAAAACTGTAAAAGATGCTGATTCTGCCAACAAAAGTCTTGAATCAAAAATGTATACATACCCAGGATTTACACAGGTACAGAGCTAAATCTGCAGCAGGTCTACACTTAATCAGTTAACATCTGCTTTTGCTCTTCTTACAGTCAGAGGTAAAAAGGAGCCAGATGACGATCATCCAGGTAATTCATTTAGCCGTAAGTTTCTGGTGGTGTTGTTTGTGGGACATGAACCAGACATTCAGGGCCATTGTAGCTATTATGAAGGACATTTTGAGGTTATAAAATGGTTGACAGTTTCATTGTGGATTTGTAGAAAAAAATGGAAGTAGTTGTTGGCGAGTTAGTTTTTAAATACCATCTGATATTTGTTTTCTCTGGGTCAAACTTTAGTCTATTACTGTATGGGAGTGAATCCCAGTGTATTCACACATGAGGTCATATTTATCCAGGGTTTCTGATCAATGTGTGAACAATTATATTACTTAGTGTTGTACATGGAGAGCTGTGTGTTAACTGATTTCAGGTTGTGACATTGAGTTAAGGATGTAGGTTGTTTTTCAGGGGTTAGCTCCAGTGAAAGGAACTCTTAATGCTTCACCAAGACATTTTGGACAATTTCATGCTCCCAACTTTGTGGGAACAGTTTGGGGACGGCCCCTTCCTGTCCCAGCATGCCTGCGCTCCAGTGCACAAAGCATCGCTCCATAAAGACATGGATGAGGAGTTTGGTGTGGAGGAACTGGACTGGCCTGCACAGAGTCCTGACCTCAACCCGATAGAACACCTTTGGGATGAATTAGAGCGGAGACTGAGAGCCAGGCCTTCTCGTCCAACATCACAGATGCGCTTCTAGAAGAATCCCCATAAACACACTCCTAAACCTTGAGGAAAGAAGAGCTGAAGCTGTTAGAGCTGCAAAGGGTGGGCCGACTGCATATTAAACCTTACAGATTAAGAATGGGATGGCATTAGAGCTCATGTGCATGTAAAGGCAGGCGTCACAACACTTTTGGCAATGTAGTGTATATACAACATGACAAGGGCATAAATATAGAATGAAAGATAATATAATGGGTTATTACAGAGTGAAATAATAGTTATTGCACTTCTTTTTTTAAATTAGGATTTTATTGCACAAATCTAAGGCATGAAGGGGGATTGACGTGGAGCTTCATGGGCGTCTGATCTCTCTGGTGGAGCTTCCAGCTCTGATCAACTCTCAGCTCTCAGAGGAGGAAGTGATGCGTCAGACTCTCCGCTGTGTGTCTCTCTGTGATCCTGGAGTTCATGTTTTCCTCTTCATTATTCCTGATGGTCCACTGAATAATGAAGACAGGGCAGAAATGGACAAGATCCAGAAGATATTCAGCTCAAGAATCAACAAACACACCATGATCCTCAAATACCAGAATCCAGAGCATCAGATAGCAGAACTAAATGAGGAACCACAGTCTGTCGTTGAGGGGTTTGGAGGACGGCATCATCTCATTGGCCCAAACACACAAGTGTCCATGTTGATGGAGGAACTGGAGCAGATGGTTGAGGACAATAGTGGTGTTTGTTTCTCCACAGAGACATTGTGGGATGCACAGATGGAAAAACTGCAGAAATGTGAAGAAATGAAGAAGAGAATCCATTCATTAGAGACGTGGTTTCAGTCAAAAGGTAATGATCATAAAATCAGACACTTTTTATGATTGCACAAGTCTACACAGATTTGTGAGATAAAACAATAACATTACATGCAAAGTGCAGAAATATGATTAGCACATGATGCTTCAGTTTAAATTATACACAATATTCTCCCATGACCTGTATAACTGAAGTTCAATATATTGTTTTTAATTTTTTATTTATCTTTAGTTTCAAGAGAGAGTGCAGATGATCTGAGGATTGTGCTGCTGGGAAAAACTGGAGTTGGGAAGAGTTCAACAGGAAACACCATCTTAGGGAGAGAAGCATTTACAGCAGAATCATCTCAACAATCAGTCACTAAAGAGAGTAAGAGAGAATCAGCTGAAATCAACGGCCGACACGTGACTGTGATCGACACTCCAGGACCAGTGTTGGGCACGTTACTTTAAAAAAGTAATTAGTTATAGTTACTAGTTACTTCTTACAAATAGTAACTGAGTTAGTAACTGAGTTACATCATTATAAAAGTAACTAATCACCAGGGAAAGTAATTACTGCGTTACTTTTTTTTTGTCAAAAGTTCAAATATGTCAAATAACTTGGATGCCCCCAATTTAAATATGTTAAATGAATGAATTAGACACTAAACATTGTACATTAATGTACACTATTGTAATGTTGCTGTGGGACAATGTGAGAGACACCTATCAAATTCAATATATTGTAAATATTATCAGTAGACCTACTATAGTGTAAATATTATCAGTACTTTACTACTCCTCTGGTAGTGGAGCTCACGTTATCGCCTGGGTTTTTAGCCGCTCATTTTGTGGATGTGATGATGTGAGGCTTCATTAGATTAGAATTACTGGCCACCGACGTGGAGAGACTCTTTCCTCCTGGGCATAAGTTGCACGTCACATAAACATTCTTACCTTTCACCTCAACGAGGGAAGAGTAGCGCTTATACTTCCAGTTTGCGAAAGCTATCTTTGAAGTCATTGGACTTGCCATCGCTGACTGTGCATATGCGTGTGCGACTGTGCGTCATAGGTGTGTGTGTGTGTGTGTGTGTGGACTCAACCTATCAACCTCAACCTTGTCTCCCACCCACCAATCATGTGTACCACGCGCGCGCGCACACACACACACACACACACACACACACACGTTGCAGGTCCGACTGACAGAGAGCCTGTTCGGATGAAAACCGCTTCAGTGAGCTCAATTATAGTAACGCCGCATTTTTTTTCTCAGTAACGCTAACGGCGTTGCAACATTGGGAAAAGTAATTAATTAGATTACTCCGTTACTGAAAAATTAACGCCGTTAGTAACGCCGTTATACTTAAACGCCGTTACTCCCAACACTGTCCAGGACTGTTTGATACTGAACTCAGTAATGAAGAAATCCAGAGAGAAATCACAAACTGCATCTCCATGATCCTGCCCGGACCACATGTGTTCATCATTGTGCTCAATTTAGGACAACGATTCACTCAAGAGGAAGCAAACGCAGTGAAGATCATCCAAGAAACATTTGGTGAAAACTCTTTAATGTTCACTATTGTGCTCTTCACCAGAGGAGACGATCTGAAGAATAAAACTCTTGAACAGTGTTTGGGAAAACCTGGATCTCCTTTGATGAAGCTGATTGAAACGTGTGGAAAGAGATTCCACGTGTTCAATAATAATCAGACTGGAGACCGAACACAAGTGTCTGATCTACTGAAGAAGATAGACGACATGGTGAAAGAAAACGGAGACAGTTACTACTCATGTAAGATGTTCAGAGAGATGGAAAGAGAGAAACAAGAACAACAGATGAAGATCCTGATGAAGAGAGTGGAGCAGCTAAACAGAGAAAGAGAGGAACTCTTGATCAAACATAAAGAAGAGATGAAGAGCGAACAAGAGGAATGGGAGAGACAGAAACAACAGGAAAAACAAAGAAGAGATGAAGATGATGAGAGAAGAAGAAAGAAAGAACAGGCAATGAGGGATGTATATAATCAGAGACTCAAACAAGAGAAAGAGAGAATGAAAGTAATGATAGACGAAGAAAGACAGAATCATGACAGAGAGAGAAAGAGAAGAGAAGAAGAGAATGAGAGAAGGAGAAAGATAGAACAGGAAACATGGGATGAATATTATCAGAAACTAAAACAAGAGAGAGAAAGAAGAAAGAAAGAGAGTGAAGATCTTCAGTTCAAACATGAAGAAGAGATGAAGAGAGTGAAGATTATGATTGAGGAAGAAAGACAAAACATAGAGGACCATGAAAGAGAGATGCGAAAGGAGATGAAGAGAGAACGAGACGAATGGGAAAGACAGAAACAACAGAAAAGACAAAGAGAAGAAGAGGAGAAAGCAACACATAGATCTGATGAACTTCAAACAGGAACTCCTGAGGGTCAGCACACAAACAGTAAGTCAACATGATAACCAGGGCTGGACTGGGGCTAAAATTCGGCCCTGGCAAACCCAGCGCATCCGGCCCATGAGTTCCCCCGTGAATGTTTTTGCTGGGGTTAGGACCTTATATTGGAGTAAATAAATAAAACTAAGACAGGGACAAATAATGCTGAATATTATCGAATTCACTGCATATTCAAATGCACAATTCACAGCACCGATATCTATCTTTCATGAAGTTCCATTTGGAATAACATTTAGTCAAATTTCATTAGATCTATTAAAAAGTTCATTTAAAGAGAAAAAAGCTTTGTCCTTAATTCGTGGGATCCATGCATTAAAGCTGTTTTGTTGAATTATCCTTTAATTACCCTAAAGACATTTTATTTATATTTTAACTGTAGTTTCATTTAACTGTAAGAGCATGGTAGTCACAGGTAAAACCATGCTCCTCATCACCATGGGTATATGGTTTCTAAAATAAATAAATAACAATAAACTATTGAATTTGTAATAAAAAAATATTGTAAACACATGTAGAAAATACAAAAACAGCCTCTATAAAAGTGATTTATATTCCGCAATATTTAATGTAAGTAATAATAGCAACATTTTTAATATATACATTTCTTCCAAAACACCATATTTCTTCACAGTTAGTAGCTGCAAGCTGTTGTGGTTGTGCTAGAGTGACAAGTTTGTAGCTAGTTGCGTGTATTGCCGTTTTCCAAGTTACCTCGTCATGTATTTACATGCTCGCGGCTGTTTTCAGCTGATTCACCGCAGCGGCAGAACATGTTCCCATATCACATGACTGTATAAAACAAAATTCAGAGTCACTTCATAGAGCAGCAGAAACACAACACGCGTTTGATAGCGCTGTGCGGATATTCGTCTTTTGCAGTTTCATGCGCTCAAAAAATAAAAATAGAAAAAACAGCGCCTAAAAGGGACACAGTCTATGAATATGGAGGGAGTATGTCTAGCTTTGGCCTGTCAATTCAGAAGACACACCAATGGGCTGCTGTCCCCGCATGATGGGCCAATCAGTGGCAAAAAAATTAATAAATAACCTTGTATCGGCCCCAAAGTGCATCGGCCCACCGGGAAAATGCCCGGTATGCCAGATTACCAGTCCAGCCCTGATGATAACCAGCTAATTTAGAGAAAAAATGATTTGGGTGCAAACAATTTATTCTTTTATTTCACTATGTGGTTGCTATATTGTTGAGGAAATATTTCACTGATTGCACAGAAAATCGTCAGTCACAACAAACATTTAGCCATCTAGGTTAGGTTATTTTTGTCTATCCCCTCCATTGGCAAGGATTTTGTTGACCAGCTCCCTATAAGCAAACTTTGACGAGGCCCACACAGTCATAGGTATATATTGTGTAGAGTTTGAGGCTGAGACAAACTGGTGTATATATGCTGAGTATAAGCTCAACAGATACCCTACCTTCCATCCTCACCACCTGTGGTATATCAATAAGAAAGTCCAAAATCCAGTTACAGGTTGGGATCTCAATGTCTGTCAGCTTCCCAATCAGCCTTCCTGGTTGGATGGTGTTGAAAGAAGAACTATAATCCAGGAAGAACATCCTTGCAATTGTTCTACTGCAGTCCAGGTGTTTAAGTTTATAATGCATCATGGCCAGCCCATCATCCACTATACTGGGATTAATGTTGTGGCCTGTATCATGCTAAATATAAATGTATTTTTATTATAGATTTGACAAAATAAAGCTTTGGGGAGCAGAGTAGGGATGTGCCGATCCAATTCTCAAAGCAGGTTTTGGCTCCAATAATGCCATTTTTGGCCGGATCGGGTATCAGTCAGATGAGACCAATCCAAATCTGATATTGTGCGTATACTGTTCTGTGTTATTGTTAAGCCCCACAAAAGGCACAAAAACATTAAAAAGCACCATAAAGTTTGCACTATATTCCAAATGTTCTACCGACTCCAGGACGCTGATCGCAACTCCACTGAATAATTTCTTTTAGATTTTTTTTCTTTTTCCTAGACTCACACCTCTTCTGTGACCTGCTCCTCAGAGAAGGAGGGGCACTGGTGGCAACACTAACCTTTTGACCCTGTCTACGGTCCTCAGACAGAGATGGGCCAGGTCCCGCTACTTGGTTGGGTGTGGACTCAGACTGGCGCGGTATAGGTTTTGAATGCTGCAGAGCGCACCTTCGCCTTCTTGAATTTGCTGAACACTATTTCAACAGATACAACAGAATTATTCAACAGAATAATTCATAAGGCAAAAATGGTGCAATGGGGAGAAAGCCCTTTTCTCCCCGATGTTGGCCAGCTGACTCTCCGTGGCCTGGTGTCTCTCCGTGTCCACCAGTGGTGCCATCAACCTACAATCATGGCAGTGGTCTGTTTAGTAGCCCGGAGAGCCAGGTCTGTAGTGCGGCTACCGCCTCAGGGGCTAGACCCTGACCATGGTTCAAATCTTTCAGCAAATCAGCCTGGTAAGTTTGAAACAATGTTGCCTTAAGGGGCTTGGATGGCAGGGTCAGAGCCCTCCTCAGGGTCTGTTTCCCTTAAGGCGAGCGAGCGCTTCCGAGACCGTCCCGTTGGCTCACCTGCACCATCAGTCTTGGCAATGCGATTCAGTTTGCACGGCATCCTCCCAAGTTCAGGGGCATCCACTTCACTTCTGTGCAGAGCTGCAATGCCCCTGTCTTGCGGAAAGAGATCGAAGTCCTACTGGTGACGGACGAGATTGAGCCGGTCTACAGCCCCTACTTCACTGTGCCTAAGAAAGGCGGTGGGTCATGGCGGATCTTGGGCCTGCGAGTCCTGAACTGGGCCCTTCACAGGCTCCCGTTCAAGATGTTGACGCAGAAGCGCATTTTCGAATGCATCCGTCCCCAAAATTGGTTTGCATCGATTAGACGTGAAGGACGCGTACTTTCATGTTTTGATTCTACCTCGAATCAGGCCATTTCTGCACTCTGCGTTCAAGGGTTGGGCATATCAGTACAGAGATCAGTTGTGTGAACACAGGGACATGATGCTGAGGCACCTCAGCCAGCTGAGCCTTCAGGTCAACTGCGACAAGAGCAAACTCTCCCCTGTGCAGAGGATCTTTTATCTCAGTATGGAGCTAGATTCGGTCAACCAGACAGCACGCCTCACAGGCTGCTCCATATGAGACCACTCCAACACTGGCTTCATGGCCGAGATGGGCGTAGCAGAGTGGCATGTTCCTGGAATACATTACCCTGCAGTGCTGCCAAACCTTCAGGCCGTGGTAGGACCCTGCGCTTCTACGGGCAGGAGTTCCCTTAGAACAGGTGTCCAGGCATGCTGTGGTCTCCACGGATGCCTCTGCCATCAGGTCTATGGACGGGGCCTCAACTGCATTGGCATATCAATTGCCTCGAGTTGCTTGCAGTACGTATTGCGCTAGCCACTTCAAGGTGCCGCTTCAGCACAAACTTGTACTGGTCCCATAGACTGTAATAAGGACGTAGTGTCCGTGACATCACCCATACGACTCTGAAGAGCAGTTTTGAAGGGTCAGAAACATCTGAGGTTGCTTTGTGTCATTCACATCCCCAGCGTGCTCAATCGTGCAGCCGACGAGCTCTCACGACAGCCTGCACTTCCGGGAGAGTGACGACTACATCCCCAGGTGGTCCAGCTGAGATGGGACCTCTTCGGAGCCGCACAGGTAGATCTGTTTGCCTCTCCTGACGTACAACCTGACTTACTACCCATACGCAAGTATGCGCTATCCCCAGTGAGCCTTCTTGCACAGACACTGTGCAAAGTCAGGGAGGACGAGGAGCAGGTCCTGCTAGTTGCGCCTTTTGGCCCAACCAGACTTGGTTCCCAGAACTGATGCACCTTGTGACTGCACCTTGTGACAGCACCTCTTTGGCCCTTTCCTCTGAGGAAGGACCTACTTTTTCAGAGATGGGGCATCCTATGTCACCCGCATCCAGACTTCCGGAGACTCCATATCTGGTCCTTGGACGGGATGCGGAGGTTCTAGGTGACCTACCACATGCTGTGGTAGACACCATCACTTCCGCTAGAGTTCCACATGGGTTGGAGCGAAGGCTGTCTCCCTCCTCCATAAAGTGTATGTTGCCGCAGTTGCCGCACATCACGATGCAGTTGAAGGTAAGTCTAGGAAGGCATGATCTGATCATCGTTCCTCAGGGGTGCAGGAAGGTTAAATCCTCCTCGTCCGCACCCCGTACCCTCTTGGGACCTGTCTCTGGTGATCAGGGCACTTCAGAGGCCTCCTTTGATCCTTTGCAGTCAGTGGAGTTGAAGATCCTGTCAGTTAAGACAGTCCTCCTTATAGCATTGGCCTCGATCAAGAGGGTTGGGGACCTGCAGGCAGTTTTTGGTCGACGAATCGTGCCTGGAGTTTGGGCCGGCTGACTCTCATGTGATCCTGAGACCCTGACTCAGATATGTGCCCAAGGTTCCTACCACTCCATCTGGAGACCAGGTAGTGAACCTGCAAGCGCTGCCCTCGGAGGAGGCAGACCCAGCCCATAGCTTTTCTCTGTCCCGTTCGCATTCTGTCCACGCAGCACCGCAGAATGTGAACGGGACAGAGAAAAGCTATGGGCTGGGTCTGCCTCCTCCGAGGGCAGCGCTTGCAGGCGCTTGCAGCTTTATGACCTCAGAACTGGCTCATTTAGTTAGACTCGAAGAGGATTGGTCTCACCAGAAGCAATAACATTCAGGGAACGAGGGTTACCATACGTCATACTTAACAAGACGTTTTTACTTGTTCTTGATAATGAATACAAGGATGCTGGCCCAAAAAAGTTGAGAACCACTGAGATGGACTGTTAGAAATGGTTTAAATTCTAGGTTTGAGTTTAACACTTGCTGTTCCCAAATTTGATCAATTGTTAATCTCTAACCTTTATTTTTGTCATTTTCAGATGATGAAGATTCACCACCAGATTCAGGAAGTTTGAGAATCTTGCTGTTTGGGAGGACAGGAAATGGAAAGAGTGCCACAGGAAACACTATCCTCGGAATAGATGATTTTCGCAGTGAAGATAGTAAACTTTTGGTGACCACTATTTGTAAGAAAGTAGTTGGTGAAGTTGATGGTAAATCAGTCACTGTTGTTGATACTCCAGGACTCTTTAACTCCTCACTGACGTATGAACAAATGGTGGAAGAAATAATGAAAAGTGTTTCACTGTCCGCTCCTGGACCTCATGTGTTCATCATTGTGTTGAGTTTGGGAAGAATCACCCAAGAGAAGCAAGACACTTTAGACATGATAAAGATGATCTTTGGCCCAAAAGCAGCAGAGTTCAGCATCGTTCTCTTCACTAGAGGAGATGATCTGAAAAAACAAACAATAGAACAATATGTAGAGACAAGTAAAAATGATGAACTCAAGAAACTGATCAGTGACTGTGGAAACAGATTCCTCGCTTTTAACAACAAAGAAACACAAGATCGGACGCAAGTTACTCAGCTGATGGAGAAGATAGAAGAGCTGAAGGAATCTAATGAGGGCCGATACTTCACTAATGAGATGTTTGAGGAGGCAGCGATCTCCAATGAACAGAGAAGAGAAATAATAGAAGAGAATAAAAGAAAAAAACTGGCTCAAGTTGAAGAATTAGAAGACAGATATGACATGGAAGACATAAGGATGATAGAGAGACTGGAGGAGAAGAAACAAAAGATAGATGAGGAAAGAGTGAGGCTGGAGAACAAGTTTGTGGAAAAAGAGGAAACACTCTGGAGAAAGTTTGAGGAGAAAGAAAAGGAGGAGGATAAGAAACGATCAGAAGAAGAAAGACAGAGAAGAGATGAATATGTTCAAACTATAGACAAGATGGAGAGAGAGATTGAAAATCAGAGATTACAGAATGAAAAACAACAAAAAGAAAGAGAAAAGGAAGATAGGAAGAGAGAAGAGAAATACAGACAAGATCAAGAAAAGATGAAAACTGAGCAGGAACACATCATGGCAGAGTTAAGAAGAAAACAGGAAGAGGAAATAAAAAAGAGAGATTCAGAGGAACAAACGAGGAAGGAACAAGAAGAGAAAGAGAGAGAAGAATGGAAGAAAAAAATAAAAGAGGCTGAAGATGACAAAGAGACTCAAGAGGAAATTAAACAACAGCTGAGCGGATGGGAGGAAGAGAAGAAAAGAGAGATGACAGAACGAAAGGAAGAGGAAAGAGAGATAAAAGAAAGACATGAGGAACAGCTGAGAGAGAGAAAAGATGAGCTGGAGAAAATGAGAGAGAGGAAGAAAGAAAGAAGATAGAGGAAGAGAGACAGAAACAGAGAAAAGAGAGAGAACAGAAAGAGAAAGAATATGAAAAAGAGAGAAATGAAATGAAAAGAGATTATGAGCATCTGGAGCGTGAGAGGAAAGAAAAGTGGGAGAGAAGAAAACGAGAGGATGAAGAGAGAAGAAGGGAGAAGAGAAAGAGATGGGAGAAAATTATTAAAGATCTGAAACAAGAGCAAGAAGAAGAGATCAAGAGGAGAGAAAGAGAGGAGAGAGAAGCAATAGAAAGAGAAGAAAAAGAGTGTGATGAAATGAAACAGAAACATAAAGAGGAAATAGAGAAGATGAAGAAGAAACATCAAGACGAAGCCAGAAAACAAGAAGAAGAACTGATTGATATCGAAAAGAGAAAAGAGCAACTAAAGGAGAGGCTTGAAAAACGATATGAAGTGAAAATGTTACAAAAGGAACTAAAAGATAAATGGTCATGTCATGTGAAACATCTTTACACATTATTGATGAGCCACATATTATGGCACTGTCTTCTGTAGCGCATGTGAAGGGTTTTCTGTATTTCTCTTTCTCTGTATTCCGTTAATCAGGACTCTTCAGATCCGCTCCTGTAACCCTGCAGCTCATTCAGGGATCCTGAAGACCTCGATCAAGGGTTTGATAGAGGTGGATTGAATAGACCTGAACTAAAGCAATCATATACAATTCATATTCTCTTGGCAGATTTTAAAACATGATGAAAGAACATGAATTATATCAAGGAATTCAAGAAGATAGAACTGAACTAAGAAACTAAAAATGCCTGATTCTGGTATTCATTTCATGCATAATCTGACATTTGATAATGTTTTAAGATGGACGTTCCTTTGTTTTCTCTGTTTATTCAGCATATTTGATCAGATCAGTTATTACTGAGAGAAACATTGTCAAAGTTAGCAATGGACCTCCATAAAGAAACATAATAGAGCGATGAGGATTCATAATAGCTTCAAGAGAACAACAAAACATCTGATTCATTTTATTTTATGTTTTTGCTGTTCATTTATAATCATTTTCATTTAATTATCCCATTTAATTATAAAAACATTAGTCATTATAGTACGTATTATTTTCCTTGCTCTTTTGTACTTGCTTTTGTTGTTAAATCTTACGATTGTGTGGTTTCAAGGGAAAGTCATGAGATAAGAGAAGATTGTCTCCATTTCATTGTTGTGAAGCAGTAACTGTCCATTGATTTTGCTTTGGTACACTTGTATGAGTGCGGGACACTAGAATTCTGACTACATTCAGACAAAGTAGGGATGAAGTTTGGACGAAGCCAACAAAGTCTGAGCATTGAAACAAACGCAACATGCCATCGCTTCATCCCCTGCTTTCTGTTATTTCATGGCTTTCTCTGTCAGCCTGATAGGATCTAACGTCTGGGGTTGGAGTTAATATTTTTGGATGGGTGGAATTCGATCTATCTCTGATCCCAATGATACTTATACATCACAACTATAACAGTTTTGAGAGAGTTTTAAATGAAATTATGATTTACTTTGGATGTTGTTTTCATTGAATCATTTGTAATCTGAACAGTATTTTGAAATTCCTTTTACATATTCAGTTATTTACTGGTGACCAGCGCAAAAAAAAAGTTTAATAAAATTTGTCATTCAAACAGATCATGTGATGTTGTTATTCTGAACAGTAACCAGATTAATAATAGTTTAATAATACATAAATATATTTTCAGTAATTTGTTCTGTTTGTAAGGAAACATACATAGTTGATTTTGATGATTTGACAAGTTTAGACAATTCCTCCTTTAGTGCCCACTCCCTTAGACTTAAAAGATGAGTTCACTTCAAAATGAAAATGTCCTGATCATTTATTCACCTCATCTCAACCAAGATGTTCATGTCTTTCTTTCTTCAGTGGAAAAGAAATGAGGTCCACTGGGTCAGCACTTCCACCTACATCATGTGACTCGGGGGAGGAGGCGGAGTCCTCTCTGGACTCGGGGCAGGAGATGGAGTCCTCTCTGGACAGGAGGCGGTGTCCTTTCTGGACTCATGAGAGGAGGCGGAGTACTCTCTGGACTCATGAGAGGAGGCGGAGTCCTCTCTGGACATGGGGCAGGAGGCGGAGTCCTCTCTTGACTTGGGGCAGGAGGCGGAGTCCTCTCTTGACTCGGGGCAGTAGGCGGAGTCCTCTCTGGACTGATGAGAGGAGGTGGAGTACTCTCTGGACTCATGAGAGGAGGCGGAGTCCTCTCTTGACTTGGGGCAGGAGGCGGAGTCCTCTCTGGACTCGGGGCAGGAGGCGTAGTCCTCTCTGGACTCGGGACAGGAGGCGGAGTTCTCTCTGGTCTCGGGGCAGGAGGCGGAGTCCTCTCTGGTCTCGGGGCAGGAGGCGGAGTCCTCTCTGGACTTGGGGCAAGAGACAAAGTCCTCTCTGGACTCGGGGCAGGAGACAAATAGAATTAGCACGAGCTCTCCACGCCCCTCACAGGAGCTCTCCACGCCCCTGACACGAGTTCACCACGCCCGTGGCACAAGCTCTCCACGCCCCTGGCACTCGCCCCTGGCACAAGCTCACCACGCCCCTGACACGAGCTCTCCACGCCCCTGACACGAGCTCTCCACGCCCCTGACACGAGCTCTCCGCGCCCCTGACACGAGCTTTCCGCGCCCCTGACACGAGCTCTCCACGCCCCTGACACGAGTTCACCACGCCCGTGGCACAAGCTCTCCACGCCCCTGGCACAAGCTCACCATGCCCCTGACACGAGCTCTCCACGCCCCTGACACGAGCTCTCTGCGCCCCTGGCACAAACTCCTCATACCCCTAGAACGAGTTCACCGCGCCCCTGGCACGAGTTCACCACGCCCCTGACACAAGCTCTCCACGCCCTGACACAAGCTCTCCACGTCCCTGACACGAGTTCACCACGCCCCTGGCACAAGTTCTTCACGCCCCTGACACGAGCTCTCCACGCCCCTGACACGAGCTCTCCACGCCCCTGGCACAAGCTCTCCACGCCCCTGACACGAGCTCTCCACGCCCCTGACACGAGCTCTCCACGCCCCTGACACGAGTTCACCACGCCCCTGACACGAGCTCTCCACGCCCCTGACACGAGTTCTTCACGCCCCTGACACGAGCTCTCCACGCCCCTGACACGAGCTCTCCACGCCCCTGACACGAGTTCACCACGCCCCTGACACGAGTTCACCACGCCCCTGGCACAAGCTCTCCACGCCCCTGGCACGAGTTCACCACGCCCCTGGCACGAGTTCTCCACGCCCCTGGCACGAGTTCACCACGCCCCTGGCACGAGTTCACCACGCCCCTGACACGAGTTCACCACGCCCATGGCGTGAACTCCCCACTCCCTTGGCACGAGTTCACCACGCCCCTGACACGAGCTCTCCGCGCCCCTGACACGAGTTCACCACGCCCCTGGCACAAGCTCTTCATGCCCCTGGCATGAGTTCACCACGCCCCTGGCGTGAACTCTCCACGCCCTTTGCACAAACTCCTCATACCCCTAGAACGAGTTCACCACGCCCCTGGCACGAGTTCACCACGCCCTTGGCACAAGCTCTTCACGCCCCTGGCACGAGCTCGAGCTCTCCACGCCCCTGGCACGAGTTCACCACGCCCCTGGCGTGAACTCCCCACGCCCCTGGCACAAACTCCTCATACCCCTGGAACGAGTTCACCACGCCCCTGGCACGAGTTCACCACGCCCCTGGCACGAGTTCACCACGCCCCTGGCACGAGTTCACCACGCCCCTGACACGAGTTCACCACGCCCCTGACACGAGTTCACCACGCCCGTGGCACAAGCTCTCCACGCCCCTGGCACGAGTTCACCACGCCCCTGGCGTGAACTCCCCACGCCCTTGGCACAAACTCCTCATACCCCTAGAACGAGTTCACCATGCCCCTGGCACGAGTTCACCACGCCCCTGGCACGAGTTCACCACGCCCCTGGCACGAGTACTCCACGCCCCTGGCACGAGTTCACCACGCCCCTGGCACGAGTTCTCCACGCCCCTGGCACAAGCTCTCCACGCCCCTGGCACAAGTTCTTCACGCCCCTGACACGAGCTCTCCACGCCCCTGACACGAGCTCTCCACGCCCCTGGCACAAGCTCTCCACGCCCCCGGCACAAGTTCTTCACGCCCCTGACACGAGCTCTCCACGCCCCTGACACGAGCTCTCCACGCCCCTGGCACAAGCTCTCCACGCCCCTGGCACGAGTTCACCACTCCCTTGGCACGAGTTCACCACGCCCCTGACACGAGCTCTCCGCGCCCCTGACACGAGTTCACCACGCCCCTGGCACAAGCTCTTCATGCCCCTGGCATGAGTTCACCACGCCCCTGGCGTGAACTCTCCACGCCCTTTGCACAAACTCCTCATACCCCTAGAACGAGTTCACCACGCCCCTGGCACTAGTTCACCACGCCCCTAGCACGAGCTCTCCACGCCCCTGGCACGAGTTCACCACGCCCCTGGCACGAGTTCACCACGCCCCTGGCATAAGCTCTCCGCGCCCCTGACACGAGTTCACCACGCCCTTGGCACAAGCTCTTCACGCCCCTGGCACAAGCTCTCCACGCCCCTAGCACGAGCTCTCCACGCCCCTGGCACGAGTTCACCACGCCCCTGGCGTGAACTCCCCACGCCCCTGGCACAAACTCCTCATACCCCTGGAACGAGTTCACCACGCCCCTGGCACGAGTTCACCACGCCCCTGGCACGAGTTCACCACGCCCCTGACACGAGTTCACCACGCCCCTGACACGAGTTCACCACGCCCGTGGCACAAGCTCTCCATGCCCATGGCGTGAACTCCCCACTCCCTTGGCACGAGTTCACCACGCCCCTGACACGAGCTCTCCGCGCCCCTGACACGAGTTCACCACGCCCCTGGCACAAGCTCTTCATGCCCCTGGCATGAGTTCACCACGCCCCTGGCGTGAACTCTCCACGCCCTTTGCACAAACTCCTCATACCCCTAGAACGAGTTCACCACGCCCCTGGCACGAGTTCACCACGCCCTTGGCACAACCTCTTCACGCCCCTGGCACAAGCTCTCCACGCCCCTAGCACGAGCTCTCCACGCCCCTGGCACGAGTTCACCACGCCCCTGGCGTGAACTCCCCACGCCCCTGGCACAAACTCCTCATACCCCTGGAACGAGTTCACCACGCCCCTGGCACGAGTTCACCATGCCCCTGGCACGAGTTCACCACGCCCCTGGCACGAGTTCACCACGCCCCTGACACGAGTTCACCACGCCCCTGACACGAGTTCACCACGCCCCTGGCACGAGTTCACCACGCCCCTGGCGTGAACTCCCCACGCCCTTGGCACAAACTCCTCATACCCCTAGAACGAGTTCACCACGCCCCTGGCACGAGTTCACCACGCCCCTGGCACGAGTTCACCACGCCCCTGGCACGAGTACTCCACGCCCCTGGCACGAGTTCACCACGCCCCTGGCACGAGTTCTCCACGCCCCTGGCACAAGCTCTCCACGCCCCTGGCACAAGTTCTTCACGCCCCTGACACGAGCTCTCCACGCCCCTGACACGAGCTCTCCACGCCCCTGGCACAAGCTCTCCACGCCCCTGGCACAAGTTCTTCACGCCCCTGACACGAGCTCTCCACGCCCCTGACACGAGCTCTCCACGCCCCTGGCACAAGCTCTCCACGCCCCTGGCACGAGTTCACCACTCCCTTGGCACGAGTTCACCACGCCCCTGACACGAGCTCTCCGCGCCCCTGACACGAGTTCACCACGCCCCTGGCACAAGCTCTTCATGCCCCTGGCATGAGTTCACCACGCCCCTGGCGTGAACTCTCCACGCCCTTTGCACAAACTCCTCATACCCCTAGAACGAGTTCACCACGCCCCTGGCACTAGTTCACCACGCCCCTAGCACGAGCTCTCCACGCCCCTGGCACGAGTTCACCACGCCCCTGGCACGAGTTCACCACGCCCCTGGCATAAGCTCTCCGCGCCCCTGACACGAGTTCACCACGCCCTTGGCACAAGCTCTTCACGCCCCTGGCACAAGCTCTCCACGCCCCTAGCACGAGCTCTCCACGCCCCTGGCACAAGTTCACCACGCCCCTGGCGTGAACTCCCCACGCCCCTGGCACAAACTCCTCATACCCCTGGAACGAGTTCACCACGCCCCTGGCACGAGTTCACCACGCCCCTGGCACGAGTTCACCACGCCCCTGACACGAGTTCACCACGCCCCTGACACGAGTTCACCACGCCCCTGGCACGAGTTCACCACGCCCCTGGCGTGAACTCCCCACGCCCTTGGCACAAACTCCTCATACCCCTAGAACGAGTTCACCACGCCCCTGGCACGAGTTCACCACGCCCCTGGCACGAGTTCACCACGCCCCTGGCACGAGTTCTCCACGCCCCTGGCACGAGTTCACCACGCCCCTGGCACGAGTTCTCCACGCCCCTGGCACAAGCTCTCCACGCCCCTGGCACAAGCTCTCCACGCCCCTGGCACGAGTTCACCACGCCACTGGCACGAGTTCACCACGCCACTGGCACAAGCTCTTCACGCCCCTGGCACAAGCTCTTCACGCCCCTGGCACGAGTTCACCACGCCCCTGGCACGAGTTCACCACGCCCATGGCGTGAACTCCCCACTCCCCTGGCACGAGTTCACCACGCCCCTGACACGAGCTCTCCGCGCCCCTGACACGAGTTCACCACGCCCCTGGCACAAGCTCTTCATGCCCCTGGCACGAGCTCTCCACGCCCTTGGCACAAACTCCTCATACCCCTAGAACGAGTTCACCACGCCCCTGGTACGAGTTCACCACGCCCCTGACATGAGTTCACCACTCCCCTGGCACAAGCTCTTCATGCCCCTGGCACGAGCTCTCCACGCCCCTAGCACGAGCTTTCCACGCCCCTGACACGAGTTCACCACGCCCCTGACACAGTTCACCACTCCCCTGGCACAAGCTCTTCATGCCCCTAGCACGAGCTTTCCACGCCCCTGACACGAGTTCACCACGCCCCTGACACAAGCTCTCCACGTCCCTGGCACAAGCGCTCCACGCCCCTGGCACGAGTTCACCACGCCCCTGACACGAGCTCTCCACGCCCCTGACACGAGTTCTTCACGCCCCTGACACGAGTTCACCACGCCCCTGGCACGAGTTCACCACGCCCCTGGCATGAGTTCACCACGCCCCTGGCGTGAACTCCCCACTCCCCTGGCACGAGTTCACCACGCCCCTGACACGAGCTCACCACGCCCCTGACACGAGCTCTCCACGCCCCTGACACGAGTTCACCACGCCCCTGGCACAAGCTCTTCACGCCCCTGGCACGAGCTCTCCACGCCCTTGGCACGAGTTCACCACGCCCCTGACACGAGCTCTCCACCCCCCTGACACGAGTTCACCACGCCCCTGGCACAAGCTCTTCACGCCCCTGGCACAAGCTCTCCACGCCCCTGGCACGAGCTCTCCACGCCCCTGGCACTAGTTCACCACGCCCCTAGCACGAGCTCTCCACGCCCCTGGCACAAGTTCACCACGCCCCTAGCACGAGCTCTCCACGCCCCTGGCACGAGTTCACCACGCCCCTGGCACGAGTTCACCACGCCCCTAGCACGAGCTCTCCACGCCCCTGACACGAGCTCTCCACGCCCCTGGCACGAGTTCACCACGCCCCTAGCACGAGCTCTCCACGCCCCTGACACGAGTTCACCACGCCCCTGGCACGAGTTCACCACGCCCCTGGCACGAGTTCACCACTCCCCTGGCGTGAACTCCCCACGCCCCTGGCACAAACTCCTCATACCCCTGGCACGAGTTCACCACGCCCCTGGCACGAGTTCACCACGCCCCTGGCACGAGTTCACCACTCCCCTGGCGTGAACTCCCCACGCCCCTGGCACAAACTCCTCATACCCCTGGCACAAACTCCCCACGCCCCTGGCACAAACTCCTCATACCCCTGGCACGAGTTCCCCACGCCCCTGGTACGAGTTCACCACGCCCCTGGCAACCCTGACACGCAAGTGGTTGCCACGGTAACAAACAACAATACTGTAACGTGCTGGCATATATAGTCTAACTTTATTTGAGGAAATCTGTTTATAATAAGCTATTAGGTTTGAACTTATTGGTCCTGCGCTGCTTATTGAATCAGTTCATTTGAATGAAAATACATTGCATGCATCTCATCTATTTTTAGTGGCATTCAGTTTAAGGATTTGACTGTTCATAGATTAGGTCAGTTGTCTCATTCTCTCTTGCACTGCTGCTTCGCTAACATTGTCAGGAGTTAAGACAGCTGTCAATCAATCCGTCACTGGGTCTCAATATTTTTCAAATATTGCCAGTGGGTGGAGTTAGGCTCTGACCAGGGGTTGAGTTACCCTATAAATAAAAAAACCTATTCACAGATTGGATTATTTTATTTATTAATGTATAAATACTTCTGAAAAGTGAAAAGTCAATGACTGTCTGTTTGCGCTATGCGAAGAGAAGAGCGCACTTCACTCACGCGGTCAGCATGTGATCAGCTCCACGTCAGTGAATGAATGCGGTGAACTCCATTCGTGCATGTGCTGAGTTTAGCATGCATTTGGGAACATAGAGGGCACCAGTTGCGCATTATTTTCACATCTGCATAGTTGACGATTACCGCATTTTACTAGATTTGTCATGAGCGTTTGTAAACATGTTTACCGCCATAATAAAAGCTCAACTGCAGGTTACATCAAAATAAAACCTCAACGTGTTCCCTTTCAAGTAGCTATAGAAATTAGGACAAAACTAATTACGAAAGTTTCATTTTATTTTCCAGTGCATTTGTTTTACAACATATGACTATTACTGTCATATGATTAATATTATAACTATTATTACTATTATGTAGTGTAAGAATGAGACAAATATAGGTTTGAGTCCCAATGAGTTGAGTTGAGGTACAATGCACAGGTACAATTGTACACAGGTACAAGTTTAGTCCATTTAACTACACACAGCATGTTGCAGAAAGACAGTTTTTGTGTAAGGACTCTGAGTATGCATGGATTGTAGTCAGGTGGGTAAAGTAATAAAAAGTAACATTCCAAAATGTATGGGTGGATGAGAAATAAATCATTAATGTGTTGATTTTAATAAAGACACAGAACTCTCAATTCACGGTAATGTCTGTCATTCTTTAAAGGGCCCCTGAAATCAAAATGGAAGTTTTTTAGCTTTAAGTATGACTATGTTAGCCTTAAGGTTATGAGTAAGCTGGTGTTGCTCCAAAACAATGACAATTTTTGCATTTAGGAGATATAAGCATTCAAAACTTACAGTCTCTCACTTCCGCTAAAACGAATCTCAGATTTTGATGACATCATCGCAGACTTCACATTCTCATCACATATTCTGTCCAATCAAATGCTCTCTAGAATCTGAAGCCCCGCCCCCTACACTATAAATAGACTCCGAAGCTGTGTCTGAAATCGGTCAGTTGTTCACACAGTTACTATTTTCTACATAGTGAATGGCACATAGCGCACTATACATGCGATCGGAAACGATTCAGACTGTGTAAATGAATATATATATATATAGTATTTATATATACACATATATGTTTATAGAATTTGCAATATACACTAAATACAATTTATTCTATTAGAATTTCCATCATGTTAGGTTTATAGATCTAACAGGGTGGAAAATTTTAAGCTAAGTTAGCCATAGCTCTTGGACTGATCAACGTTTAGCTAGCTAACCTTCTACAGATAAACAGAACTTTTATAACTATGTCAGATATGTTTTTACATTTTGACCGGACAAACATTCTTCATAACAGAGCCTAACAGGGTGTAACTTTAAGAGTGGGACAAGCAGGATAACATAAAAAAAAAAAAAAAAAGAGTTGAAGCTTACTTAATTTTGTACGGTTGAATTCCAGCAGGAAAAATAAATGATGTAATTTCCTGAAAATGGTCTAAATGGAATTGTGGTCTTTTTTGGAAGTGGAGAAATACATCCTAACAGGGTGGAAGACGACTTCAGGGACACGGTTAATTAAGAAAATTGTACAAAAAATAACTAAAGTTTAACATGATTTATGTTTATGATTAGAGGCAGTTTAGCCTATTCTATAACATAATCTAAAATATTCTGAGATTTTTATCATTTCATGGTTTATAGTTCTTGTGGAAGTTGATTACTTTGCACTGAGGACATGATAAAATTGAACGCATATATCAATAAAAAGGTGTGTAAAATACAAAATAGTATTTTTAATATCTATTATATCTGTTTAAGTGATAAAGAAGACCTACATTTATAATTTAAGCCATTTCTTATAAATATGTGACTCATTTTATAAAATATATGAGTAAGTAAATCATAGGGACAGAAAAGTCACTGTATAACAGGAATGACCCACCTGCTGCCTCTCCACGAACGAAGCGTTTGTTCTCCTTTGATAGATATATATACAGTATATATGTAGCTGTCTCATTAGCGTCTGTTTCTATGGGCCGCTATACGTGGAGCAGTCGAATGAGGCATCTATGTATATATTTCTATAGAATTCTCATGGTTGGATCATTGAGCTTTCCTGTAGCTCAAACAGTAGAGCATGGCGCTAGCAACGCCAAGGTCATGGGTTCGATTCCCATGGAAAGCAAGAATTGACAAAATGTAAAATGTGTACCTTGAATGCAATGTAAGTCGCTTTGGATAAAAGCGTCTGCCAAATGCATAAATGTAAATGTAAATGTCTAAATCACCAATCAGAGATGGAAGCGGGTCTCTGATTGGCTGTGGTATGACCTTGAAATTGTGGTTAACCCTCAAAGGAACTTCGGGACAAATGTGGGCAAAATCTTTTTTTAATTTAAATTAAAAAATACTTCCCTTAATCTGAGCGGTACAAGACTTGGCTACTTTTTCTAAGTTTGCCCCCCAAACACAAAAATAAATAAATTGACTCGATTTTATAATGATAAGTGGTTGAAAAATAAAAACTCCTTAAATTGGGCCTTCGTGGACAAAAATGGGCACCCATAGGAATTAATGGGAATTTAATAGATTTCAGAGCTTTTATTTTTATTTGTACAAAAAAATTTAATAAATCCAACACAATGCAGATCATACATACACATAAATTAAGAGGCAAGTCTGTACAACATTCTGAATGTTGTACACACACACACACAAAGCATTCAATGAGCCTATAACAAAGCTTTTTTTATCCACTGTGTCACTCACACATACAAAACAAAGAATTGAATGAGCCAATGACAGAGAGCTTTTTTTTTTTTTTTGAATGTGCCAATAAGCCACCGATTGGCACATTCAATGATTTAAATTTAATGATTTTGTTTAAAAAAATAAATGATACATGATCTCCTACTTTGTCTTTTTCTTATTGCATGGTCAGATTTGTCTAAGCATGTTTCGGCAAAAAAACGAAGATGGTTTTTTATTTTTTTTATTTACTATTTTAACTTGTGATAAAACGTAAAACATAAGAGGCTAAATCCGTTAAAACATTGGTTTATAAAGTTCCGCCTTTGTGCAGCTGTGCTTAATGTTGCCATTGGGTGCTGTTATTGCCATCTAGTGGCTACAGAAAAAATTTATTTTATACCAACATAGGTCACCAGAGGTCACCAAAGTCATCACATCTTTAGATTTTGGCTCTCTGAACATACTGGAATTGTTTTTTTTACTCACGTTAAATTAATATTAAATATAAAATAATAATATATAAAATAGATATATTTTACATAAAAATAGGGTACTTTTGCAATAAATGCAAAAATTCAACAACAAAAAAAACTGCATAAATTGATAGTTTTTATTTTATTGAAGATATTGATATAACATTTATTTTAAAAAAAATTTTGAGGTCACACCTAAGACCCCCGTGCCCAAAAGTGTCCACAAAGGACCAATTATGGGCTGTAATATGAAGGTCTTTTGAGGGTTAAAGGGGACGTATGCCAGGGAAAAATTTGGGTGCACCTAAATAAAAAAGTTAGGCGCACCAGTGCAACCAAGGCAAAACGTTAGCCTAGAGCCCTGCTTTATACATTTATGTGTATTGCTTTATTGTATTTAAATGTTTGGTTCTTTTGTTATAATAAAGTTATTAAACCTGTTATAGTATGACAGCACTTTTTTTGCAACTTATTTCAATATCGTGATAATACCGTATACCGCGATAAAAGCTTCAGCGATTAATTGCAACATGAAAATTTGATACAGGCACATGCCCAGCCGACTCCAGGTGTGCAGTTTCCTTTGTTAAGCTTGTTTACCTCTCTATTTAAATAGCCCTTGTATTCTCTGGTTCTCTGTTGGTGGTCATTGTTTGGTGTCGGCTGTTCCCTGTGTTTTCTCAATGTTATTTTGTTCCTGGTTTATGTTATGATTGTATACATTTACATTTCTGCATTTGGCAGACGCTTTTATCCAAAGTGACTTACAGTGCCCTTATTACAGGGACAATCCCCCTGGAGCAACATGGAGTAAAGTGCCTTGCTCAAGGACACACTGGTGGTGACCACTGGGATCAAACCAGCAACCTTCTGCATATCAGTTCAGAGGTTTAACCCACTGGACCATCTCGAGCGGCTCTAAAGGTGAAACTCGATATGATGTATTCCAGCTCTGAGCAGGGGCGGATTATATGTTGTTAAATGTAAAGACATTACACACATACCGCAAGACGACAAAAATATAATTTCACTGACCAATCACAGAGAAAAACATCCATCCTGCTGCCTTATCCGCGTTATAGGCGTTGGTCAATCTTCGATATCGCTACAGGCCTACCCTCCATCAGTAATGTTGTTAGATTAACAAACTAATATCAGGTATTTTATGTCTCTGTGATGATTGGTTAATATAAGGAAATGCTCTGCCGTGATTGGCTAGTTTGTTGTTGTTGTTACCAACGGCTCTCCCTCAGACTAGTTTTCCTGTCATTTGTATACCCACATGTTCGTGTTCATTGTTCTGTATTATTTCTTTATGTATTGGGTTATAATTATGCAATAAAAAAAAAAAGAAAAGGTTATAATATCGGCAGATTCGACGCGTTCACATAGACCCTTTTCACAGGCTGTGATGACGTTAACGGTCATCAATATCGTAAATCCTGCAATGTTTTTTGTATTTTTTTTATATATATATACATTTATTAAACTAATACTTTGTATTATATTACTTTTGCATCAAATTAAATAAATAATTAAATTCCCGCTGCAGTGAGGGTGTTTCTAATACAGTGTCTATGATGGTAAAAATGAACATCTTTCTCTCTTTTCACTGCCGTTATTAATCTCACTCTTTTTTTAACCTCTTTTTGAAAGTTTTTAAATCACTATTGTGAAGTTTTTGCTATTTGAGCAAATGTGGACACGCAAAATATATTTAACGTATTCTCTCGTTCACCGATATAAAAGGAAGTTTTTTCTTATTTATTTTTTATTGAACAAGTAAATGTACAAACAGCATGGCAATAACAGGAAACAAATTGTACTACAAAATACAGATCAGGTCGGGTGTTTGAAAGTACAGCAGAAAAATATATCAAAAGTAAAATTATAAAAAATCATAATAATAAAAGAAACAACAAAAACAAAAGCGGGCTATTTACCGCTATAAAAGTGAACCCAACTGTGACACTTATGCTTCGGAGAAACCCGGAAATGTCAAGTCAAGTCAACTTTATTTATATAGCGCTTTTAACAATGTAGATTGTCTCAGAGCAGCTTTACAGTGTTAAACAGGAAAATAATGCAGCATAATTTTATTCAGCTGTACAGCCATTTGATGTCATCAGTTCATTTCACTTTCCATACGGTGACAGTGTGGGCTTTAGATCAATAATTAGATCAGTACTTTAGTTTATATGGTTAATTTAGTTTATTAATTAGATTTATTTCGATGTTTAGTTGAAAAATGTAGTGTCCCCAACTGAGCACGCCAAGCCAGAGGCAACAGTGGCAAGGAAACCAAAACCCCAAATGTGAAAAGGGTCTATCAATAGGATTTCCCATAGGCTGTTGGATTATCATAAAAAAAAAACAAGCTCTGTGGTCAACAGAAGTGTATGATACTTACACACTTTTTCCATCAAGATCATTTAAACATGTTTATGTATTTTAAAGCTTAAATGCAATCGCCTAAAAATCTAAATAAACGGACTACACCACGGTCATTCGACCTCAACATCACCGCCACTGAGCTTCCGACAGCTTTTTCACTTTTTATTTAGACCTATTTTTATCTAAAAAAAAATATATATATATATGTATTTTTTTTTTTTAAACATTTCCGCAGAAAGTTGATGTTTATGAGAACACAATTATAAGCATAGGCTACCGAGGCTGTAAAAGTGGACTGATGCTGCAATAGGTTGGACATGAGAATATACTGTCCCACTTTATACCTCAGTGAGTTCCAGGCGGTCAGGTTCAGTTTGACCACATGATGTCGCCACCACACAACGAAATCATGTTTTTGTGTCAGCTCTGGCAAAAACTGACTAAAAACAACATCAAATCGCTTTGAAAACTGCAGACGAAGGCATATTAGGGTAGACCTCCCACACCCATCCCACTGTTTTTCCCACCGCTAGATAAAATCAAGATATGGTTGTGTTGTTGCTATGGACTACGGTGACCAGAGTGATGTAGAAGTTTTGACCACGAAGCTGACACTAGTGACATACTCGGATTTCACTTTGAGTGATATCATTTTTTAAAGAAAAAATAGTTTCAAAGCATGTTTTGCAGAACATCAGTTATGACATGAGAAGAGCAAGGTTTGTAGTTAGTGAGTAGGGGAGAGCAGGGAATTTTAAAAGATAATGTTTTAGACAGAGACATATTTTTGCTGTGGTCAATAACTCACAAGTGTGGTCTATCAATAGCAGGTGGTATTTTGTACAAATGTAGAACGACTGCAGTATAATTTCACTTTGAACATAAGCTGCACATTGTGACCTTTGACCCCATCTCAGGTGGGACGAAAGTAACAACAATACAAGCTCGCTTTTTTGGTGCTACTCTTGTTTTTATTAAACCTACCTGACTATGACCTTGTTAATATGTAGCCTAACTGCAAACATATTTTGTATTTTATCTTTGCAAAAAAATTATTAAATTACATCTTCATTTTAAATGTTAAGGTTCATCAAATGGTTCAATATGACAGTACAAACTTGAATTGTTTAGAATATTTTTTATTTGCAATGTCAATCTATTTGATAAGATTTTTCTTCAACAGTATGAACAATATGAAAATTAAAATAAATTTGCATAATATGCATTATATATATATATATATATATATATATAAAACAAGTGTTACTTTCGTCCCGACAGGAAGTCCTGACATTTAAACACGATTGACTTTTATACTGAAAAAGTTTGAAAAGACAAACCTTCAGGGTGTGTAACAGCACTAAATAACCCGTAGATTGATCATTACTGTGACACATGGGCGTCGGAAGCAAAAAAATTGTGGGTGGGTCCTCAGAAATGTTTTAATGGAGTAGATGCCAATTACGCTTGCTAAACGTATCACCGAAAAATCGCCATATTATTGAGGTCGTCAGTAGTGTAGGGGTAGGACACACAGCATATCTAGTTTTGACTCAAATTGACCCACGGTTCAAGTCCGCCTTTCGCCGAACTCAATCTTCTCCCTTTTCCCATCACACATCAGATCGGAAAGGCATTTATTTTCAATAAAAATGAAGAAAATATTAGAAAAGTGGAAATAAAGCGTCTAACGTGTGTTTACTAATAAGTGTTTATCGATTAGGGGTAGGTAAACACACATGTGCTGAATATTAGAGACGATAAAAGTGAGTGGGTCCAATATCATTGATCGTAAAAAGTGGGTGGGTCTTGTCCCACACACATACAATGGTTCCGACGCCCATGCTGTGACACATGAAACAAGAAACACAACTTGTAATTAGACAAAAAAGTACTGCTTCATTAAAGCAGCACTAGGTAGGTTTTGCTCTCGGGCTCCCCCTACAGGTGGGAAACAGTATTGTCCTCCACTACTGTCGTAAACTCTGTCCTCCTGCATCAGGGGATGCATCGCACGTGCATTTGTTGACATGACAGCTATGAGCCCTGAACACTGCAGGAGTTCACTCAGGTGTTCTGCTCATCCCAGGTACAGTGGCGTATGTTTCAGCATGTCATATGAATATCATTTCATGGGTTTTATTTTATTTTTTCAAACGCCAAATGATCGTGATGCTCACGTTTACAAGCCAGCGTCATTATAGTAGTCTAGTCTATGTTAGCGTTTTACAGAATCTATATGATACTTCAATTCAATGTTTGAGTGGCAGGTAATAACCATATATCGTCAATATAATATATTGACCTCCTTCAGCTCACGCCAACGAGCAAACGCTGGCCCAATGTTGATCCTCGTCCTGCCTTTAATACGATCACTTTCTCGTTTCCTCTTTTTGCATTCCTTGGACAAAACCTTTGCTTTCTTCTTTTTCTGTGCGGCCTCTGCCATGACTATAACATCCGGCAAACAAAGGAGAGTTGGGCTCGCACGTCCCAATTTAAGGAAGTGGGGGTGATGCATGGGCGTCAGTTTGGTTTGAGATGTGCTGGGGACAGAGACGCATTCAGAAGTGCTGGTACATGATGCATTTTTTTTTCTCTTTCGCGCAGGTCATGTTTTGAAAGACTATGTCCTGTAGCTTACTAATGTAAATAAATAAAAATGTCAGCTGAGAGACATATTGTGGGTCTTCTAGCCTATCTTACTCATGCCGACGAAAGCGCCCGCGAATTCTTTAATATCTTTCATTTTTGCAATTTTTTTACCACTTCTTTATCAGAGTCCCACTGGAGCCCGTGTTTTTATTATCCTCCCTATTACACATTAGTTGCAGCCATTAAAATAGTTCAGTTTAATGTCAAAGTAGCTATATTTCGTTTCGTTTCTTTATTAAGTTAATTTAGAAAAATGTTTGAAGCATTTTTTTGTTTGTTAAACTAAAGTTTTTGCTTTTTAAAGTGAGGACCAAGCGGCCAGCGGCCGACAGTGAGTTAACCCAACACTTTAGCCTCTCCAATCAACACTTGACTTGTCATGCTTATAAAATCCATATAAAACACTTAAAGCATCGTTTAAACGTTTAGTCTACTATCACCACCAGTAAAAAGGCATTTTTGACAAGATGAGGCAGGCAGATCGCAACGGCGCGCGCAAACGAAACGGGTTACACAATCTAAACAAATAATTAAAAAAACATGCAGGTTGTCTTGCCTTACACCTCTCCGCGAAATGAATATAAATCCGATCTTCAATTCCCGTGCTATATGCACATTTAACGGAGTTGATGTCAACGAAAGCAACAGATGTGAGCATTTTATTCATCAGCTCATTTCAACATCAAAGACCGCATTATGAGACGAGCGACCTGAGCACTGGAAGAGCCTTTAGTCTCATTAGTGTTAATGAAGATGATTGTGCTTTTGAGCATCTTAGCTTATCTTCAGTTTCACTTGTGGCAGTTTGCGTGTTGGCTTGCTTTACTCATTTGCGGCGATGCGTGTTGCATAGCGACGTCCTATAGCCTAAAAAGGCCCGAAGCCCGGCCCGCGTCTGAGGTAGGCTATGACGGGAAAATTGTCCCGAAGCCCGGCCCTAGGGGCGTAAAAAAGTCGGGGCCCGTCGGGCTCGGGCAGAAATGTAGGGCTCTACTTTGAGTCAGGCTGAAAGCGTCTTTCTTTTTAATACATTTCTTGAATGTCTTAATTACAGTAGGCCTAGCCTATAGATAGTTCTGATATTTGTGGCTGCACCGGGTCCGTCATTACGCTAATCATGAGCGGCCCATGGCACTGCTACCCATGTCTGTTAAGAGCTGTAGGCTACATCAATACATTACAACAATATCGCCACTGATACAGGCAGCGGAAGAGCCTGTTTTACAGAGCTTGCTTCTGCTTTTCAAACGTTTTTACGACAAAAAATGTCGTTAAAACGACATAAGATCTCGTTATTACGACACAATTGAGTGGAAAAAATAATATGTGTGTGGCAGCAATGCTTCACCATAAAATTGAACTCGAGGTGTAAAAAAAAAAAAAAAAAAAGTGGTGGGTACAAAAGGACTCATGACGAAATCTGGTGGGTACGCGTCCCCCCCCCCCGTTCCCCCCGAAATCGACGCCTATGGGGTGATGCTGGAAGTGACGTATATGCCGTAAAGCAGTCGAATTTTGTAGTTCTTTTTTTTCTCGGGTTCTACCCGAAACCCGAAGTTTAAAAGTACGATTAAAAACGATACAGACCCCGTCAGGCTATGGCAGACGTGCCATTCAACCTATTGATGTATCATCACAAGAGTCTTGAAAATATATTATGAAGGTTGAAAAGTTACCTAGTGCTGCTTTAATTTACTTGCCGTACTTGAAAACTGCATTTCGGACCTAACCGCGGGAAACGATGGCGGAATCACGTGATATTCGGCAGATCCGTCAAGGGTTGTGTGCTGAACGTGCTGTCATAGCTTGGAATGCAAATGTAGTCTGGGCTCGGAGAAAATCGCTTCGTTACTTTCGCCCCGGTTCTCCCCCTAAGGTACAACATGACTAAAGGCACACCTTAAGAAAAATGTGCTTTTCACTACTCCTAGTGTATGATATACAGAAAAATATATAGCCTATGTTTGTATTGAACATTTATGGAGCAACAGATTTTGTGTGAAAATAAATCTTAAAAGTGGTTTATTTTATTGATAAATCTTAAAAACGTGGGTGTCGAGGGCCACACATGGGGCACAACACAGTATTGAAACAAATACTTTCACTGAAATAATGTTTTTAATAATGTCTAAGTTTATACTTTGAACTATTTTCTGTTTATTTTGATGAATAAAAGAATTCATTTTTGATCAATAAATATGCTGTCATTAAAATATGTTAATATAGAAATATAAAAATTCTATATTCTGAAAAATATAGAAACAAAATCATTTAAAAAAGCAAAGATTCTGAAAGCATTGAAGGAGATCCCATAATAAGGAGATCTCATTATAACTGGTGATTATCTCTAAGGTGGACACCCAAATTAATATATGATACTTATAATCTGAATCTCACCATGTCATGTCAACAAATGTTAAAGTCAGCGGCTGTTTATGATCACGTTAAATATTGTGCCTTATAAATACCATACTTTAACATATTCTTCCTTTATTGACAAAACTGGTGCTTTAATTACCTCGAACAAAACTGACAAACATTATCATGACCTTTGTTTCAAAATATACTCAATAATTTTAGCGATTCTTATTTGCTACTTAAATCTACAACATTTTTAAAAACATCAAATATTAGAATCATCTTTGCGCTGTTCGAGATCGCGTCAGAGATCAGGCATATTTCCACGAGCATCTTGAAAGGCGGATGTTTTGGAAAGTGCTGAGGCAGGTTTCTGTGCCATCTGGTGGTTTAGAGGAGAATGAAATCAAAGGAGCCTTAAAACATTATGTTGGATCCACTTAAATAGTTGCATTCATGCTGACAATTATTAAGTTCATGTTACTTAGAAATGCGTATTCACCATACTCAAAATATTGCTTTGAATTAATGTAATTCTGCCAGTTGGCTTAATGTAAAAATGACAAAAAATCACCCAATCTTTTATTTTTTTAGAGTGTACTTGTTATTTAAGGAAAATATAACTATATTTTCAGAAGGACATTTTTTTCCCCCAAACTCTAGCCTGTGGAGTAAAACGCCCCCAGCAAAACCACGCTTCCCACTATCATAAACACTGTATTATCATGCTCTGAACATCACAGTCTTTGCTTTAACATCAGCTGTAATCTAACTAGGTGGTTAAATACAAATATTTGGACTTTATATTGAAAAATTACCTCACACTAGCATCAGCTAACAATATATTATTTATTTATTTATTTCAGCATGGTTCATTAATAAATGTTCATATTTATTTTGGCTTGTCTTATTCATTTTAAGCTAAAACATTCATGTACTCTGATTTTGCTGTAAATATATAAAGCAAATTGCTTTGTCAGAGTGGGGCATTTTATAGTTTTTGTCAGTGCTCATTTAAAAACATCCAATCATGCAGAATATATGATGGTAAATATTTGTCAATACAATATAGAGGGTATGATTTTACCCCAAAATTCAACATATTCACACAAACTGCAAATCCACATTTCGCTGCCTGGGGTCCAGTTGTTTCTGAATTGCAGAGATCCATTTGCTTCTCTTATAGCTTTCAGAAGTCTGTAAACGTCCTGTGACGTCACGTGCACACCCTCTATTGGAGAAAGGCTGCTCACTGCAGAGCAAATGGGTGGAGCTTACATCTAGCTCCTCCCCGCTAGACCTCCAGCGAGGAGGAGTGAATCATTTGAGTTAATGGGTGGAGCTAGAATATCCAACCACACCCTAACCCTACCCACAACTCTATCCCTCCACCCCACTGGACCTCCAGAGAGGAGGAGCTGGATGTCATTTGACCCTGCAGTGAGTTCCTCTTGCTAATGGAAGCAGCCATTTTGATGTGTAATGACGCCTCTCGCTGAGGTCGGGGTTGATCGATGTTCCCAGAGTTAGCTCACACGTTCAATGTCCGACTTTGAGTGGTGGCCCAGACATTATTTCCTCTTGGGAGATGGGACAAATCCAGATTCCCATCTTTCTGGAACGCAGAGCTTACCTGTTCGGCGTGATGAGGTTTAATCTCCTCGACGGCCTCTGTCGTCCCATTAGCCACTTGTTAGCAACCGCCTTTCTTTCTTTCTTTTCGTTTACACAAAACCCCATTGACTTCAGGACGAGGGAACCGGAATGCTAAAGTGCAACTCGTGTCCGTGTTTTGGCCCACAGATTTACATCATACCTGCACTACTCTATATTTAAACTTCAAACATGGAATGCACATTCATATGATTAAGTAGGAATTTTATTAACATTTATGGTTCAGAAAAATCTTAAGATAAACATATTAGGAACAAAGAATGCACTATTTAAAGGTCACTATGTAAGTTTTCTGTCCGCTAGAGGTCACCTGTTCAAAACAAAGGCGTAGTTTGATGATGTCACGTTTGAGCGCAGACTCTTGGGTCATGTGGTCTTCAGCTCACAGCCGGTGGGAAAGAATGGGGACAGGACTCGGGCAGAACTCATGTTGATGATGTGATTATTAACGTTACTGTAGTCCAGAGATGCTCACAAGTCTCTGAGCTAGAGTCCAAGTCAAGTCTCAAGTCTCTGAGCTAGAGTCCAAGTCAAGTCTCAAGTCTCTGGGCTAGAGTTCAAGTCAAGTCTCAAGTCTCTGAGCTAGAGTCCAAGTCAAGTCTCAAGTCTCTGAGCTAGAGTCCAAGTCAAGTCTCAAGTCTCTGGGCTAGAGTCCAAGTCAAGTCTCAAGTCTCTGGGCTAGAGTCCAAGTCAAGTCTCAAGTCTCTGGGCTAGAGTTCAAGTCAAGTCTCAAGTCTCTGAGCTAGAGTCCAAGTCAAGTCTCAAGTCTCTGGGCTAGAGTCCAAGTCAAGTCTCAAGTCTCTGAGCTAGAGTCCAAGTCAAGTCTCAAGTCTCTGGGCTAGAGTCCAAGTCAAGTCTCAAGTCTCTGGGCTAGAGTCCAAGTCAAGTCTCAAGTCTCTGAGCTAGAGTCCAAGTCAAGTCTCAAGTCTCTGAGCTAGAGTCCAAGTCAAGTCTCAAGTCTCTGAGCTAGAGTCCAAGTCAAGTCTCAAGTCTCTGGGCTAGAGTCCAAGTCAAGTCTCAAGTCTCTGGGCTAGAGTCCAAGTCAAGTCTCAAGTCTCTGAGCTAGAGTCCAAGTCAAGTCTCAAGTCTCTGAGCTAGAGTCCAAGTCAAGTCTCAAGTCTCTGAGCTAGAGTCCAAGTCAAGTCTCAAGTCTCTGAGCTAGAGTCCAAGTCAAGTCTCAAGTCTCTGGGCTAGAGTCCAAGTCAAGTCTCAAGTCTCTGGGCTCGAGTCCAAGTCAAGTCTCAAGTCTCTGAGCTAGAGTCCAAGTCAAGTCTCAAGTCTCTGAGCTAGAGTCCAAGTCAAGTCTCAAGTCTCTGGGCTAGAGTCCAAGTCAAGTCTCAAGTCTCTGGGCTAGAGTCCAAGTCAAGTCTCAAGTCTCTGAGCTAGAGTCCAAGTCAAGTCTCAAGTCTCTGAGCTAGAGTCCAAGTCAAGTCTCAAGTCTCTGAGCTAGAGTCCAAGTCAAGTCTCAAGTCTCTGGGCTAGAGTCCAAGTCAAGTCTCAAGTCTCTGGGCTAGAGTCCAAGTCAAGTCTCAAGTCTCTGAGCTAGAGTCCAAGTCAAGTCTCAAGTCTCTGAGCTAGAGTCCAAGTCAAGTCTCAAGTCTCTGAGCTAGAGTCCAAGTCAAGTCTCAAGTCTCTGAGCTAGAGTCCAAGTCAAGTCTCAAGTCTCTGAGCTAGAGTCCAAGTCAAGTCTCAAGTCTCTGAGCTAGAGTCCAAGTCAAGTCTCAAGTCTCTGGGCTAGAGTCCAAGTCAAGTCTCAAGTCTCTGGGCTAGAGTCCAAGTCAAGTCTCAAGTCTCTGAGCTAGAGTCCAAGTCAAGTCTCAAGTCTCTGAGCTAGAGTCCAAGTCAAGTCTCAAGTCTCTGGGCTAGAGTCCAAGTCAAGTCTCAAGTCTCTGAGCTAGAGTCCAAGTCAAGTCTCAAGTCTCTGAGCTAGAGTCCAAGTCAAGTCTCAAGTCTCTGGGCTAGAGTCCAAGTCAAGTCTCAAGTCTCTGGGCTAGAGTCCAAGTCAAGTCTCAAGTCTCTGAGCTAGAGTCCAAGTCAAGTCTCAAGTCTCTGAGCTAGAGTCCAAGTCAAGTCTCAAGTCTCTGAGCTAGAGTCCAAGTCAAGTCTCAAGTCTCTGAGCTAGAGTCCAAGTCAAGTCTCAAGTCTCTGGGCTAGAGTCCAAGTCAAGTCTCAAGTCTCTGGGCTAGAGTCCAAGTCAAGTCTCAAGTCTCTGAGCTAGAGTCCAAGTCAAGTCTCAAGTCTCTGAGCTAGAGTCCAAGTCAAGTCTCAAGTCTCTGAGCTAGAGTCCAAGTCAAGTCTCAAGTCTCTGAGCTAGAGTCCAAGTCAAGTCTCAAGTCTCTGGGCTAGAGTCCAAGTCAAGTCTCAAGTCTCTGGGCTAGAGTCCAAGTCAAGTCTCAAGTCTCTGAGCTAGAGTCCAAGTCAAGTCTCAAGTCTCTGGGCTAGAGTCCAAGTCAAGTCTCAAGTCTCTGGGCTAGAGTCCAAGTCAAGTCTCAAGTCTCTGGGCTAGAGTCCAAGTCAAGTCTCAGGTCTCTGAGCTAGAGTCCAAGTCAAGTCTCAAGTCTCTGGGCTAGAGTCCAAGTCAAGTCTCAAGTCTCTGAGCTAGAGTCCAAGTCAAGTCTCTAGTCTCTGAGCTAGAGTCCAAGTCAAGTCTCAAGTCTCTGAGCTAGAGTCCAAGTCAAGTCTCAAGTCTCTGGGCTAGAGTCCAAGTCAAGTCTCAAGTCTCTGGGCTAGAGTCCAAGTCAAGTCTCAAGTCTCTGAGCTAGAGTCCAAGTCAAGTCTCAAGTCTCTGAGCTAGAGTCCAAGTCAAGTCTCAAGTCTCTGGGCTAGAGTCCAAGTCAAGTCTCTGGGCTAGAGTCCAAGTCAAGTCTCAAGTCTCTGGGCTAGAGTCCAAGTCAAGTCTCAAGTCTCTTTATTATAATAAGTCTCTGGTTATAATAAGTGTTGCATCACGTACGGCGACCCATCCAGGCTGTGTAGAACACTGCAAAGCTATATATAAGGAATTCAAAGCATGTAATATGTTATTTTGACATTTCTCTATTAACATACCGTATCAGCTTTGATTTTGTAATATAACTGTAAACATAAACTGTAAACAAAATTCCTGAAGCTAGGCTTGTCAATCAAAGACAGAGGTAGGTTGCATGAAATGACGAGGTCTTGTATTATGGATTCAGTAATGGCCTTCCGTCTGGGACGCCCCTGGCTCTGAGAGCTGCACACCTCTTGTCTGGCTTAAGAATGAATCAAGGCTGCTCTGTCCCTGTGCACTGGCCCCTTTATTTGCTTTGTTGAACTCATTAAACCTGCAGATGTCAATCAATGAATATGAAAAGACAACAAGAAAGATGCTTATCTAATAGCTAACAATTTTATGTGCAACAAAGCACATCTGAAACCACAAGGTTCTGAACTGAAAAATGGTACTCAGGGTATCACGGAAACATACCAAAATTTATAAGCAATAACAAACTTTTTTTCCACTTAAAGAGCAGACACACACACACACACACACACACACTACCCACATGTGGTTTACGGGGACTCTCCATAGGCGTAATGGTTTTACTAATGTACAAATGTTATAATCTATCCACCTACACTAACCCTACCCCTAAACCTACCAATCACAGAACACTTTTGGCCTTTTTTGAATTTCAAAAAACACCATTTAGTATGTTTTTGGATTATGAACCATGATTACGTTTTATTTTAATACCCATGTCATTATACACATTTGTGTCCTCATAAACCATATACAAGAACACACACACACACACACTTTTAAAAATGTTTTTTCCCCACTTTTTAAAAACGGGTCTGTAGGACAACAAGGGTTAACATTAGACAAACGCTCATTTATATTTCATAAAGAAAACAGTGAGAGTTAACCTCCCGTAATGTTCGGTAGTAGCTAAAGCAAGAAGCGCTAACGGTAGATGGTCAATGCGTTAAACATGTTTACTGACCTGTCAGGGCGCGTTTTCAGATAAAATTAGATGTGGTTGAGCCAGAATCTTTTATCTTGAGACCGCATATTTTGCATTGAGCGCTTCTTTTGTTTGGGCCGTCGTGTTGAATGTTTTTAAACCAAAAATGTATGATGAGTGGCACAGCAGCGGCAGGTGCAGTCGACATGATTGCTCGTTGTCCTCTCATGTGTGGCATTGTTCACGAGTCCCGCAGCTCGAGGCCGAGTCGAGTCTGAAGTCTTCAGAGGACGAGTCTCATGTCGAGTTTGAAGTCACTGTGTGTGCAACTTAAGTCGCACTCGAGTCCGAGTCTCAAACTCGAGTCCCCATCTCTGCTGTAGTCTGAAGCAGAGCAGGACCGAGTGTTGTGGAGCGATTGATAATGAGATGAACGCAACACACGCCTCGCGAGCATCGGGACTTTTATTATGCTCCAGTCGCCACTTCCGCTCATGAGTGTGAGGGAAC